>CM042171.1:36385855-36398355 GCA_023376005.1 Doryteuthis pealeii
TTTCGTCTCTGTCTCCACACATTCTGCTGCGTCTTATCTATTTTTGCCTTTATATAGTTTGTTCTTATGGCATTGTCTTGTGTTTCAATTATAAGATTCAGTTTCTCTCTTGAGGTTTCCTCTTGTTAGCCATGTCCATGTCTTCTGATGTGATATTTCTGCAGTTTGTCACTTGAAGTACCGTTATAGTTGTTTTTCTTCCTATTTCTGCTTTTTTAGTTTTTGATATATTTCTGTTTGTCAATATATTGCAATTGCTTTTCGTGTCTTTCCTTACTTTTATTTTAGAGTATTCTTCAAATGCTCGGATTGTTGCATCTACACTATCTTCAATGTTGGCGAGTTCTAGAGCTCGGGAGAGTGTGAAGTACCCGTTTATTGAAATTACTCCCAATACCACTCTGTTAGTGTCCCATGTACGGGTAAAATAGTTTTGTTTAAAACTTATTCGAAGAAAAAAAAAACAACAAAAAAACAAACAAACAAAAAACAAAACTCTTAAGAAACAACTACACAAAAATGATAATATGAATGTACAATGATTAGTTGGTTGGTTGGTTGGCTGGTTGGTTGGATTTTACGGCACGTCAACCCCTGATAGGTTATCTTACGTCGAAGAAAGTTTTGTTTTATGCATTCTTGACATTTATTTTCTATTTAATCCATAGATTGTACCCTAACAGGTACTACCACTCCGGGTCAGAGTGGAACTGAGAGTAATTGTGATGAAGTGGTACTTCACATTTCCCATAGCTTCAGAATTGGAACTTCACCCAGGACACTAAGAACCTTAGACGCTGCCTACTAGCACATATATGATAAAAAGGGTTGGGGTTTGCCATAAGTGCAATAGGGTTGGGACAATCATATAGGTTCTAGGGCTTGATGTAACCAGACAATTAATTGGGCTTCTCCGACTACTCGTCTAGTCTAAGTAAGGGCGAAAGTGGAGTGTTGCATGTCATGGACTGCTCAGCCACCAGAGTTCTATCCTTAAGCCTCACGGACCAACAGGTGGTCTCATTGGAGGGGGGTCTTGCCCCTCTGCAGAGATGCATTCGGTGTATTCTAAAGTCCCAGCCTACAGGGCTGATGTACAATACACGCATTTCCCTAACATTTAGTCATAAACTAACCCTTGACGGGTTGACATGCCTCTAAGATCAATCAATCGAAACAGTCAAATATTTCTGGCTATTAGTATTATCTGCATTATTCAAAGTTCCGTGATAACTCCCGATTACGACAAGAAAGTTCCCGAGTTCGAAAAGACGGTTCCCGAGTCCGAGAAGGTTCCCGAGTCCGACAAGAAATACCTGAAGAAGGCTGGAGGGCATATCGGTCGAAACGTTGTACAAATAACAATGAAGATGGGGAAAATAGTCCGAATAACGCAGATAATACTAATCTTCAAGTCTCATCTTAAACATTCAGAGAAATAGTATTTCTGGCTATATTCTTCATTCAAAGTTTATTTCTTAGGTCAGGATCACCAAACCTTTTTTCATGGTGGGCTAGATAATTGAAAAAATAACGAGCGCGGGCCACATTATTATTGTGTTCAATACTTACTTGCCAGAACGAAAGCTCTGAAAAAAAGATGTTAAACCAAATTTTATCTTTCCATATTATATAAATGGATGAGTGGTGTAAGATGCACAAAAACAAATTTAACCAACATATTTATTTTCAAAACATTATCAAAGAACACAACATTAGCAGAAATGTTTAGTGAGATTTGTAAAACTGAAGTTTGCCTTTCAAGATATCGTCAATGTTTGGTTTGGAATTGCTACATCCAATCAAGAGAATTGCTTACAAATGTTTATCCATCAATTTCATTCGATGAATTGATTCCGTAGTCAAGTGCATGAGGATTTAGTAATCTTAACATGATAATTAAATCTAAATGGTATCAGAACGTCTTGTGTTCCGTATGTTTAACAAACAAATTCAGGTACCGTCGGCGGGCCTGATAAAATGCTTCGAGGGCCGGATCTGGCCCGTGGACCGTAGTTTGGTGACCCCTGTCTTAGGTGATCCGTCACAGAATACCAGTGCTGTTTAAAAGTTTTGATTAAGTCACTAGCGCAATATGAGACTCGGTAAAGGGTATAAGTTAACTTATCAAACTGTAACCGGCGCGTGACGACGTTGTTGTCGTCAGTTTTCGTAAATTAGGTTTAGAAACGCAGCGGGAAGCAATTGTGGCCAGTGTGTAGCGCTTGTGACTAAGCACGTGACCAAATGAAAAAAAAACGATTGATCAGGGAAGCATGACATATTAAAAGAGAGAGAGAGAGAGAGAGAGAGAAAGAAAGAGAGAGAGAGAGAGAGAAAGAAAGAGAGAGAGAGAGAGGCAGAGAGAGAGAGAGAGAGAGAGAGAGAGAGAGAGAGAGAGAGAGAGAGAGAGAGAGAGAGAGAGAGAGAGAGAGAGAGAGAGAGAGAGAGAGGACAGGGGAGAGGAGGAAGAGAGACTAGAGAAAGTGAGAATAAAAAGATAGAGAATAAAGAGTGAGAAAGACAAGAGGAGTGATATATATATATATATATATATATATATAGAGAGAGAGAGAGAGAGAGAGAGAGAGAGAGAGAGAGAGAGAGAGAGGTGCACAGAAAGTGAGAGTGAAAACGTATAGATAATGAGTGTGAAAAAACAAGAGGAAGTGGGAGACAGAGACAGGGGGAGATAGTAAAAGGTGAGAAAGAAAGAGAAGAGAGAGAGAGAGAGAGAGAGAGAGAGAGAGAGAGAGAGAGAGTAAAAAAGAATAGATAATGGGAATGAGAATGTGAGAGAGAGATAGAGAATAGAGAGTAAGAGTGAGAAAGAGAGAGAGAGAGAGAGAGAGAGAGAGAGAGAGAGAGAGTGAAAAAATAGATAATGAGAGAAAAAAAGATGAAATAGGAATGAGATAGATTGATAGATTAGAGAGAGAGAGAGAGAGAGAGAGAGAGAGAGAGAGAGAGAGAGAGAGAGAGAGAGAGAGAAAATATATAATGAGAGAAAAAAGATGAAATAGGAATGAGAGAGAGAGAGAGAAGAGAGAGAGAGAGAGAGAGAGAGAGAGAGATTCACACACACACACACACACACACACATGCACACACAAAAAGGGAGTGTGCACGATGTGCAAGGTGTAAGTGTAGGTTGGTCAATGAACACACTCACAATGGACAGGTCGACATTTAAAGGTTTCGCACCGGTTGGATTGAAAAAAAAAAGGAAAACCCTCTGTAGCAAGGTTACATTTTATCTTTTCCCTAAATACAAAATAAAACAAAACAAAAACGCAACAAAAACAAACAAAAACCAAAAAAATCCCACCGACCCCCCTCAACTCGCTCAACGTACACGCACCCACCGGCGAAAGAGCCCTTGCCATCATTTTTGTACAGACATTAATTTAAGTAACTCACGTGGCTGTTACGGGGGGCGTTGACGGCTTTTGTCCCGGGAAAAAGGGGGCTAGCCAGTTGTCCCGTGCTCTTTGACGTAAAATTGTTCGAGAACGTTGGCTAATACTCTCTCTCTCTCTCTCTCTCTCTCTCTCTCTCTCTCTCTCTCTCTCTCTCTCTCTCTCTCTTATTCCGGGAAGATATTCAAATTATCTTTGTTTTCTTCTTTTCTTTTCTTTTCTTTCCGCACAAGCGGTCCGGGCCAACCTACAAGAAATAAAAAGGGAATCTCCTCAATAAAATCTTGATATTTACAAGTAACAGAGAGGGAAAACTTGTTATCTAAGATTGTACGCGCGTTGCATTGTGGAATTAATTGATTTCATAAAAAGGAACGGCATCGTGTCGTTTCGTCAATAAATTTTATGTTTGCCTCTAAGCGGATAGGTAGGCTTTCATACTCACCCTTATCTATCTATCTATCTATCTATCTATCAAGGGTTTTCTTTCTTTCTTTCTTTCTTTCTTTCTTTCTTTCTATCTATCTATCACGGGTTGGTTCTATCTATCTATCTATCATTGGCAGATCTGTCTATCTGTTTATCTATCTATCTATCTATCTATCTATCGTGTGCTAATCTATCTATCTATCTATCATTGGCAGACCCGTCTATCTATCTATCTATCTATCTATCTATCTATCTATCTATCTATCTATCTATCGTGTGCTAACCTATCAATCTATCTATCATTGGCAGATCTATCTATCTATCTATTTGTATCTCCTATTCTATCTATCTATTTATCTCGGGGTGTAACGGTTAACAAGCTAGATTTGCAGACCATTGTTAGTGAGTTCGATTCTCTTTGGGCGCCCCATAGTTCTGGCCATATGCCACATCTAAGCTAAACTTAGTAAATAACTATATATCTACCTCGGTCTGTTTTTATCTCTGTCTATCTATTTAAGTCTCCCCTATCTATCTATCTATCTATCTATCTATCTATCTATTTCCGCCCTGTCGTCTGGGCCTTTAGAATATACCGACTGTCCCTCTGCAGAGGGTAAGATCCCACAAATAGAACCCCCTGTTAGTCCAGGGTGTCCACCAGTAATGACCGTAGACAGGATTGTGGTGTCTTAGCGGTCGGTAAACCGGATATTAAATGTCCCCGTAACATGCAACACTACCCCTCGGCCCTTACTTAATAATCAGCTGGTCATGCCAAGTACCATAAGAGCACCATGAGTACCATAAGAGCAATTTGACCATAAGAGCAATTTGAAGAATACGTTCGGGACAATCATATAGATGCTAGGGCTTGACATGGCCAGCTGATGTATCAAGTAAGGCCGAGGGGTAGTGTTGCATGTTACGGGGACATTTAACATCCGGTTTACCGACCGCTAAGACACCACAATCCTGTCTACGGTCATTACTGGTGGACACCCTGGACTAACAGGGGGTTCTATTTGTGGGATCTTACCCTCTGCAGAGAGACAGTCGGCATATTCTAAAGGCCCAGTCGACAGGGCGGAGATAGATAGATAGAAAAATAGATAGAGTGACCACTGAGCTGGGTTTTGATTTTTGAAATCCTCGTTTTCGCAAAATTTAGCTTTAGAAAACCAGGATTTTTAACGCATCTTGGTAGATGATCTTTGAAGCTATTTCCTCAAACACTGGTGCAAAGTAAAAGATCTAAATTTTGGTATCAGTATTCAGTATACTAACACACAACAATATTTGATGCTATTTCCTCAAACAATGGTGCAAAGTAAAAGATCTAATTTTTGGTTTCAGTATTCAGTATACTAACACGCAACATTTGCATAGATGGACAATTTGATATTTAAAAAAAGTGAAAAATCGATCTACCATAGTGTACAGATACCCAGCCTAACCAGAAAGAAAAACCAGCCCGCGAAAACAACCCAACAAGAGAAGATGCCAGCAAAAGAGTTATCAAGTAAAAACTCCTCATCATCATCTCTCATACTCTCTCTCTTCCACGTTCTCTTTCTCGTTTTCCTTCCCCTCTCTCCCCTTCTCTTCTCTCTACCCTTCTCTTCTCCATTCACTCCTGTCTCTCTCTCTCTTCAACTGTCTCTCTCTTTTTCTTCACCATCTCTCTCTCTCTCTTTCTTCATCATCTCTCTCTCTTTTCTCTCTCTCTTCGTCTTCTCTCTCTTCTCTTCCCCTCTCTCCTTCCCTTCTCTTTACCTTTCTCTTTCTCCATTCACCCCTGTCTCTCTCTCTTCTTCAACTGTCTCTCTCTCTCTTCTTCACCATCTCCCTCTCTCTTTCTTCACCATCTCTCTCTTTATCCCCTCTCTCTTCACCTTTTTCTCTCACTCTTCGTCTTTCTCTCTCTTCCCTTCCCTCTCTCACTTCAACTCTCTTTCCTTTCTCTCTCTCTATTCACCCCCTCTCTCCCCCTCTCTCTCTTTCTTCATCATCTCTCTCTTTTCTCCCCTCTCTCTTCACCTTTTTCTCCCTCTTCGTCTTTCTCTCTCTTCCCTTCCCTCTCTCCCTTCTCCTCTCTTTCCCTTTCTCTCTTCAGCCCCTCTCCCCTCTCCCCATCCCCTCTCTCTCTTTCTTCACCATATCTCTCTTTTCTCCCCTCTCTCTCTTCACCTTTTTCTCTCTCTCTTTCCTTTTCTCTCTCTTACCTTCCCTCGCTCCCTTCTCCTCTCTTTGCCTTTCTCTCTCTCTATTCATCCCTCTCCCCCTCTCTCCCCTCTCTCTTTCTTCACCATCTCTCTCTTTTCTCCCTCCTCTCTCTCTTCACCTTTCTCTCTCTCTCCCCTCTCCTCTCTCTCTCATTCATGATCGTCTTCAGTAGGATTATTTGTTTATTCAGATAGAAGTGTTTATTGTAATTTTAATTCTAAACTTTAACCCTCTTTGTTTCAGGTTGCCGATCCTCAGGTGAGCCAGATGTGAAAGTGCATCACCCTCCCCCCTATTCAACAGTCTTAGCTCTAGTATTATCTGCGTTATTCGGACTATTGTCCCCATCTTCATTGTTATTTGTACAACGTTTCGGCCGATATACCCTCCGGCCTACTTCAAGTATTTCTTGTCGGACTCGGGAAGGTATATCGGCCGAAACGTTGTACAAATAACAATGAAGATGGGGACAATAGTCCGAATAACGCAGATAATACTAATCTTCAAGCCTCATCTCAAACATTCAGAGAAATAGTCTTAGCTCTGTATGATTTTTCTTGTTTCCTATACTGGAAATTCATCTGAAAGTTATAACGAAGTAGGGGCGGCATTAAACGAAATATGACGGTGCAGGTTAATACCATGTAAAAATAAGAACCCAATGAATACTTTTAACAAATGGAAAATTCACGTAGTGGCTAATGTGCTGGACTGTGATATCGTAGTTAGAGAGTTCAAACTCTAGCCGCGCTATTACGTTAACTTTCGAAATAATTATTACGATTTTTATGGTCATTTATAGGCTGCAGGTGAGAACACTTTACAGTGGAGACCCCTTGTGTTCCTTAGTGTTAGGTAGACTCCTTGTGCTCCTTAGTGCTAGGCAGAATCCTTGTGTTCCTTAGTGTTAGGTAGAATCCTTGTGTTTCTTAATGTTAGGTAGAATCCTTGTGTTCCCTCCTTGTGTTCCTTAGTGTTCCTTAAGCAGAATCCTTGTGTTCCTTGTGTAGGCAGAATCCTTGTGTTCCAACAGAATCCTTGTGTTCCTTGGTGTTAAGCAGAATCCTTGTGTTCCTTAGTGCTAGGCAGAATCCTTGTGTTCCTTGTGTTAGGCAGAATCCTTGTGTTCCTTAAGCAGAATCCTTGTGTTAGTGCTAGGCAGAATCCTTGTGTTCCTTAGTGTTAGATAGAATCCTTGTGTTCCTTAATATTAGGCAGAATCCTTGTGTTCCTTGGTGTTAAGCAGAATCCTTGTGTTCCTTAGTGTCCTTGTGTTCCAGAATCCTTGTGGTTCCTTGTGTTCCTTGTGTTAGGCAGAATCCTTGTGTTCCTTAATGTTAAGCAGACTCTTTGTGTCCTTAATGTTAAGCGGACTCCTTGTGTTCCTTACTGTTAAAGAGTCCTTGATTGTTGATCCGTTCGTCCATGTTAACTACGAGCAACTGGACACTTTTGAAGATCGGCGATTAAATAGTTAACTAACCACGTATTCAAGAGTGTGATTGGCTGATTAGTCTATAATTTTAAGTTGTGGCTTCAGCACACCTTATATTAAAAATAATTCCAACAATAATAACCTTGGGAAAGGTATGAACCCTCAACCCCAGAAAATAAGCTAGATGTGATCGAGGAAACAACACTCCACAAAGAAGCAGCTGTACGGTCACTTGACTGTTATCACATAAACCATTTGAGTGAGACGAACAAGACATGCTGGACATTGCTGGAGAAGCAAGGACGAGAGCGACGTCTTCTTGAGGAAACTAGCACATGGTCATGCCAGTGCGGACCATCCAGCAAAGACCTACATTGACTAGCTATGTGAGGATACTAGATGCTGTGCAGAGGACCGCCGAAGGGCAATGAATGATAGGGGCGGTTGGCGAGATTGTCATGGATATGTGTGCTACTAGCGCGACAGAATGATGATGATGATGATGATGATGATGATGATGATGATGAAATAGTACCACTACCGTTCTACAAGGATGGCTTTGGCATTGAATAACCCACAGAGAGTGATATGCCATTAAATAAAGGAACCAAACCAAACCCGACAGAGACAGAAGATGATATAGAATAAGTGTGCTGAATATCAAGTGCGTTATTTTGAAGAAAGTTGACTTTTCCTACAAAACTGAATCAAGAAAATTCTAGAAAACTGACAACAATAATCACGGAAAATAATCACTTCGTTTGTGTGTCTAACCCAGGGGTCACCAAACCACGGCGCGCTGGCCGGCCCCGGCCCTCGAAGGCATTTTATCAAGCCTGCCGACGGTACTTGAATTTGTTTGTTAAAACGTACGGAACACGAAACCCAGCAAGCTTTTCAAAATTGAAATATGTGAAATCAACCCATCGAACGTAACTGACTGATAAACATTTGAAAGCAATTCTCTCGATTGGATGTAGCAATTCCAAACCAAATATTGACGATATCTTGAAAGGCAAACTTCAGTTTTACAAATCTCACTAAACATTTCTGTTAATGTTGTGTTCTTTGATAATTTTTTCAAAATAAATATGTTGGTTAAATTTGTTTTTGTGCACCTTACACCACACATCTATGAATATAACATGGAAAGATAAATTTTGTTTTACATCTTTTTCTTAGAGCTTTCGTTCTGGCTAGCAGGAATTGAACACAATAATAAGGTGGCCCGCGCTCGTTATTTTTTCAATTATCTAGCCCACCGTGAAAAAAGTTTGGTGATCCCTGGTCTAACCCATGGGAGTTTCATTAAAATTTGAGTTAATTATAAAATCTAGCAGGGCCTGTGGATATATCACAGTATGATAATTTAATTATTACAATGTTTTATATGTTTACTTCAGAGCTAATGCAAAATAGTTCAATATGTAAAAAGTATAATAATTGAAATTTTACTCTCTCTTATTTTCTTTCTTTCCTTCTTTTCATCTTTCGATTGAAACAAATTAGCGTTATCGCTTTCGCATGCTCGCCCTCTCTCTATATATTTTCCCTACACTCTTTCTTTCTTTCTTTCTTTCTTTCTTTCTTCTTATATCTTTTCTGTAGCATATCCTTTTTCTTCTGGTTCTTTCTTTATAATAAAAAAGAATGATGACGACACTCATAAGAAATAAGAATTCAGCGGATAAGCATCACCAGATAATCAGGATTTACTTTTTTGCATTTTCATCTTGACGATTTGGTCAGTCTCATGTTTAACCAAATGGTGTTGCTAGATGACAACAGCTGTACTTTTAAGGAACACGATATTAATATTGATAGATTTTTCACTGCCTGTTTATTTTTTGTTCAATTTCGTCCAGTTTGTTTCATTGTCTGTTTAGCTGGGACTCTCTCTGACGTTGTGGCTAACGTGCTTAACTACGACATAGTAGTAAGCGGTTTCGAATTTTATTCACGCTATTACGTTTATTTTCAGATTAATACCCTTGGGAAAGGTATGAACCACCTCGTCTTTTCATCTATGGTTAAATAGGGCTACTACTATTTTTATACAAGGGTGTCTTTGGCATTAAATAACCCACAAAAGTTGATATGCCGTTAAACAAAAAAATCAATTCGGAAGCCTGCATGTCGTAATCAGGAGCCTGATATATGGATATAAGTGTTGAGTTAATACAGTTCTAAGTGGCAATCATCTGTAGGTTGTGGGTTCAATCCTGACAATGGACGAGAATAACATAGAATATTAATATGGCTTAACACTTTTGACCGGTCATAATTAACGGAATGAGAACAATCTACCCCAATGGATTAAATAAAGGGTTCGGTTCGAAGTTCTGTGAAGGTTCTTGATTATGACATGA
The DNA here is from genome assembly GCA_023376005.1 of Doryteuthis pealeii. Lineage (NCBI taxonomy): Eukaryota > Metazoa > Mollusca > Cephalopoda > Myopsida > Loliginidae > Doryteuthis > Doryteuthis pealeii. The sequence continues at coordinate 36,395,734 of CM042171.1, forward strand.
AGGTTCACGAGTACTATAAGAAAAACCCGAAGAAAGCCCTGAAGAAGAGAACAATCAGATGAGGGTCAGAAAATATTCTTAATTTCAAATTAAGAGATTGCCATATAGAACAATCAGGATAGTCAGAAAAATCAAATAATACAAAATATTCTAATTCAAATTAAGAGATTGCCATATAGAACAATCAGGATGAGGACAACAGTCAGAAAAATCTAAATAATACAAAATATTCTTAATTTCAAATTAAGTTAACTTCCCCTAAAACATTGTCATTTTGAAAATCTTTCATTGACTTGGGAAAGGTATTAACCCCTGTCTCTTCAGTGCTACTAATGTTCTTCTATAAAGTTTGATTTAGCATTAAATAACCCGTACAGGTTGATATGCCATTAAACAGAGAAACTAAACCACGATACTTTTGAATACATTTTGTATTTCAGAGTAAATACCTTTAATTTCAAATTAAGTCAGCCCCCCATAAAAAAAGGCCATTTTGAAAATCTTTCTTTGATTTTTTGCTTGAAATAACCTGACTGAAACGTTTGGGATTCGTTTTTTTTAAATTATTTTTATTATTTTTTCAAATTTTTTTATTGTGTCATTGGAAGTCTAATATATGCACTAGTGGAGCGAGTACAGCCGGGTCATCTGGTACACGTTAATCATAGTAAAAGAGTTAGTGATTACCTCCCTTGATTGCCGTGTGCTCTCTTGTGTTTGTTCGTTCAGGCTTGCAGACGACAGCTGGCTTTTTTGTGCGGGTGACCATTGTTATGGATGAAGTAAAACACGGGCTTTTCTTGCCTGGCCAGATGATCATCAAATTGTAAAACAAAGACAATTGCTTGGATTTTTAAGGTTAAACCGTAGACAACGCCCACTTTTAATCCTATGACCAATTAAGGTCACATTTTCAATGAGCAGCTCTCACCTCTGTTTATTATGCAAATGAAGACGTCTTCGAGATTACAACTCAAGCTATGACAATATCTTTTATTCACAATCATCGAATAGATGAATAGTATTTGAAGTGGTTATGTTATTTGTGCGTTTAGAAATACTGTGTGATGTAGTTTATATAATTGGTAATCCTAATTTTTTTAAGCGGTTGAGGGATGGGTCTGTGAGTAATGGGAAGAGTGGGAATGTTACGCGTTTGAGTATGCGCATGCGTGTGTGTACGTTTTTGTGTTTGTGTTTGTGTGAGTGTGTACGCATGTGTGTGTTTGCATCTTCTCACCACCGAGCATACAATAGATGCATATACATGTGTAGTGTAATGGTTAACAAACTACTCTAAGAAGCCATTACTAGTGAGTTTGAGCCTTATTAATCCTTGTAGAAGAGCAGTAGTGGTACTATTTAACCCGTAGCTGGGGGAATGTGGGAGTTCATACCGTCCCAGTGGTGAACGTAATAGCACGGCTGGAATTCGAACTCGAACAAGTATTTAAGTTTTAATATAATTAAATATTATATTGAATTAGAAAAACTAATTAAATTAAATAGTAATATAAAAAAGATTGCACTTATTTTTACTTTAAGGGGCCGGGTTAGCTCAGTCGGTAGAGCGTTCGGCTAGAAACCACAAGGTTCTAGTTCGATACCAGTCCTCGCCCACTCAGCGTATGAGTAGCACAGGGATCTGTGCGGTAAAGTAAGGAGCTGATGGTAGGTGTATCGCTCCACTTCAGATGCTAAAAACAATCTCCTTGGTCTAGCGCTATTGAAAAGGGGATAGACTCCCTCGCTGACTGGCTGATACTGACTTTAGGCCGCCCCGACGACTTTACTTTACTTACTTATAATTGATTTCAATATAAAATTATACATAGGATTGCTTTTAATACGTTTGGGAATAAAACAATAATTCTCTCTCTCTTTCTCCTCTCTCTCTCCTCTCTCTTCTCTCTCCTCTCTTCTCTCTCCTCTCTTCTCTCTTTTTCTCTCTTCTCTCTCTCTCTTTCCTCTCTCTCTTACTTAGTTTATTATAATTGATTTCAATATAAAATTATACATAGGATTGCTTTTAATACGTTTATGAATAAAACTTTAATATTAGAAATAAATAACACCAACTAATTGTCTATTAAACACGGTTTTTTAAAACCGGTATGCAAATTATTCTCACCATATATTATGTAAACATTTATTTGTTAATGATATATCAAACACATCAGAGGATGTTAAACATATTAATAAAATGGGCCTTTCGGGGCCTGTCTATTAATGAAATTAACAGCGTCGATCCCAGGGGGCTATCCCCCAGGTAACACCTGCCCCCTCGATTTAAAGGGGCAGGGCTGGGTTTATTGCCCAGTGCCAGAGGCACCCCCTTGAGGGGGAATGCCGACGGAATCAACGCATTTTTTGTGCCTACCAGCCATGAGCTTCGGCTTGTGGGTGGGCCCACATAAAAATGTCCTTGTGTCACGCCCTCATAAGTGGGGTGAGAGGCAAATGCCTTAATAATATGGGCTGTTTTGAAGCAAATCCATCTCAGCTAGGCCTTAATAAAGACATTGTTAATAAATAAGATGTTAATCAAATTAAGATTAAATAATGATTACTTGATAACCATTGGAAATATAACGTAAATAACTAGGGGTATTGTGATGTTGG
>CM042171.1:36403355-36435855 GCA_023376005.1 Doryteuthis pealeii
AGAGAGAGAGAGAGAGAGAGAGAGAGAGATGGAAGGGAAAGAAAGATATGAGCGGAAATATCGAATATTTAAATAATAATAATAATAATAATAATAATAATAATAATAATAATAAGAAGAAGAAGAAGAAGAAGAGTATCTATCAGATGAAAAAATTAAAGGTGGTGGAATGGCTTATTGTCGGTATCAGCCGGACAGCAAAGGAGTCTATCCCTTTTTCCCTAGCGCTAGACCATGGAGATTGTTTTTACTGAGGTGGAGTGCTACACCAACTGCCAGCTTCCCACTTTACCGCATAGATCAGATTACTCAATCTGTGCTACTCATACGCTGAGTTGACGAGGACCCGTATCGAATTCAGATCCTTGCACTTCTAAGGCGGGTGCTCTACAGACTGAGCTAAAAAAAACACAAAAGAAAGTAGCCCCCTCCTAAGCCCACCGCACCCCCCCCCTTTTCGTCGAAATCCGAGGGTCACCCATCTGTGAAAAAAAAAAAGTTTCTCATCTGTAAGTCAATTAATCATTGCCGTACGTTTACCTTCTGATCAATTGTCATCCAGGTAGGTAGGGAACGTGGCAGACGTCGACATTAAACGGACAGGTGGCGCACCCAGCGGCAGCAAAAAAAAAAAAAAAAAAAAAAAAAAAAAAAAAGAAGGTAGCAGAAAAATGGCCGCTGTTCTTTGTGGACAGAGAAGAGAAGCTGGGAGCTCAAAGGGTGTAGAGAGTCAGTGAAGCGATCAGCGGTCGAACCCAGGTAAGAGTTAATCAGTGAAAAATGAAGACCGCCTAGCAGCGAAGATGCTGAGAGCAGAAGATCACAGGCGACCGATCAGTTTATGTGCAATTGTTTGTGCATGCGCAGACGCATGCGTATAATCGCCAACATGAAAGGGTGTATGTGTGCGTGTGTATGTTTGTGTGTGTATGTGTGTGTGTGTGGTGGTGGGGGTACGAAAGAGATGAGAGAAAATATTTCGTTTGTAAATCTTAACGTGTACAAATAACTGCGTAAGAATGAGAAAGAACAAATGCATTTCTTCAAATACTTTATCAACATCGTGTGGGTTGTTTCTTTTTTTCTTTTTCTTTCCTTACTATCTATCTATCTATCTATCGCATTCAATTTATGTCTATCTATCTATCTGTCTATCTCAATCTGTTCAAATCTATCTATCTATCTATCTATCTATCTATCTGTCGATTTCAATCTGTTCAAATCTATCTATCTATCTATCTATCACGGACTGATCTATCTATCTATCTATCTATCTATCTATCACGGGCTGATCTATTTATCTATCTATCTATCTATCTATCTCAGTCTATTCACATCTATCTATCTATCTATCTATCTATCTGTCTGTCACAATGTTCCAATCTATCTTTTGCAATTTTTCTATTTATTTATCACAATGTTTCTTCTTCTTTTTCTTCTTTCTTTCTTTCTTTCTTTTTCTTTCTATCACAATGTTTCTTTCTTTCTTTCTTTCTTTCTTACTTTTTTTCTTTCTATCACAATGTTTCTTTCTTTTTTTCTTTCTTTTTTTCTTTCGTTCTTTCTTTCTATCACAATCTTTCTTTCTTTCTTTCTTTCTTTCTTTCTTTTCTCTCTTTCTGTTTCACCTTTCTTTCTTTCTTTCTTTCTTTTTTCTTTCTTTCTATCACGATCTTTCTTTCTTTCTTTCTTTCTTTCTTTCTTTCTTTCTCAGTCTCTATCTATCTATCTATCTATCTATCTATCTATCACAATGTTTGTTTGTGTGTTTCTTCTTTTCTTTCTTTTCTCTCTTTCTTTCTTTCTTTCTTTCTTTCTTTCTTTCTTTTTTCTTTCCTTCATTTCTTTCTTTTTTTTTCTCTTCTTTTTCCCTTTCTTTCTTTCTTTTTTCATTCCTTCTATTGAATCCACCTTGAATTCCAACTCGACACCAACGCCTTTACACATGTAAACGTTAACCGCGATGAATCGACAATCATGGCGGATTTTGTCTCACCGTGTCGTCACCCAGTTCCACAGAACTCACACACACACACACACACACACACACACACACACACACACACACCTACACGTGCAGAATAATAATTATACCTTTAAGATCCTTTTGAGTTGTGATGTTTAATACCCAGTATTGCAGCAGCAGCAACCACTCCCCAACATTCAAAGACATACCAATTTTTCCCTTTCTTCCCCGCCGCTCCCCATATCCATTTACCCCACCCCCGGTTCCATTCGCTGGAAGATTTTTCCCCGGCATTTTCGCAAAAGATCCGTAGCATAATAGCTAACTGACAAACAGATTAAAGAATTTTCGTGTGAAGTCGATGAAGAAGGTAGGCGATGAGGAAGGTAGGCGAAGGTAGGCGATGAAGAAAAATGATGGACGGACCGGCCAACGAAGATATAATGGCCAACGAAGAAAAACATATATCTATCTGTCTATCTATCTGTCTATCTATCTATCAGTCACAATGGTTCTTTCTTTTTTTTTCTTTCTTTCTTTCTTTCTTGTTATTCTTGTTTTCTTTTTTTCTTTATATCTGTTTTTTTCTTTTTGCTTTCTTTCTTACTTTCTATCACAATGTTCCTTCTTTCTTTCTTTTCTTTCTTTCCTTCCTTCTTTCTTTCTTTTTTCTTTCTACACAATGTTTGTCTGTTTTATTACTATGTTTCTTTCTTTCTCTCTTTCTTTCACAATGTTTCTTTCTTTCTTTCTTTCTTTCTTTCTTTCTTTCTTTCACTTTCTTTCTTCTTTCTTTTCTTTTCTTTCTTTTTTCTTTCTTTCTTCTTTCTTCTCAATGTTTCCTTCGTTCCTTCTTTCTTTCTTTCTTTCTTTCTTTCTTTTTTCTTTCTTTCTTTCTTTCTTTCTTTATCAAATGTTTCTTTCTTTCTTTCACAAAGTTTCTTTCTTTCTTCATCACAATGTTTTCTTTCTTTCTTTCTTTCTTTCTTTCTTCTTTCTTTCTTTCTTTCTTTCTTTCTTTCTTTCTTTCTTTCTTTCTTTCTTTATTTTATTTCACAACTTTCTTTCTTTCTTTCTTTCTTTCTTTCTTTCGTATGAAGTCGGCAAAAAGAAGCGATGAAGAAAAAAGATGAACGGACCGGTAAGAAGATCTAATGGCGGCCGAAGGAAAAAAAATTAGTAAGAAGATATAACAAAAACAAAAATACACCTTTCTGGAAAAAGACGGAGCAAGCAGAGATAGGAAGAAAAGAGTTTTAAAAAGCATAGCTTTTCATTAACCAGTTGGTTTATCGAGAATAATGGCTGCCTCTTCGTCTCCCGTGTACTTCAAACGGCGAAGAAATATGAATGACTCTTTCTGCTTGATTGTAATACTTGACGCAGGACAAGAAGAGGCGGGAAAAATGTCGTCTGTTCGTATCAGATGAACGCTGTTTGTATGGAATTTGGCGAGGAGATATTTTAATGGCGATGTGTTTATTCATTAAATAAACCACGTAATCTTTTTTTTTTCTTTTTATATAGTCATGGTATTAGATAAATGCATTTTCAGTACATTAATATTTTTGCATTGTTCATTGCTACACTGATCAACTGGCTCATTTGAATGCCTATATTGCTCCAATCACGATATATGATGTCTTTATCACAAACGCATGTATACACACATACACACATACTTCGCCCTGACGTTGACTGTATCCCCTACAGAAGTATAAGGCTCCTCACAAAAAGGATATGACACTAAACTGCATCTGATAGTGTGGCATAAGGTTAGGAGATATGGGGAGTGTGCGTATTCCTTCATCGCCATTAATTCAAGAATTATAAAGGAAACTCCTTTTAAATATAAATACATCTATCTATACATATATAAAGGACAGTTTTGTGTATATATATGTCCGGAGGAAACTTTGAAAATAAAAATAACGACAAAGTAAATATATATACACATTAAATATCACCAGGGCTTTGTTTTTGAGCAAAAATAATGAAGATTTGATTTATACCCGAGGAGATAATTAGAAAAATAAAATTTAAGTGATAATGGCATGGAATTTTTTGTATTTAGTATTTTAAATAGGAGACGTTAATTTTCTTTTCAGAGTGTCTGGATCAATGCAACATCTTTTTTACATAGGTATTTTAATGGGCATCCTGTGAGGATTGAACTCACAATTCAACAATAATGGATCTACGAGACAACCATTTTTACCCACCTCTACCCAAGCGGTGCTGATTTTAGTTTATTCTTTAAGTTTTTAAGTTTTGATATAATGAAATATCATATTGAATTAGAGAGACTTATAAAAAGAAATATGAACACAAAAAAGATTACACTTGCTTTTAGTTTATTCTAATTGGGTACAATATAAAATTATACACAGCATTTCTTTTAGCACATTTGAGAATAAAACAATATTAGAAAGAAGTAATTATTTATCAAAGATAGTTTGTTAAAACCGGTATACAAATTATTCACACCATATATTATGTAAACTTTTATATTTTGATGTTATATAACACAGATTGCAGGATTTTAAACATATTAATGATATGGGCTGTTTTGAGTTGTTTTTGTTTTTTATAGAGTGAATAGAATAAATATTATCGTATATTTATTTGCATATATTTGGTTTGGTTTGGTTTGGTTTGCTTGGTTTGTTTTGTTTTGTTTTACGGCATATCAACCTCAATGGGTCATTTAATGCCGATAAAGTTTTGAAATAAATCAATTCTTAATGGATAATACAATTTTTTTATAAATACATTTTTCTATTTAATCCATAGATGGGACCTAACAGGTACTACCACTCCGGGTCAGAGTGGACCAGGGAGCAATGGTGATGAAGGGGTGCTCCACATTCCCCAAACCTCCAAAACTGGAACCTCACCATCAGATAGAGTTTAACGTCATTCCCAGGACATGTAGACCCGCAGCCACCGCCTTCTACCACCCATATGATAAAAAGGGGTTGGGGCTTGCCATAAGGGCAATAGGATTGGGAAAATCATATAGGTGCGCATATATTTGGGTTTTTGTTTGAGATTTTAAAATAAGTTTTTTTTTTTAATTAAATCAATTAAATTACAACGACCAGAAAATTCGGCAAACACTGTTTAATTAATACATAATTCCTCTATGTACAATTTCTCCATTTCCTTGCTCTTGAGGTTGGGTCACGTAGATACGGACTACCGACTTGGGAAGACGTGACCCTAGAGGTGACATTACCCTCTGGAATGCAGCGTGATGGGATACAAGACTAATTACGGTTAGGCGACTGTGCGATTACCATGACTTGATGATCTGGCGATCCCCCGAGTGTGTGGGGTGTGCTGGTTGCTCAGGTGTAGAGTTTCGGTTCTACCTTCTGTGGCCGCTGGTTCGATTTCAAGTGGCAGAGATCGTTGTATACACTGCTGAGGAGACCTAATAAGGTCGAAACTGTTGTCCAGTATTCCGCGTGTCGCATGCCGTCTTTGCCGAATTTGTTGGTCGTGGTAACTTAAGTCATGTAATCTATATATTAATACTGGTGTTCCTAAATTGTTCGTCCGTTACTTATCCGTTATCAAATGAGACTGTTCAAATCGTCCAAGATGCAATGCAAAAATGTAAATCAAAATTATCTGGTGTCTCATATCCACCAAATTCCTATTAGTGTCGTCACCTCATCTAAATAATGGACCATTCCGTTTTATTATAAAGAAAGAAAGGACAAGCTACTAAGAAAAAACATAATAAGAAAGAAACAAAAAGAAAGAGAGCAGGAGAAAGATAGAGAGAGGGGGTGAGAACCCGAAAACAATAATGTTAATCTGTTTCAATCAATGAAGGAAAGAAAGAAAAAAGAGTGATATATATATATATATATATATATATAAAAGAGAGAGAGAGAGAGAGAGAGAGAGAGAGAGAGAGAGAGAGAGAGAGAGAGAGAGAGAGTTAAATAAAAAGTATCATACTTTTAACTTATTGAGCTAATTGTAATAGCTCTTAAGTAAACATATCAAACGTTGTAATAATAAAATTATCATAAGTAAGTAAAGTTGTCGGAGTGGCCTATTGTCGGTATCAACCGGACAGAGAAGGAGTCTATCCCCTTTTCACTAGCTCTAGACCACATGGAGTACTTTTGCTGAGATGGAACGACACACCTACTGTCAGCTCTCACTTTACCGCCCAGATCAGATTATAGCATTTGTGCTATTCATATGCTGAGTTGGCGGGGACTGGTATCGAACTCAGAACCTTGTGATTCCGATGCAGGTACTCTATCGACTGAGCTAAACCGGCCCCTAATTATCATACTGTAATATATCCACAGGTCCTGCTAGTTAATACATAATTTCTCTATCTACAATTGAGTTTTTTGTTAAGTTTCTATGATTTTTAAAGATTATCTTTGTGGTTATTGCAACAATAGAATTAGCATTTTAAAAATTCTTACCTGAAAATAACCAAAAAAGAACAAAGTGAAATGTGAAATAAAATGAAATAACAGCCACAAAAGATTGTTGCATAGCGCCTTCTTCACTGGCACTAAATCTTATTATAATGGAGATTGTGTGGTTTCTATCTGTAACCGAAACTATATAACTACACAAATCACAATTCCCATAGTTATTTACGTAACATTTTCGATGATTTAATTTCTTTTTAAAACTCAGTGATTAATAAAATTGTTTTACATTATCAATAGGTTGACCATATCTACAAATTAATAACATGCATTGTATTTATATATACAACAAAAATAGAGGTTTACAGTGTGAACGGGAAGGCTAATTTGCATATTGATCTTAAACATTTGATTTTAATAAATATGTGCTTAGTATTATTGATTTCTAATTGTTTGGTTTTATTTAATGAATATGAGCAAAAATCTCTTCAATAAATCTTAAAAGAAATTTATTAACGAGAAGAATTAACTGTAATTTTATTCTTTACTTCCTATTTTAACTAAATAGTTAAAATATGAAAATTTAGCAATGAAAGGCTGGAGTGTTGTTCTGTTTTTTTATTATAGCCCCCTATGTTTCAAATAGTTTTATCTCCCTTCTTATTTAGTTTCATTAGTCTTTCTAATTTAATATAGTATTTTATTGCATGAAAACTTAAATACGTGCACCCGGAGGGTGCATATATTTGCTAGTGATTATAATGGAGATTGTGTATTTTTCTGTCTGTAACCGAAACTATATTACTATTCAAGTCACAATTCCCTTAGTTATTTACGTCACATTCTACAGGATTTTATTTTTATTTAAACCTCAATTATTAATAAAATTGTTTTACATTATTAATACTGTTGACAATATCTACATAAGAATAACATGCAATTGTATTTATATATACAACAAAATAGCGGTTTACAGTGTGAATGGGAAGGCTAATTTGCATATTGATATAAAAAATCTGATTTTAATAAATATATGCTTAATATTACTGATTTCTAATAGTTTGATTTTATCTTAATGAATATTAGCAAAATCTCGTGGATAAATCTTAAAAGAAAACCGTTAACAAGAAGAAATGACTGTAATTTTATTCTTTACTTCCTATTTTAACTAAATAGTTAAATTTGGATTATTTAGCAATGAAAGACGGGAGTGGGGGAAGAGTAAGTTTCAATTGTTCTATTTTTTGATTATACACCCTCAGTTTCAAATCTTTTTATCTGCATTCTTATTTAGTTTCATTAGCCTTTCTAAATTAATCTAATATTTTATTACATTAAAACTTAAATACTTGCACCCGGAGGGTGCATACATTTGCTAGTAATTATAATGTTGCATACCTCTTTCTTTAATTCTATTTCTTGGTCGTCTTTAGTATTCTGATCGTCTTTGGTATTTCTTCTATCATCTTGACTTGGTCTGGCATCTTCTAAGATCCTGGATATCTTCTAAGGCCTAGCGTCTGGAGTTGACTTGGGGATTTCGGTCTGATTTTCTGTTACTATGTTCTTGCTGGCTGGTCGTCATTTCTTAGTCTTGTTACCAAGACATTCATAACCACAAGAACATATTAATTATCCAAACTTTTATTTCCTTAACTATACATAATCCTCTAACTAACACAGCGCGCGTGAGTTCCAGTTTAGGCAGAGCATAAAATGGCCGACCGCTCTGCCTGACTTCCAACTGCAAACTGGGGACTCTGAAAAAGGTCCCACGTGACTTCACATATTTGGCGGGCTTCTGTAATTTTCCATGGAAGGACCCGGCCATGATATGAAAAGGGTCATCCCCTCAGAATTACAGGGGATCGACAATAATCTTATGCAACCGCATAGATTATGTAACAAGATGAAGAGAGTTAAACAAAAATATTTTAGTCGTGCATTTCAGCTGTTGCTGTTATTTCTGTTTTTCGCAATCAGAAAGAAAGGATGAACTGGGGGGAGGGGAGTTCTCTAGTGATCGTAACATATATATACTGATGTATGAGGTAAAATAAGGAATGAAAGAACAAAACTCAGACAATTTGTTCTTTCATTCCTTATTTTAACTCATTCTGTCGGATTCATTCCAATCCCCTTTTCCTCATACTGATGTATGTATTTATCAGTTAAAACTCTGCTTCTGATGACGGTTGAGGGGTTAAGGAATCGCACTGATGAAAATTAATCGGGTTTCACTCCCGGCTAAAAGTACTTGCTAAGTCTAACCACAGTGATGAGACGTAAAACATCGAAACACGGTGTCTGTAGATGACTATATATATATATATATATATATATATATATAAAGATAATCTAATGAGTCAGACGAACCTACTATTAGTTTCGCATAAAGCTCTTCGTTACGGTGAAGTTTTTTCCTACTATATTGCAGTTTCTTCAACATCAATACATATATATATATATATATATTGGTTAGGAGGTTGATTTAGAAGGCTATCACAATGCAGGTGTAAAGAAAAAAATAATAGTACGGTAACAATGGTGTTGTGTGTTAACCTGTATTTAATTCTTGAATTTTCGAGATAATATCTCTTTTTCAAAAGATCACTGGAACTGAAGTAGTCTAGTTATGGCATTCCTATTTACATCTGCATTGTGATAGCCTTCTAAATCAACCTCCTAACCAATATATACACAATGCTTCAAGCAAATTATAAAACTCTCTCACTCATATATATATATATAATATATATATATATATATATATATGACCTTGTGTCACATCCTGCCTCGTGCGGAGGGGTTGATATATATAATATATATATATATATATATATATATATATATATATATATATATATATATACCAACCCCTCCGCACGAGGCAGGATGTGACACAAGGTCATTTTCTTAAGCGGAGTTTAACAGGTTTGAATTCAGAGTTTTCCTTCTCCTAGACCGGTTGCCTAACCAAGGTTAAAGAGCCCAGTCTGCCCTACTATTTACCCATAGCTGGAGGGAGAGTAGAATTCATATCTTTCCCAAGGGTATTAGCGCTAAGTGAAATGCAATTACCACGTCCAGGATTTGAACTCGGGACGACGAGTCCATTTCCTATGACTTCAACCATTACACCACGCGCTTCCTACTATATCAATATATATGATATATAGGCCAGACTTTGTTGAAATAATATTTTCGTTTATACCTTAAATATTGAATAGGTCGCGACACATAGATTGGGAACCACTGCTCTAGATGATTGTACCTTAGAGCTGTATTGACTCAACACTTTACGCCATGAGTACATCTGGACAATGGAAATAATCGACCCCAAATTGATTAAATTCTGTACCGATATTGTTGGGTTACATTTATGTACAAACAATGAAAACGATTTTCAATATCATATAATTATTTATATATTGCACTTATTTTCCTCCTTTTAATAAGGATTTTAATACTGTTATTATTCTATATTCAATCATTATATCTTGTGATTGAATAGCGTTCACTGCGAAGTTTAAAAATTAGTTATCCTTAGTTTGAAGGAAATATTATAAAATCTATTTTGGATTTATATCTTACTCTTTGAAATGGTGTTATATTTACAGCTGATATTTTTAAAAAAATCACAAACTGAAAACTAAGCTCAAAATAAAGCTTTTCATAATGTCTACATATGTTTAATACCAGACCACAAATAAAAGAATTTTGAAAATGTATAAATTTTAGATGAATAGTTGGCAAAAAGAGTTAAAGGGGTTCACATAAGATACAGAGTCAATATAATAATAATAATAATAATAATAATAATAATAATAATAATAATAATAATAATAATGATGAATGCCATGATGAGTAATATCTTCTCTTTGACATGAACATAGTAATGATAATGAAGATAAATCATTTTAATAATAACAATAATAATAATTGAGACCATCCAGACAAATGCAATCAGCTAGAATACTCAGAAGAGTCCTAGAGACCTGAGGAGACTTGTTGTCACTCAGACTCCAGTGAAAGACCATCAGCTAATGCTGGTGTGAAGAATAACAATAATAATTGTATAGATATTTTTACACTGTCCATTGCTGTAAGGATCAGCTGACCCATGTTAGTGTTTATATGCCTTTAAGCACGGTGAATAATGTCTTTATTATACGTACATATATACATTGTCTGTCAGTCTGTCTGTCCGTCTCATACACACACTTCTTTAAATAAACTCCCGAAATTGTTTTTATACACATGATATTAGATAGACATATTTATAAGATATTAATAATATTTATGTATTGTTCAGAAGTCTCGTGTTACACCACGAGATCTCGGATCATGATAGGGGAAAAGTTAACCATTGTATTAAAAAAAGGGAAAGGATAAAAGCAACACTTTTCTTTTATTCACAATATCGTAAAGGATTTGTCTGTCATCAGTTTTAATGACTCGTATCAGAAATCGGATGTTATTTTTTTGCAAGAAGAGGAAGTAAAAGAAGAAGAAAAAAGACTTCTGTATTTACGATAAATAAAATACAAAAATTAAGCACTTTAAGGGGGCGCGTGATATTACCTTAAAAGGTACCCCCCGCCAAAAGAAAAAAAAATAAGAGAACAAAGAAATCAGCATAGTCTCGCATTATTATTATTATTATTATTATTATTATTATTATTATTATTATTATTATTATTATTATATCAACCCTTGCAACTTTTCCCTGCAATCTGAGTGACAGCAAGTCTCTTTGGGCTCGTGTGCTCTCTTGAGTATTCTAGCCGATCTTAACAATGCTGTCGTCTAGAAGGTCTCGATTCTTACTCTTATTTCCAATTCTTTCAGTCTCTTTTCAAAACCCTTTGGGATTATTCCAAGGGCACTCTTGACTGATAAATTATTTATTTATTTATTGATCTACTAGGAAAAAAGAAAACGGGGTTAGGGTTAGGGGTTAGGGTTAGTTTAATGGGAAAATAAATAAATAATTTATCAGTTAAGAGTGGTTCCCCTTTGTTTATATTGGACTTATAGGAAATAACCACTTTATGTGTCTCATTCTCTCAAACGTATTCCAGTCTGTGCATATACCATTTGATAGCATTGTTAAAATATAATTTCTTGCACGATTACCAGTTGATTACTTTTACCACCCAGACGTGTGCACCTGTTCAAGCCATGTTCGTAATTGATCGTATTGAAAAAGAATGCTAAAACATTTGTTACATTGAGCTACCGTTATCACTTGCCAAACTTGCGCAATACATTTCACAGTTTAGAACGAGAGATGTATTACTGGCAGTCGTAGTATTAAGACATTTTCGTAAATAAAATTTGATTTTTTTTGTTTTTTGTACGAAACAGTCGTGTTTTATTATCCCCCCCCCACCATCTATTGAATGAAGGAGGAGAGGCTCCTCCAGATGACAGTTTTATTTGCTTTCAATATGAATTAGACTTTCCTGGTTAATTTTAAGCTAAATGTTCCAAGAGCTAGTGAATTGAAGAAAAAGAAGTGGAAAATGAATGAATAATCACAAGAAGAAAGTACAAGAAAGAAAGAAAGAAAGAAAGAAAGAAAGAATATCTACGAAAGAAGGAAAATTGAAAATTTGGTGAAAATAAGGAAGGACAGAATTAAAATGAGCAGAGAAGAAGGGATGAAAAAAGAGAAATGAATGAAGATCGGAAAAAAGAGAAGAAAATAAAGAAAGAAAGAATATATGAATGAATGAATGAATGAAATAATTGCAAGAAAGAAAGTTGTGCTAGTTTGCTGCATTATATGATTAACTGTTTCGTCTCTGTCTACACACATCAGGCAATTGGTGTTCTATTGTGTCTTAGCTATTTTTGCTTTGATATAGTTTGTTCATTTGACATTGTCTTGTGCTGCAATTCTGAATTGCATCCCTATATCCTGGCTATATATTCTAATAGTTTGTACCAGGGTTTCCAATTATTTTTCATTTTTTGCAAAAATTATAATGTCATCCATTTACATAATGTGGTCTATCTTTTCTTGTGAGTTAGTGAATGTGTACCCCACTGTACATTTTTAAGTATATAATTGAGTGGCATCATTGCTATAATAAATAGTAGTGGTGATAACGAGTCTCCTTGGAAAATACCTCTTTGGATTTTTACTTCTGCCATGGATTGCCCTCCAGCGTTTAATTGGACTCTCCAGTTTTCCATGGCTTTTTCAATGAAATTTATGATGTTGTTGGAAATTTTGTACATTTTTAAACATTCTAAAATCCAGGTATGTGGGACTATGTCATAAGCCTTTCTGTAGACGATCCATGCCATTGCAATATGTTCCCGCCTATTTTAGCTGCTTTAAGAATGTGTTGGTCTATATAAAGCAAGTCGTGTGTTCCTCCTTTTCCTTTGCGGCATCCTTTCTGTTCCCCTGGGAAAATTTTTTCGCCAATTGAGTGAAAAGTATATTTCTTCTTTTATTACTGCAGTTAATATTTTCAACATCATGGGTAGACAAGTGATCGCTCTATAATTCCTTGGGATGTTTCCTTTTTGTGGATCTTTCTGGATTAGAGTGAAAAAAATATTGAAAAAATTCTCTCTTGAGGTTTCCCTTCCTTCGTTATGTCCAAGTCTTCTCGTGTGCAACCTCGCTCGTTTGTCGCTTGAAGTGTCCATATAGATTTTTTTCTCATTTTCGTTCTTAGCTTTTGTTGTTTTTATGTTTGTCCATATGCTGCAATTTCAATTACTGGCTGCTGTAATTAGTTTTTCCTTGCTCTTTTTAGTAAATGCTCCAGATTATCTTACAAGAGAGATAAACCCAGGAGTTTATTCCTTTGAGGAGAATTTTGACACAAAACAAGTTTTCTTATTCTTCAGAGGTATTCTTTTCTAACCTTTTATTTCATCTATGTTTGATGGTGTCCACCTCCAATATTCCCAAGAATTCTCTTTTTCTCAAAGTGTTCTTATATTATTCTCATTTGGTAGTTCTATTCCTTCTATTTTTCTTCGCGAGTATGATAGAATTTTCGATGCCAAATTCCTTTTCTATCTTATTCTACTAGAAGTGTCTACCCGGCGTCGCCTGAGTAGAGTGGGGACAAAATGTTAGTCCTGCAGATACATTATTACTGAATCACAAGTTAGATCCTCGCAGAATGCCTCATTAAAATCCCTATGTAAAAAAAGGCCTTGCGTTGATCCGGATTGGCTGTAAGATCTGTAAGAAAAAAGAAAGTGCGGTGCCACTCTGAAAAGAAAAATTAATGTCTCCTATCTATAATATTAAATGCAACAAAACATTTCATGCTGTTACTATTTAAATTTTATTTTTCAATTATCTTCACGAATATGAATCAAATCTTCAATATTTTTGCTCAAAAAGCAAGATCTGGTGATTGTGAATGTGTACATATATTTACTTTGTCCTTAATTGTTTTATTTTGGTAGTTTCCCTGGACATGCATCATCATCATCATCATCATCATCATCATCATATCGCGCCAGTAGCGCGGATATCCATGAAAATTTCTCTCCAACCCTCCCTATCACTCATTGACTCCGGGCGATCCTCCGCACAGCATGCTGCATCCGCACATAGCTGGTCTATGTAGGTCTTTGCTGGACGTCCCGCACTAGTATGTCTATGAACCAGTTTCCACAGAAGGGCATCGCTTATAAGCTCATCCTTACTTCTCAAGCAGTGTCCGGCATGTTTTGTTCGCTTTTCTCGGATGGTTTGTGTAACAGGAGGCATGTGGCCGTATAGCTGCTTTCTTGTGGGATGTTGCTTCCACGATTTGTTCAAGATCACACACAGCATCCTTGTGCAGCTCTCATTCATTCTATTTTCCAGGCGCCTCGTCAAGGTCCAAGTGGTGCAGCCATACAACAGCACCGACACCACCACGGCCTGGCACACAACTGCCCTTTATAGATTAAAAAAGACGACCCTCAAACATCATTACGAAAATAGATTGAAATAATTAAAAAATAGCTGCTCCATTTTCAGACTTGGTAAGTAGACATATATTACCTCAAACTAATAGTTACATTGAAAATGCTTTTTTTAAAATATAAAAATGCATTGGAAATGGTTTTTCTCCAAAAAGCATGGAAAATAATTTTACTATGAAAATACATTGGAAATTATATTTACTATAAAAATATACTGAAAAATGCTTTTATTTTAAAGTTAATTCAAATTTGGTACCTATTCACCAAACTGGTCGTCGACAGAGGACAGACAAACACATTCTTCCCAATTAATAATATAGATCCATTTGGTCGTACTATAAAATGAACTGGAAAATGATTTTTTATAATAGAATGAATTGGGAATGATTTTACTGTGAAAATTCATTGGATAAGGATTTTACTTTGAAAATGCGTTGTTACAATGATTTTACTATAATAAAAGGATTTTACTGAAAATGCACTGGACAATGATTTTACTATACTATTGGAAATAACTTTTACGAAAAGATGCATTGAACAAGGATTTTACAGTGAAAATGTATTGGAAATGAATTTTACTATAAAACACATTGGAAATGATTCTACCATAAAAGTTCATTGGAAAAGATTTTATTATAAAAAAATGAATAAGAGAATGATTTTACAATAAAAAATACATTGAAAATGATTTCCTATGAAAAGGTATTGATTATTTTACAATAAAAATGTATTGCAAATTATTACTAAAATTATTAGGTTTGTATATGTAGGTATGTGCGTAGTTATTACCTAGAAAAACGGCACACCACAGCAAGATTTTTATTAGAGCAATACACGTAAAATCGTATAGATTAAAACATAAAGTATTTTTCTAGCCTAATTTTCAACAATAATTTATTAGGGTCTATGTTCGAACTGGAGGTAATCGTTTTTTGTTAATCCAGATCCAAATTCTCTCTATAACGGAATTAATCGATTAGAATCCTTTACCCCTTTCTAGATATACGTACTAGTATCATCATAATGGTACACCTGACTAATTTTCTCGTAGAGTTGTTCCCCTTTAACTTAAATTACTTCCCTTACTTTATATTATTCTCCTTTACAGTCCTTGCCACTCTAGGAACCTTTTTTCTAATGCACCGTCTAATATCCGCCTTCCGGTGCAAGGCACGCTTTTCTTTCGTTTTCAAATCAACTCGCGTCTTGTGAAGACGTATCTTTCGCTTCTCCTCATCTTAGCTTTCTCGAGGACCAGTTAATGAAAACTCTTTCTCTTTCGTCCACCCTTCCCTCTTAGCGTGTTATTCTTACTATACCTATTTATTGCCTTTTCCCGTACCAAGCCGTGATAATCATCATAGCCCTCTATTCATGGGTCCTATTAATAGATGAATATATATTTTCTTCAATACCTTCGCATGAGCAGAATGTGACACAAGGTCAATTTCTTAAGCGGAATTTAAGAGGTTTGACTTCTGAATTTTCCGACTTCTAAAATGGTTGCCTAACTAAGGCTAAAGAGCCCAGTCTGTCCTACTATTTACCCGTAGCGGGGGTAGTTGTATGCATACCTTTCACAAGGGTATTAGTGCTATGTGAAATACAAACAGCCGCCTTTCTAGATATACGTACCAGTATCATCATGGACCTCTATCCATGGGTCTCATTAATAGATGAACATATATTTTCTTCAATACCTCCGCATGAGCAGACTGTTACACAAAGTCAATTTCTTAAGTGGAATTTAAAAGGTTTGAATTCAGAATTTCCCTTCGGTTATTTCCTATAAGTCTAACATAAACAAAGGGGAACCACTCTTGACTGATAAATTATTTATTTATTTATTGATCTACTAGGAAAAAAGAAGACGGGTTTAGGGTTAGGGTTTAGGGTTAGGGTTAGGGTTTAGGTTTAGTTTAATGGGAAAATAAATAAATGATCTATCAGTCAAGAGTGGTTCCCCTTCGTTTATGTTAGACTTATAGGAAATAACTTTTCCTTCTAGAATTGTTGCCAAACTAAGGCTAAAGAGCCCTGTCTGCCCTACTATTTACTTGTAGCGGGGGGGTAGTTATATGCATACCTTTCACAAGGGTATTAGTGTTGTGTGAAATACAAACAGACCCCTTCCTTGATATACGTACCAGTATCATCATGGACCTCTATTCACAATTTTAATTAGTAGGTGAATATATATCTTACCTAATCCCTCTGCATGAGCAGGATGTGACACAAGGTCAATTTATTAAGCCAGAATTTTTCAGGTTTGACTTCAGTTTTCCTTCTTCCAGATGAGTTGTTTATTGGTTTCCTTTGTGCGTGTACGAACCTCTGTGCTACGGCGAGCTTTCCATTCTTTCTGGTAATGGATGCTTATAAAATATGCATCTAGGGACGTCTTTACCAGATGAGCTGAGAGATAAATTCTTTCATTCCTGCCCGGTTCTTCGGTATATACTTTTTCTTTTCTGGGCGACGACGACGTCGACGCCGCTGCCATTGAGTAATGGTTTTGTTCTGGATTTAGCGGTCATTTTAACCACTTGAACGAAACGGCAATGATGCGCTTGCAGCCCACCACCGGGAGGGGTGGACGTGCGGAGGGTAGTGGCGGTCTGGAGAGAATATTTATCAGTTTGTGCTGTACAGAAGCATCAATGCTAAACTAACTCTCCTGTCCCTACGGCGAGCATCAAAAAGACCCGGATGTAATATTGATAAGAAAAAGTGTACAACGGTAGAGTGTGTGTGTGTGTGTGTGTGTGTGTGTGAGTGAGAGAGAGAGAGAGAGAGAGAGAGAAGAGAGAGAGAGAGAGAGAGAGAGAGTAGAAGAACCGTGTGGTTGTGGTAGGTGTGGTTGGGGAACGGGGGACCAAGAACGAATCATCTACATGAAAAGCGGTGGATTACCCAGATACGTTTTTTTTCAGTTTGTGACATGCAAATTTTTTTCTCTCTCGTTTCTTTGAAGAAATGTTCAAAAGAAAACTCACTGATATTTTTACGGTCGTTTTTTTTGGTTGAAAAAAAAAAAAAATATGGAAGAACAAAAAAGTAAAAAAAACCCCCAAAAAACAAAACAAAACAAAAAAAAAACAGAAAAAAATATGGAAGAACAAAATGGCTAAAAAAATTTTTTTTCTTCTCTCCCAAAATGATTGAATCATAAAACACGGATTACACTTTTGACAAATTTATCTCCACTCGATTAATTATGCTTTTATTGTTGGCCATTTCATACTTTTATCTCAATCTGTCCAATTCGACTGGCTTTTGGGGATCACCCCGTACCCCTCCCCCATGATTCCATCCACTGCCCCACCCCCGTCTCCCGCCATTTTCTACCTCCTTTTGTTACGGAATCATCTCCGATCTTGTTTTTTACATCCTTTGGTGGAAATTTTTTTTCTCTTTCTTCTTTTACCCTACTTCTCTCTCTCCCTCTCACCTCTCTCTCTCTCACTCTCTCTCTCTCTTGATATTTTCATTTTTCGTTATTTTCTATTTTTTTCTTAATTTTTTCTTTCTTCTTTTACTCTGCTTCTTGGTTTCTTTTTCCCTCTTTCTCCTCTTTCTTTCTTTCTTTCTTTCTTTCTTTCTCTCTTTCTTTCTTTCTATCTTTCTCCTCTTTCTTTTTTTTCTTTCTATCTTTCTCTCTTTCTTACTTTCTTTTTTTCTTTCTCTCTGTCTCTCTCTGATATTTTCTTTTTTCTTTCTTTTTAATTTTTTCTTTTCTTTTCTTTTTTCTTTCATTTTTCTCTTTCTTTTTCACCCTGTTTCTCTCTCTCTCTCTCTCTCTCTCTCTCTCTCTCTCTCTCTTCCTTATATTTTCTTTTTTCTCTTTATTTTTCTTTTTCATTTCGTTCTTTTTCCGTTTTTTTAATTTCTTCTTTTACCCTGCTTCTTTGCCCCCCTCCTCTCAGATATTTTCTTTTTCTCTTCTTTTTCTTTTTTCTTTCTTTATCACTTTTCTCTCTTCTTTTTTCTTCTGCTTCTTCTCTCTCTCTCTTCTCTCTCTCTCTCTCTCTCTCTCTTCTCTCTCTCTCTCTCATATTTTCCCCTTTAAATCTATTTTTTCCTCTACTGACATAGAAAAAAAAGTTTCTTTTTTCATTTTACTCTATCAATGTTTTCTTGTTTTTTCTCCTGCGTTCATGCCTATATTTCTCTTTTTTTTCATATCTTAGTTTTTTCTATTTAACTTGTTGTTGTTGCTGTTGCTGTTTTCTTCTTCTTCTTCTTCTTCTTCTTCTTCTTCTTCTTCTTCTTCTTCTTCTTTACCATCACTAACACCTTTTCATCTTCTTTCTTCTCCCTTCTCTCCTCCTCCTTTATCTTACCCTAACCTTTTGGCCATATTCACTACAACCACTTGCTCCTTCTCCCTTCTTCTTCTTCTTCTTCTTCTTCTTCTTCTTCTTCTTCTTCTTCTTCTTCTTCTTCTCTTTGTTATATTTACTACGACCACAATTATTTTTCTCCTCCTCCCTCCTTTTCTCCTCCTTCTTTATAATTCCTCCAACCCTTTGTCATATTTACTACCACAACTACCACCTTCATCCCCTTCTCCCCCTCCTCCTCTCCTCCTCCTCCTCCTCCTCATTATTCTCCTTATTCGCCATCAAAATTACTTTTTTATTTCCTTCACACTTCTTCTTCTTCTTCTTTTTTCTTTTTCTTTCTTTTCTCTTTTTCTATTCTTTTCTTTCCCTTTTCTTCTTTTCGTTCCCTTTCCCTTTCCTCCTTCTTCCAATCACTTTTCTTCTTTTATTCTCTTCTTTTTCATCTATCTTATATAATTGAACTTCCCCTCTAATCCATTGTCTTTCTTCTTCTTCTTCTTTTTCTTCTTCTTCTTCTACAAAATCCTTCAAAGCCATTAGTAATTCTTCTTCTTCTTCTTCTTCTTCTTCTTCTTCTTCTTCTTCTTCTTCTTCTTCTTCTTCTATTGAACACCATCGGCATTATCATTTTATCCTCTCCCCACTTTATCTCCATCTTTCTCCCGCCCATTGGTCATATTCACTACTACAACTATCACCTTTATCACCCTTTCCCCCTTCCTCCTCCTTCTTCTTTATCACCATCTTTCTTTTTCTTATTCTTGTTCTTCCCCCCTTTTTGCTCTTCTCCACCACAACTACCAATTTATCCCCTCACTTCTCCTTCTCCTCTTTGGTCATATTCACTTCCTCCTTCCTCCCCTTCTCCTCCTTCTTTTTCTTACTCCCTTTTTGGTTTTATCCCTCACCGCCATTACCAACATATTCTCTCCTTTCTCTCTCTCTCTCTCTCTCCTCCTCCTTCCCCTCCCTCTTATTTTTCACTTGTTATATTCCTTTACTATGGGACGGTTTAGCTCAGTCGGTAGAGCGTTCGGCTAGAAACCACGAGGTTCCTTGTTCAATACCGGCCCTCGCCAACTCAGTGTATGAGTAGCACAGGGACCTATGCGGTAAAGTAAGGAGCTGATGGTAGGCATGGCACTCCACCTCAGAGGCAAAAACAATCTTTTTGGTCTAGCGCTAGTGAAAAGGGGATAGACTCCCTCACTGATTGGCTGATATCGACTTTAGGCCACCCCGACGACTTTACTTTACTTACTCCTTTGCTAAACTTGGATAATTCGAGCAAACGTCGCAAATGCAACACAAATTAATTGATTAGCTTGTTAGCCATCACACTATGTTAGGCACTCATTCAGTTTACTGTAAATCCTAATCTCTTTCCGCCCTGTCGGCTGGGGCGTTAGAATGCACCGACTGCACCTCTGCAGAGGGGTAAGACTCCCCCAATGGGGCCACCCGTTGGCCGTGGGTGGCGACCCGTGATGCTTAAGGATAGAACCCAGGTGGATGAGCAGTTCATGACATGCAATACTCCACTTTGGCCCTATCTTGGGCTAGACGGGCGGTCGAAGAGGCCCCCTCCGATCAATCGGCTGGTCACGTCAAGCCCTATATGATTTTCCCAATCCTATTGCCCTTATGGCAAGCCCCAGCCCCTTTTTATCATATGGGTGCTAGAAGGCGGTGGCTGCGGGTCTACATGTCCTGGGAATGACGTTAAACTCTATCTGATGGTGAGGTTCCAGTTTTGGAGGTTTGGGGAATGTGTAGAACCCCTTCATCACCATTGCTCCCTGGTCCACTCTGACCCGGAGTGGTAGTACCTGTTTAGGGTCCCATCTATGGGTTAAATAGAAAAATGTATTTATAAAAAAATTGTATTATCCATTAAGAATTGATTTATTTCAAAACTTTATCGGCATTAAATGATCCACTGAGGTTGATATGCCATAAAACAAAACAAACAAAACAAACAAACCTAATCTCTTTCTTTGGTTTCTTTGTTTTAATGGCATATCAAACTTCATGGGTTATATAATGCCAAAGTGATATAACCGGGTAAGGATATATTAGTAGAAGTAGTAGTGTGGTACACTCGAACAGGTAAGTAGTGCGACATCGTTGTCGTAGTAGTGGTATTTGGCGTAGTAGTAGGCGTAATAGTAGTAGGCAATTTTACCCTACATTGTTCAGTATTTATGGCTGACACTAGCCAGTCATTGTACCTATGTGTATGCATGTTCATTACATCACAAAGGCATCAACTACCTTGTAGAAGAAAAGTATTCAACCCATACCTGTTGGGATTAAAGAATTCATACCTTTCCAAGGAGTATCAGTTCGAAAGTGAACATACGACTGGAGTTCGAACTCGTTTACTAAGATGTCACAGCCCAGCACGTTAGCCACGGGGAGCTCCACTTTTTCTTTTTTTTTACTAATTTGAGACTATCTATAAGTCTTTCTTTGGTTTTTTTGTTTGATGGTATGTCAACCTTCGTGGGTTATTTAATGCCAAAGTCATCAACTACCTTGTAGAAGAAAAATTGTGGTACTCTTCAACTCATAGCTGGTGGAACGAGGGGATTCATACCTTTCCAAAGAGTATCAGTTCCAAAGTGAATGTAACAGTACGACTGGAGTTCGAACTCGCTTACTAAGATGTTACAGTCCAGCACGTTAGCCACGGGGACCCCCTTTCTTCCTTTGAGACTATCTATAAGTCTTGTTCAATCGGCTAGAAAAGACGCTGAAAGTATCGGTCGATCCTAAACGGTTACACGTCTCAAAATGCGACGAAACGGTTACACGTCTCAAAATGCGACGAAGCCGTCTTTGAGAACTTCTTA
Organism: Doryteuthis pealeii; assembly: GCA_023376005.1. Classification (NCBI taxonomy): domain Eukaryota; kingdom Metazoa; phylum Mollusca; class Cephalopoda; order Myopsida; family Loliginidae; genus Doryteuthis; species Doryteuthis pealeii. The sequence goes on from CM042171.1 coordinate 36,424,885, forward strand.
GACAACAGCAAAGCTTACGCATTCAGCTACAGACAAAGCCGCTCTTAAAAGGTTAACCATCTAAACACTAAAAAACGTTTAGTTAAACACATTGTTCAAAACGTGTAGCTATATACTAATCAATCATACATGGTTGTGTAAATTACCCACTAAACATCGTCAACCGTTTAGTTGAACACATTTTTCTAAACGCGTACCTATATTCTTACCAATCTACACAGTTACCCAAATTACCCATCTAGACATCGACAACCGTTTAGTTAAACACATTGTTCTAAACGCGTACCTATATTCTTACAAATCTACACAGTTACCCAAATTACCCATCTAGACATCGACAACCGTTTAGTTGAACACATTGTTCTAAACGCGTAACTATATTCTTACCAATCTACACGGTTAACCAAATTACCCATCTAGACATCGACAACCGTTTAGTTGAACACATTGTTCTAAACGCTTACCTATATTCTTACCAATCTACACGGTTACCCAAATTACCCATCTAAACATCGACAACCGTTTAGTTAAACACATTTTTCTAAACGCGTACCTATATTCTTACCAATCTACACGGTTACCCAAATTACCCATCTAAACATCGACAACCGTTTAGTTAAACACATTTTTCTAAACACGTAGCTATATTCTTACCAATCTACACGGTTACCCAAATTACCCATCTAAACATCGACAACCGCTTAGTTAAACACATTTTTCTAAACACGTACCTATATTCTTACCAATCTACACGGTTACCCAAATTACCCATCTAAACATCGACAACCGCTTAGTTGAACACATTTTTCTAAACACGTACCTATATTCTTACCAATCTACACGGTTACCCAAATTACCCATCTAAACATCGACAACCGCTTAGTTAAACACATTTTCTAAACACGTACCTATATTCTTACCAATCTACACGGTTACCCAAATTACCCATATAAACATCGAAAACTGTTTAGGTAAATACATTTTTCTAAACGTGTACCTATATTCTAATCGATTATACACGGTTGTGTAAGTTGCCTAATCTAAATACCGACAATCGTTTAGTGAAATACATTTTTTCTAAACGTGTACCTATATTTTTATTGGTTATACTCGATTACCAACACAAATAAAGAACTGTTTATAGTTTTTGTATATTAGTTTAATGGTATATCAACCCATTAAATTAAGTTTTATATTGTAATAGAAGCAGCTACCCAGCGTCGCCTGGGTACAGGGGGAAACCTTGGTGTATTGATTTGTTTACTTTTGAGATTTACAAATGCACATTTTAAAGTAGAATTTCAATGCTATTTATAAGTATATTCTAATCTTTAAATATCTTCGAATATAACTCAAATCTTCATAGTTTTTGTGCAAAAAACTCTCAAGAACCGGGGATATTCAATGTGAATCTATATATATAAAGGAATGTTGTGGTACGTGCGTGTCATCTTATAACAACGAAAGGAGATGCCATTTTTTAGAAAAACGAGTTTAGGATTACATTTTTAAAAAAATATTCTAAATAGGGATATTTATCCATCCCGTTCACCACGGGTAGGATGTGTCGCAAGTTATTAAAATAAAGAATGTATTAAATATAAAGAAAAGGAAAGAAAGGAAGAATTAAATATCAAGAAAAAGAAAGAAGAAATAAGGAATTAAAAACAAAGGGAAAGAAAGAAAGAAAAATAAAGAAAGAAAGATTGAAAAACAAGGAGAAAAAGAAAGAAAGAAGAAATAAAGATTGAAAAACAAGGGGAAAAAGAAAGAAAGAAAGAAAGAAATATTTTGGATAGTAGAAAAATAAAAAAGGAGAAATACGAGAAGAGAAAAATATTAGTAAAGAACAAAAAAAAAAGAAAAAGTAAAGCAAGGAAGGAGAAAAAAAAGAAGAAAAATGGCGAAAATAAAGAGGAGAGAAAAAACAGGAAAACGTTCTTGTCGAACTCAGGAGCCTTCATGTGGTAATCGGGAGCATTCACAGAACTTCGAATCGAACCCTTTATTCAATCCACAGGGGGTAGACTGCTCTTATTCTGTTGACCATAAGCGGGTACAAGTGTTAAACTTTATTAAGTATTCCGTTATTATCACCCTTGACCAGTATTGAACCTGCAACTTACAGATGATTGTCATTTAGAACTGTATTAACTCATCACCTATATCCGTTGCGCCAGTAGGAAGCGCGTGGTGTAATGGTTAAAGTCATGGAAAATGGACTCGTCGCCCCGTGTTCAAATCCTGGACGTGGTAATTGCATTTCATTTAGCTCTAATATCCTTGGGAAAGGTATGAATCCTACTCTCCCTCCAGCTATGGGTAAATAGTAGGGCAGACTGGGATCTTTAACCTTGGTGAGGCAACCGGTATAGGAGAAGGAAAACTCTGAATTCAAACCTGTTGAACTCCGCTTAAGAAATTGACCTTGTGTCGCATCCTGCTCGTGCAGAGGGGTTGGTAAATATATATATATATCCGTTGCACCATGTGTCCAACTGGACAATTCAGAAGGAATTTTTGGAACTTAAAAACCTAATGTTCTTTTTACTTAGAATATTTACCTTTAAACTTAGGTATGATTCTTTTTACCTTGACTCATATTGCTTTAAAAAAATCTAATCTAGCCTTTTTAATTATCGGTTGTATTTATCTCTATACTTGGTCTACTTAAGAGATTACTATAGCCGATCATATGAGCTGATTCTTTGAGATGACTTTTTTCCAATGTTCTTTCCTATGTATTATCCTAACTTCATCGCACAAGGGCAGATCACTACTCAGATCATCTGTCTGTTTGATGCAAGAATATTGGCTCTCTAGAGGATTACCCTAAAAGCTGTTTTACTGGTCAACACCTATACAAATACTGGTTGTGAAGCTGGGCTAATTTCAGGTCTAGATAAACAAAGAAAAAGAAAATTATACACCATTGGTTGCTCTCTACATCAAAATGATCTTCCATTCGGAGCTGTTTTTAAGCACATTGATGACAGCACAAGAAGTCAAACATTATTTATTGGTCCACTTAAAAGATTGTGCACAAATGACTATCATAATTTGCCCTAGGCAAAATTTGTACTAATAGTTAGTCCTGCATATTCTTGCATCAAACAGACGATCTGAGTAGTGATCAGATACTTCTTCTAAAATATGCACAAGGGATTTCCCGAAGGAAAGTCAACACTAGATATGCTGCATGGAAAATTGGACAAGATGGTTGACGTTAGCCACCAGACTAATGTGTTTTGCAGACTCGGGGCACAAAACTTCACAGTCTAACCCGGTTTATTGTTGAAGTGTATGCAGTTAGCTGGTTTAAAATTAAAGAGACAATAAACTTCAAAACCAGCAACTGTATATTTTTCATATGCTGCAAAGAATCAAAGAGGTACACCTGAAATTCAGGAGATTGAGTTCAAAAATATTCAGTCAAATGCTTTTGGTCTCCTACCAGAAAATATGTTATTTTCTGTTATAGGTGATACACCCTATAAGACTAATGGAATGCGCCGACATGTTACTATAAATAACAGGGATAATTGTGGCTTAGCAGTAAGCCAATGCGAGTATGCCAATAACTCTGTTCGTCGGACGTAATTTCCATATCTCTCTATTGTATTTGTCTACTTTCTGTTAATACATTTTTCTACATTTGTAACCCGTCGTTTTGTTCTTATTTGACCCCTTAAAACCTCACAAAATTTTCAATGCTTAAATAAGATGAACTGGAAGTGTTGGGACGGGACAGTGAAAAGAACTGAAGCCATTAGGTAATCAATTCCCATAAAATTGATTAAAATGATTTTATCGATTTATATTTTCATTTTAAAGTAACATCCTAATTTCATTTTATTCAATAAATTGATTCTTTTTTTCAGCAGAGGGGATCCAACCAAAAAGAAGTTAAAAGAATATCAAAAATAAATTTCGATGCCACATATTGGTTTCAATTGATCGAACTGACTCAAAATGGAGTTTGTGGGCCTAAATTCACAGAAGAATTTTAAGATTATAAACTTCTGGAGTCTTGTCTTATTGTAAAAAAATAAAGAGACTATGAAATAATGTGTACTTGTACTGTCTTCAATATGAATACGATGTATTAGTAACTAATAGATATTTAGAGTAGTGTTCAAATTATAATGGTAACTTATATTAAAATCATCATCCCTACATTTGTTCCTAGCAGAGTTCATATTTGTTTGCTTTTGATCCATTAATAACAGAAGAAATAACGCTACAACAAAATCTTGTAATGTTATTACAGATGTATCTCAATTAATGAGGTGAAATGCAGCTTATCTGAGCTGTTAGGGCGGGTTGGGGAGTTATAATTTTACTTCAAACGTTACTTTTGATCCAACCAAAAAGAAACTAAAAAAATATCAAAAATAAATTTCGATGCCACACATTGGTTTCAATTGATCGACCTGACTCAAAATGGAATTTGTGAGCCTGAATTCACAGAAGAATTTTAAGATTATGAACATCTGGAGTCATCAAAGAATGGGACAATATTAGAGTTTCCTGAGTTTCCTTCATACTCACAAAGTATCGAAAGGGCAGTAGAATTAACAACTGTAGCTTCCCAAAATATCTATGGAATTGAAGCAAGGCATAGACATATCATTACAAAAGTTCTATGCCTTGAAATGAGGCCTTCCTTTGCTTGAAAGGACTCTTGTTTAGTTAATATGATGGCATGATAAAAGTTGCTATTATTGTCACAATATTCATGTATTTTTATCATGTCTTTTATCACTTTATGTCTTACAATTATTATATAAAATAGAAACTTAAAAGACCCACTATTAGTAACCAGTAGATATTTTAGTGTAGTGTTCAAATTATAATGGTAACTTATATTAAAATCATCATCCCTTCATTTGTTCCTAGCAGAGTTCATATTTGTTTGCTTATGATCCATTAATAACAGAAGAAATAACGCTACAACAATATCTTGTAATGTTATTACTGACGTATCTCAATTAATGAGGTAAAATGCAGCTTATCTGAGCTGTTAGGGCGGGTTGGGAGTTATAATTTTACTTTAAATGTTACTTTTGATATATTTTATTCATTTTATTTGAATAAAATAAATTGACAAACTTTTCTACATTTAAATCATAAGATTTTAAGCAATTTCATATGTAAAAACATCAAAAACAAAGGATTTTGAAGGGGCGTCATATTAGATGATCTTTTAGTCTAAATACTCAAAAATTGGTGCAAGTTAGAAACCTACTTTTTGATGTCTGTACCTATCATACCAATACCCAACTTTTTCTGGTTGTGTCATTTTGATATTCAAAAAAAAAAAAAAAAGAATTGAAAAATCGACCTACCCTAGTGTTCAAGTTTTCAGAGTTTCTTTGAGGTCTTTGTACTTTATCTTTGGCCTACGATTCCCGTGATCCCTCGTTTAGTTAGAGTACTTTGGCGTGAAGTTGAGAGTACCCTACCGATTCCACGTGAAGTTGAGAGTACTTTGACCTACCGATTCACGTGATCCCTCTTTTAGTTGAGAGTACTTTGACCTACCGATTCCACGTGATCCCTCTTTTAGTTGAGAGTACTTTGACCTACCGATTCCACGTGATCCCTCTTTTAGTTGAGAGTACTTTGACCTACCGATTCCACGTGATCCTCTTTTTGAGAGTACTTTGGCCTACCGATTCCACGTGATCCCTCTTTTTAGTTGAGAGTACTTTGGCCTACCGATTCCACGTGATCCCTCTTTTAGTGAGAGTACTTTGGCCTACCGATTCCACGTGATCCTCTTTTACCGATCCACGTGATCCCTCTTTTAGTTGAGATACTTTCTCACGTGATCCCTCATTTAGTTGAGAGTACTTGGCCTACCGATTCCACGTGATACCTCATTTAGTTGAGAGTACTTTGGCCTATCGATTCCACGTGATACCTCGTTTAGTTGAGAGTACTTTGGCCTACCGATTCCACGTGATACCTCGTTTAGTTGAGAGTACTTTGGCCTACCGATTCCACGTGATCCCTCTCTAGTTGAGAGTACTTTGGCCTACCGATTCCACGTGATACCTCATTTAGTTGAGAGTACTTCGGCCTATCGATTCCACGTGATCCCTCTTTTAGTTGAGAGTACTTTGGCCTACCGATTCCACGTGAGCTCTCTTTTAGTTGAGAGTACTTTGGCCTACCGATTCCACGTGATCCCTCTTTTAGTTGAGAGTACTTTGACCTACCGATTCCACGTGATCCCTCTTTTAGTTGAGAGTACTTGACCTACCGATTCCACGTGATCCCTCTTTTAGTTGAGAGTACTTTGACCTACCGATTCCACGTGATCCCTCTTTAGTTGAGAGTACTTTGGCCTACCGATTCCACATGATCCTCTTTTAGTTGAGAGTACTTTGACCTACCGATTCCACGTGATCCCTCTTTTAGTTGAGAGTACTTTGACCTACCCGACCTTATCCCTCTACGATTCACGTGATCCCTCTTTTAGTTGAGAGTACTTGACCTACCGATTCCACGTGATCCCTCGTTTAGTTGAGAGTACTTTGGCCTACCGATTCCACGCGATCCTCTTTTAGTTGAGAGTACTTTGACCTACCGATTCCACGTGATCCCTCGTTTAGTTGAGAGTACTTTGGCCTACAGATTCCCGTGATCCCTCATTTAGTTGAAAGTACTTTGGCCTACCGATTCCACGTGATCCCTCTTTTAGTTGAGAGTACTTTGGCCTACCGATTCCACATGATCCCTCTTTTAGTTGAGAGTACAGAATCTGCTTTGCTGTGAAGGGGTTTTGGGTAAATGATACCCATCTGCATAATGACCAAACCGTTTACATATCATTACCCACCTCTTCATGTGATGAAGCTGCTTACCCAACCAACCCACCCAATCTCCCAGAACGGTGACCCGCTTATCCAGTGACTATGCACCGCTTAGAGAGACAGGCTATCTATATCGGTTACTGTTCTGCATGGTGATGGATCCATTTAGAGAGTATAGCGATCGCAGACGGCCACCTATTTACATATTGATTAAGTCGCATACGGAACCTGGCGATACAAAACGGTTAGCCATTTATATACAGACCAGGCGGTTGACAAAAGTCAGTGAGCGGGAAACGGTTACATATTTAAATACAGAATGCCTTGCGTGGTTGGTTGGTTGGTTGGTTGGGTAGTTTATTGTGTGTCGAAGCCAGTTTAACAATTACGGTCTCAACGCTTGTCTGAATTTTTTAGATGATGCTTGATAATTTGTATTATTTGGATATTTCAGAAAGTTGTCCCCATGTGGAAACCAGCACATGGACATGTTAATATGGGCCGCTCAGCAAGGACCTACATTGATCAGCCCTGCACGGATACCGGATGCTGCGCAGAGGACATCCGGGGACAATGACTGATAGAGAATGTTGGCGAGTGATTTTCATGGATAGCCGTGCAAACTGCGCCACATAAGGATGATGATTATAGTTATATACACAGCCTTTTGGCCGATGTGTCCTCCGGCCTTCTTCAGGTATTTCTTGTAATTTTTCTTTTAGATAAGGCTTGATAATTTGTATTATTTGGATTTTTTGGACAGTTGTCCTCATCATTATAGTTATATACACAACTTTTTGGTCGATGTGCCCTCCGGGCTTCTTCAGGTGTTTCATGTTATTTTTAGATGAGACCTGATAATTTGTATTATTTGTATCTTTTTACAAATGTTCCGGTAAAAGAAACTATCGACAGCATTCATAGAAAACATTTACAACAACCCGCATATCCACTAATCAATCCTAACATCCTTAAAAAAAATATCCTCTGCTGCACAACAGAGGTTCCATTTTATGACCACCAAGCCAGTATATATATATATATATATATATATATATATATAATATATATATACCACATCATAAAACGGTAACAATTGTCTTCCTATCAATATGCTCTGAAGAAGATTTTAAAATCGAAATATTGCTATATCGGCAATGTAATGTTGAAGAAATAAATTCAGTTAAACAACAACCTTGTTTTTTTTATATCATTTTATCTATATATACCGTCGGATTCATTTCCTTACTCTTAACTAATATATATATATATATATATATATATATATATATATATATACATACATATATATATATATATATATAAGATTTTTGGATGTTTGTTTTTATAGAAGCAATGTTGAATAAATTATTATTTATATTTTGCTTGAAGGCAATTATAAATGCATGTATCGCATAAAATTCGATAATTATAGAAAATAATCTTGACAAGTAAATCCCGCAAAGGATGGCTCGCTATGCAGAACACCGTACAGACTGTTTCGACTTTATTAAGTCTCTTCAGCGATGTATACTAACGACTCCCCTCCGACAGGAATCGAAACCGGGACTTCACAGGCATCGTCAGAGACCATATCCGTTCGGCCGCCGGTACATAGCGAACAATCCCTGCGAAATAACCTTGTCAAATATATATATATATATATATATATATATATATATATATATATATATATATAAATATATATATATATATATATATTATATGTGTGTGTGTGTGTGTGTGTGTGTGTGTGTGTGTGTGTTGGCTGTCAACTCGTGCAAAGGTAAGAGCCTTTCCTGTTCTTTCGTTTTTTTTAAATTAGAAAGCCTCCTGAAGGATCTACTACTTAATAAACATACTGTATCCTTGTGCTTTCTCAGATATCTCACCAGGCGAGTCCTGAAGAGACATTTAAACTACATGTTGGAACTTCTTCACTTTTAATGTTGCTGGACTGAAAATCACCCTTTCTAACAGCCCGCTTCAATTTTTGGTGTTTAATTCAGTTGGACTCAAATTATTTCACAGACCCGTTAGATGGTGGCTCTCCAGCCAGGTCTATTAGAAGCTAGCTACTCCCAGTCCTCCACAGCCATTATATATATATATATATATATATATATATATATATATATATATATATATATACGATACTCATGGTATTTAAGGCCTTTTTATTCACAAATAACTTTGCTCTGTTTACAGTAATTAAATATTGAGCTCACATACGGAGCCTGAACTCTACAACAAACTACTGGTAGAGAATTAGGACCCACCTAGAATCACCTTATACCAAGAAACTTGGTACCGCACCAAAGTATATATATATATATAAGTATCTCGATAAGGGACAGACACCGATGCTCTTGCGAAATCAGCTCCAGCTATAAGGTCCAATTGACAGGAGGTCTGGATACACATCCTCATGGAAAGACAGGCTGTAAGAAGTTTGAGGTAAGGTGACTCGAGCCCTCCATTCTGAAGCGACACATGACGGACACCATGGAAACATTTCCTACATTGAAGTCTGACCTGTGTAACAGCGCCTGTATGTCGAGGATTTCATATGTGTGATGGGGTACATAATAATAGAAAAAAAAAAAAAAAAAAAAAAACTAGCTGGATCCGTGGGCCATCTGCGTGCTCACAACTGCTCACATCTGGACTACTTGTAGAAATGGCCTTATTCTGTCAAGAAGCGGCAATCACCATATATATATATAAATTCGGTGAGGTCCAAGAATGAAATAAACCAAAAAACGTCTTCGGCATAAAATAACCCAACAGGAGTTGAAATGCCGTAAAAATACCAACAACCAACCAACCAACCAACGATGTCACAGCAGATGCGCGCGCGTGTGTGTGTAAGAGACAGTGTGTATGCAGATGCATGTGCGTATATATGTAAGTATTCTTTTTGTGTGTGTGTATCTGTGTGTGTATGTTCATGTGTGTGCGTACCTGTATGCATGTGTGCATGTGTTTGTGTGTGTGCGTATGTCTGTAGATCTGTGCGTGTGCGTGCGTGTGTATATGTGATATTCATGTGTTTGTCAGCGTGTTTAGTGCGCGTGAAAAAAATATGGGACCATATGACCTTTAGGCACCCCTTTTTGATCTCGATTAAGAAAGGACATGTTTTTCATTCACACCGTCAATATCCGGTTGTTTTAACAGAAAAAAAAATTTATAAAATTAGCCCCTAACTATAACCCTAACCCTAACCCTAACAAACAACCGGATATTGACGGTTTAAAGGAAAAACATGTCCTTTCTTAATCGAGATCAAAAAGGGGTGCCTAAAGGTAATAAGGTCCAAAATATGTATGTAAGTATTTTTGTATGTGTGGGGCGTGTGTGTATGTTCTCTGTGTATAGGTTGACATGTCGCAAGAACCAACCAACCAACCAACCAACCAACCAACCAACCAACCAAAACGTGTTAGCCCTTAAAGACTTCATAACACTTTACACGCCAAATTTGGCTTTAGATTTTTCTCTAATCTCTTTAATCGTTTCTGATTTCACATAGCCTCACAAACCCAGCAAAACAACTAGAAACCCCATTAACCGGGTAGCTGGGGGAGGGGGGGCTAGGGGTTAGGTATCCGCCATTTTCTATTTGATCGTTGCCTGGCTTCAGTCTCACAACTGCAATGAGTAAATTCCATTTTAAATCCTATATCCTTTCGTTGTTTCAACCCCTTTTTACCGCCAATAAAGATGTGAGTGAATGAATGAATGAAAAAAGACGATAGTGAAAAGTAACAAAGAAAAAGCCACAAAAACAATCCAGCTAAATAATCTCTCGGAGCTTGACGGACTGATTGATGGCAAACAGGTTGTTTTTATTCCAAAACATTGGCCAATCACTTCTTTTGTGATGTTCACAGATAATAAATCTGTATGATCGTGAGAGCGGCAAAGAACGAAGCTATGACAGTGTTTCAACAAAATGGCGTCGTCAATGTCGTCTGCTATCAGCGTTTTTCATCCCTCTTGCACTCTGTTACTTTGCTTATCATTATTTTGGAAAAACAAACTTCCCTTTGCGCATGCGTGTTAATATCCATCCATTTACGTACGTGCATGGTTGTGTGTATACGTGTGTGCGCGTGTGTGTATGTGTGTGTGTGTGTGCATATGG
>CM042171.1:36443355-36470855 GCA_023376005.1 Doryteuthis pealeii
GGCCGATAAGGATCACTCGAGGGTTGTTTTCCGACGTTCTTTGTCACGAATGAAACGTGAAACTGTAAATAACCAGGCCTGACGAGTGGAGCACTTTTCAGAAGCATTGGAGAAGCAACAATGCCAGAAGTACTCGCTGTCGTCTTCTGAAAAAGGTCGGGGCATTGATGAAACCATTGACAAAGCCTCGATTGACAAAAATACACATACAAAAACGTTTGAAATGGGCAAAGGAGAACATGAAGGTCGATTTCTCAAAAGTACTGTTCACAGATGAAACTCATGCAACACTTGATGGCCCTGATGGCTGGAGCAAAGGTCGGGTCGTAAATGGGTGAGATCCTAATCACCGCTTTAGACGCCAACAAGGAGGAGGAGATATTATGATTTGGGCTGGTATTATTGGATGTATCATGGTTGGCCCGTGGAGAGTGCCTGACGGTACGAAAATAACCGCATATGCTTATATAGCCTTCCTCAAAGAGCACCTGGAATCTTGGCTAAAAAGGCTGAGAATCACCCCCAGGAGAACCATCATATTTATGCAAGATAATGCTCCTTCGCATTCAGCGCATTAAAGTACCTGCAAAAATTAGGTTTCTATGGACCTGGGAAGATGAACTGCCGGCCAATTCTCCAGACTTAAACCCAATTGAAAACTTGTGGAGCATTCTGAAGTGACGTGTTTATGAGAATGGACGCCAATTTAAAAGCAAAGATGACTTGTGGCAGGAAATAGTCAACGTATCACGTGAAATTACATCAGAGGGGATCCAGAAATTGACATGTTCGATGGACCAGCGCCTTTTCCAAATCATTTTAAAAAAGGATCACATATCTCATATTAACTAACTTCACTATTATTTTTGAATTCTTTTTACTTTTTTCTTATTTCAATTTAATTTTATCTTAGTTACTGTACGTATCCAGAAAATCTATAACTGAAACAATAAAAGTATATTTTCTTTTTTACCGGGGTTTTTATTACACCTCGCTAATAATTTGATACATGAATGATTTAAGTAAATTAGGTAAATGACCGTAACTTCTGTTCCTTTTTGTAGAACCTTACAACTTTTACGGAGTAAGTGCATATAAAGGTTGTTCCCTGATAATTTCGTTAAATTCCAATCAGTAGTTTGTGGATGGGAGGGAAAAGTGTAATTTCTTTAATAATTTGAAACGCAGTGTATAGGGTATCAACAGTAGGTAATACTTTTAATTTAAAAATAAAGTCTTATATAATTTAGATAAGAAACTAGGAGTAATATACAGTATTATAAGTAAGTAAGTAAAGTCATCGGGGTGGTCTATTGTCGGCATCAGCCAATCAGCGAGGGAGTCTATCCCCTTTTCACTAGCGCTAGACCAAGAGATTGTTTTTGCATCTGAGGTGGAGCGCCACACCTACCATCAGCTCCTTATTTTTTACCACACAGATCCCTGTGCTACTCATACGCTGAGTTGGCGAGGGCCGGTATCGAACTAGGAACCTTGTGGTTTCTAGCCGAACACTCTACCGACTGAGCTAACCGGCCCCTATACAGTATTATAAAACTATATTATAGATGGAAGAAATCTCAAATTAATTAAGATAATTCATTTTAATTAAAAATCTAGATTTTTTCAACATAAGGCAGAAGAAAAAATATGGAATCAATAAATTATGTTAGTTTATAAAATCAGTTTTCTTTCATATATGAACGAATACTTTTTCTATATGTATACATAGCGTCGGACTAGGAACCACAAGTTCTGGGTTCGATACCGGCCCTCGCCAACTCAGCATATGAGTAGCACCAGGATCTTGATGGGAGTTGATGGTAGGTGTAGCGCTCCACCTCAGATGCAGAAAAGAATCTCCTTGGTCTAATTGCTAGTGAAAATGGGATAGACTCCTCGCTGTTTGGCTGATACCGACTTTAAACCAAAACGACTTTAAAAAAAATACTTATTTGTATATCATTGCGTGTTTCCCTGAAAATAAGATCTACCTGCAAAATTTCAGGATGATTTTAATATAATCCCTTCCCTTGAAATAAGCCCTAGTTGCGAGCGGCAGACAGACGAAAAAAATAAGCATTCTTCCCAATCACATCATCCAACGCAAACACTCGACATCTCCCGAAAATAAACCCTATTGTTACATTTCGGAGTGAAAATTAATATACGCCTGTCTTATTTTCGCGGAAACACGGTATTAGTATCCGTGTATATATATATATATATATATATATATAATATATATATATATATATATATATATATATATATTATAAGTTAAGAGTAAGGAAATGAATCCAACGGTATAAGTATAGATAAAAGGATATGAAAACACACAATGCTGTTAAAATGAAAATGTTAAATGAATATGATATAAATGTTAAATTAATATGATATAAAATATTTTCATTTTAACAGCATTGTGTGTTTTCATATCCTTATATATATATATATATATATATATATATATATATATATATATATATATATATATGATAGTAGAGGAAAAGAGTTAAGGGTCTATCATAGTTTCAAGCCAAATGATTTCATCAGGACTCTACTCTACGCGTAACTAAGTCGATGTAATTCCTTAGTTAATCTGCTCTGTTTTTTATATATATATATATATATATATATATATATATAATATATATATATATATACTTTGGGTTATTTACTGATGCCACTGCAACGGAAATTGGATTCTATATATATATATATATATATATATATATATATATATATATATATATATATATATAAGGTGTGTCAAAAAGTATCCAGATTTTTTACTTTTTGACAAAAAAATTAACCCTCCATTTATTGTCCATTTTCTATTTTGCTTCAAACTCGGCACTTTTATGACACAACTTGTATTCTGAATAAAAACGTTCCATTAATTATTCATTTCTATCTTGGTAAATACAGCTTCAAACTCGGCAATTTTTGATAAACCTTGTATTCTGAAAAAAGAGTTCCATTCATTGTTCATTTCTTTTTTGGTAAATACAGCTTCAAACTCGATACTTTTATCACACAACTTATGAGTATATATATATATATATATATATATATATATATATATATATATATATATATAATATATGTGTGTGTGTGTGTGTGTGAATTCTTAATACTATAATAATTTTTAGTTGATTTCCTTTTGCCAAAAGTTTATTGACAAACGGAATTAATTTTATTTAATATCGACATTTTTACCATTTTCAGACGATCGAATTATTTTAATTATGGGGGCTCCCAAGAATTGGCCCAACGCCAATGAATCAAACGTTGGGAGGGGGGTGTTCAGCTACCCATGATTCAATGATCGACAATTTAGCCTCGCTGATTCTAGATTTTAGTGAGTACGATTCTCACCGTGTGACCAATAGACGCGCTGCTCTCTTGACAGACTAAGCTGAGCTTCGTAAACAGTAACATTAAAAAATAATGTAGGCGAAGTGGCCTATTGTCGGTATCAACGTGGGTGTCTATCTCTTTTCATTGGCACTAGACCAGGGAGATTGTTTTTGTATCAGTAGTGGAGCATCACACCTACCATAAACTCCCCACTTTACCATACATATCCAAACCGTGCTACTTATGTGCTGATTTGGCAAAGTCCAGTATCGAACTTTTAATTTGAAGCTAAATAATTAGTAAATAAAGAGTCAGTACTAGCCAGACAGCGAGGAAGTCTATCCACTTTTCACTAGCATTATACCGGGAGATTGTGTTTGCGTCTGAGGTGGAGCGCCACACCTACTATCAGCCCCCCACTTTACCGCACGGCTCCAAGCTATTCTACACATACGCTGAGTTGGCGAGGGCCAGTATCGAACCTTGTGGTTCCGAATCGAATCCTCTACCGACTGAAATAAACCGGTCCCTAGTACATTACATAAAACGTCATGTTATGAACAACGTATTATGTACGAGAAAATGCTGAAAAGTTCTGTGCCCAACCAAGAAGGAAATGACTTAGAATGTAGTATTGTAGTAGACCGGGCAGCTAATAGGTCACAAGTAACATTTGACATAGGTAGTGGGTTAAAAAAAAAACATATAAAAAAACAACATAAGAATTGTGTGTTATAGATAGGCATAAGGGGTTGTTTATTTCTCGTTCGCTCAGTGTAGCCTTTTCAGTGAAAGAGAGAAATAATAGGTTAATCTTTTCTATTATAAATTCCATTCATTATCACTATCTCGCAAATTACGAGATTAGATAAAACACTCGCGATAACGGACCACGAAAAAATAGAAGTGCGCCTCTTTGTAAGACATCATGCGAAAGAGGATAAGGCCCCTTACTTCCGATTGTGTCAGCGTACATTGAATGCTTTTAGAATCTTAGTCCGCAAAAAACTTTCTTTTCTTTTTTCTAAATTTTAGCCAGAAATTAAATTTTTAACCAGAAATTAAATTACTGTTTTCTTTTCGATTTAAATTTTCTATAATTTAGTTATGTTACAAAAACTACAAAAAAGACGTACAAACTATTGTACATGTTAACCATTTAAAATATCTATATATCGTGTTCCTTAATTGTACGACCGTTATCATATTGCAACATCCTATGGTTAAAAATGAGACCGTCCAAATCGTTCAAGATGAAATGGAAAAATCTAACTCCTGATTATCTGGTGTTGCTTATCTTCCGAATAGTCCAGGATTTGTATTCCGGTTAAGTATGGTTAAAGAAAAGCTAAAGATTTGGTTTAGTTAATTTAATGGACACAAAGTAAGGGACTAGTGTTCCTTAATTGTACGATCCTTATTATATTGCAACACCCACTGGTTAAAAATGAGACCGTCCAAATTGTTCAAGATAAAATGCAAAAATCTAACTCCTTGTTATCTGGTGTTGCTTATCTTCCGAATAGTCCAGGATTTGTATTCTGGTTAAGTATGGTTAAAGAAAAGGGGATAGACTCCCTCGCTTCCTGGCTGATACCGACATTAGGCCACCCCGACAACTTTAGTTTACTTTTATGGTTAAAGAAAAAGCTAAAGATTTGGTTTAGCTAATATAATGGACACAAAGTAAGGGACTAGTTTAACATTATATATAAATTTACATTATAAATTTGAGATAAGGTTGGGTTTATTCTTGTTCTTTACCGCGTAAAATATTTGGTCATACCTACCTCTTTTATGTGATATCATTGACTCGTCTATTACGTTCTGGCCCCGACTGTGAGGCTGTGTTTATATCTGGGCCATTAAGTTAAAATTGATAGGGTGTGGAGATAAAAGGAAGACTAATGCGTGTATTTAAAAGTGTGTGAAAACAAAACAAAAACAAAAAAACAAATATAGATAGGTATTTGCTTTCTGTGAACGCGGGAAAATGGAGGCGAAATGAAATGAGTAAAATGGCCGTAATTACGGCAAAATGGCTTCTTTTGAGTCGCCATTAATTTGGTGGTCAGTTATTTGGTCGTTATTATGCAAGGGAATATCAACAGAGAGAGAGAGAGAGAGAGAGAGAGAGAGAGAGAGAGAGAGAGAGAGAGAGAGAGAGAGGGTAGAATGATGAGAAGAAGGGTGGGTAGAAAAGAAGGAGGTTGAGGGTGAGACGAAATAAGAAAAAGAAAAACGGAAAAACTGGTCGAGAGTGTGCAAAAAACAAAAAAACAAAATAATAAAATAAAAGGATTGTTGGAAAATTAACAAAAAAGAAAATGGAGTAAAAACGAAGAAGAAGAAGAAGAAGAAGAAGAAGAAGAAGAAGAAGAAGAAGAAGAAACTAAAAATTGTGAGATACGGAAGAAGAAGAGAATAGAACTAAAAATGATGAGATAGAAGAAGAGGAGGAAGAGGAAGAGAAGAAGAAGAATAGAAGAAGAAGAAAAGAAAGAAGAAGAAAAAAAAAGGATGAAATACGGAAGAAGAAGAAATAGAACTAAAAATGATGAGAAGAAGAAGAAGAAGAAGAAGAAGAAGAAGAAGAAAAGAAGAAGAAGAAGAAAATAAAAATGATGAGATACGGAAGAAGAAGAAAATAGAACTAAAAATGATGAGAAGAAGAAAGAAGAAAGAGAAGAAGAAGAAGAGAGAAGAAGAAGAATGATGAGATAAGAGAAGATCAGAAGAAGAAGAAAGAAAGAAGAAGAAGAAGAAGAAGAAGAAGAAGAAAGAGAAGAAGTGATGGAAATAATAAAAAGAACAGAGAAAAAAGCAGCCCCCCCCCCCAAAAAAAAATTGAATGAGAAGAAAGAAAGAAAATAAAATGAAAAGAGCCAACAGAGACAAAACAAACAAACAAAGAAAAACGCGAGAGGCGCCGATTGATTGTGAAATGGAGGCTGAAAAAACAACGTGAAAAAGGAAAGAGTTAAAAGATGATTTGCTAATTTTTGTTTCATGATTTGCTATAAAACTATCGGCATATCGGGAAAATGGCCGCGATACCCATGATGCAACACAAAAAACTGTTTGATGATTGGTGCAAGAAACTTGAATAACTATCATCATTATATTTCATTTACATACAAAACTACCTTACACACACACACACACACACAAACACACACACACACACACACACACACACACACACACACACAATATATATATATATATATATGTGTGTGTGTGTGTATATGTGGTTTGCTAGAGACTTATTGCTGGCTGTAAGGGGTTTGAGGTAAGGTGGTTCGAGCACTACACCCTGAAGTGGGCTTTACGAAGGCGTCAAATGACGGACGTCCTGGACACATATGTGATGTGTGTGGCAGGCTGGGTTCTCAGTCACGTACGGTCCCACATGAAAGGAAGCCAGGGCTCACGTATCATATGTGCGACAGGGCGCGTAAAGCAAAGCTGGTCCCTTGAGCCATCTGCGTACTCACAACCGAAGTGCTTATAGAAATTGCCTTCTTCTGTGAAGAAGTGGCAACCCATATATATATTATATATATATATATATAGTGTGTGTGTGTGTTGTGTGTGTGTGTATGTGTTGTGTGTGTGTGTGTCTGTGTGTGTGCGTGTGTGTGTTGGAAAATTCTTTGGTTGTCTTAGAAGCATGGGACAGAGTAAAGGCCAGAATCAAAATCAATATCGTGTTCTTAATCTTATTTATTTTCCTTATATTTCGAGGTACCTCTCTCTTTCTTAAACGTTTATTTTAGATTCACAACAACAACAACAACACACACACACGTATATATATATATTATATATATATATATATATATATATAATATAATGTTTCGGAGTAATTATCAAAAATACATTTATTTTCCCCGACATATATATATATATATATATATATATATATATATATATATATATATATATTTATTTATTTCAACCAAAATCCTCTTCTCCTTGTCAATAAATGGAATTCAATCAATTAAATATACAGATAAAATTTAATTAAGGATTACGGGCAATGCCACAAATCTAACTTTTCAGCATTATATATATATATATATATATATATATATATATATATATATATCTGACATCGCTCTTTATATTGCCCTGGTGATGCTTAATATATTTGATATCTTAGCACAATGGAGATTGTGTGTTTGTCTGTAATCGAAACTGTATCATTACTCAAGTCACAATTCCCTTATTTATAATGGTCACATTCTTTATTTTTATCTAAATCTCCATTATTAATAAGATTGTTTTTCATTATCAATTCTGTTAACCATATCTACATAGTAATAACATGCAATTGTATTTATATATACAATAAAATAGCGGTTTACAATGTGAACGGGAAGGCTAATTTGCATATTGATATTAAAAATTTGATTTTAATAAATATGTGCCTGGTATTGTTGATTTCTAATTGTTTGGTTTTATCTTAATGAATATCAAAAAAAAAAAAAAAATCTCGGGGATAAATCTTAAAAGAAATCCATTAACAAGAAGAAATAACTAATTTTATTCTTTAGTTCCTATTTTAACTAAATAGTTAAATTAGGAAAATTTAGCAATAAAAGACGGGAGTGATGGAAGAGTAAGTTTCTATTTTTCGATTATAGCCCCTTTGTTTCAAATCTTTTTATCTGCATTCTTATTTAGTTTCATTAGCTTTTCTAATTTAATATTTTATTACATTAAAAATGCATAATAAATGTATTCTCTGAATATTTTTTATAGGTGCCTCCCCCTCCCTATATATATATATATTAACATAAAGGTACACGGTATCAACCTACCCGAGTTTCACCATAAGGATCTTCAGGGTTAAATCTTTAAGAGATTTAACCCTGAAGACACTTATGGTGAAACTCGAGTAGGTTAATACCGTGTACCTTTATGATAATAAATTTGTTCTACTAACGTATTGAGCACTTTATATTTGTTATATCGCTGCCTTATCATTGTGAAACTTGAATCAACTAACCACTGTGACCATTTTCATCGGTAAGTCACTTTTTTCCACAAATACCATATATATATATATATATATATATATATATATATATATATCTTATTTCATGACATCGCTCTTTAGTATTGTTCTGATGATGGTTAATCTATTTAAAACATACGAAAGATTTGAATAGAGACAACTATTCATTCATTCATTCATTAATAAATGCATCCTCTAAATATTTTGTTCATATTTTTATACTTACACACACACATGCGCGTGCGCACACGCACGCACGCACACGCACGCACGCACGCCCCCACACACACATTAAAAAACAATTAAAACAGACACACACACATACACATACATATTTATCTTGACCAATCCTTACAATCCAACATTCTGGACTAACACCTGCATTACCATCACCATTCACCATTCTGACACTCCCCATCTAGAGAGAAGAAAATCCACTACCCACCCCCAACCACCCCTACCCCTACTGACAATCTACTGTTTTCACCATTTTGAGAATGTCCATCATTGAAGCAAGAACTATACTCAAGTCCTGAAGAAGGTCTAATAGACCGAAACGTTGCATCGTCGACAATAAACATCCAGTTTCCATAACATCCCTTGTTTGTCTACCTTTCTCCACACACACACACACACACACACACACACACCACACACACACACATATTATATATATATATATATATATATATATATTAATGATATCACTCCTTAATATTGCCCTGATGATGGTTGATATATTTAACATATATAAAATAAACGAAAGGTTCGAATATAGACAGAACTAATCATTCATTCTTTCATTAATAGATAAATGCATCCTCTAAATATTTTTATTGATATTTTTACACAGACTCTCTCTCTCTCTCACACACACACACATACACACACATACACACACACACACAAATACAGATATATATATATATATTAATTAGGCATGTGCTATTGAATAACACGGAGTGCTCTTTCTTCATTTTTTTGGATTTGTATTTTTTCCAGTTGTCTGGCGATCTTTCTTGAGTCTGGATCCAATTAATATAGAATATTTCCCATACTGTTTTCCCGAGTGCTTTCGACTGTTTCGCCAGTCGTCATCATGGGGTATATACGTTAGTTTTAGTTCATTTTGTTTTTTAGTTCTTTTTATCTATGTTTTTATCAAATTTGGAGAGTCTATTATTTTTTTAAGAAGGGGGTGTAAGTTAAGTGAGTTAGTTATTAAAGATATTTAGAACGTTGTATCCGACTTTAAATGCTATTTTATTGATGTTAGGTTTTTTTATTTTTTATGCATATTGCTTCAAGGATCTGAAGGCGTTTCTTATTATTATTTTTGTAGATAATTTTGGTGTTTTCGGTTAGAATTTTCCTAATATCAGAATTTTTCTGGATGTTTTTTTTAATTAAGTAAATATATATACATACATACATACATACATACATATATATATATATATATATATATATATATATATGTGTGTGTGTGTGTGTGTGTGTGTGTGTGTGTGTGTGTGTGTGTTCGTGTGTTTATTTATATGTTTGAAAAGAAAGTAACGAACACGTTTGTTTGTTATGAACGTCTTTATTGACCAGAGAAGATCAATAAAGTGATTGATTGCTTCTATCAAATTCTGTTTATATCTATCACGTTTGGCGGCACATAAGTATTCCTCTTCCTGTAAGTACCTATACTTATTCCTTTCTCATTATATACTTCTCATATCCTCTACCTACGTAGTCTGTTCCCTATCTATCTATCTATCTATCTATCACTTTCTGGCCCTATTTATATAGCTTCGTTTTAGAAAACCAATAAAATGTGTTGTGAATCGAGGAATTATGTTATATTATTATTATTGGCAATTTCAGTCTCGGAAGATTATAATAGAGTTTTTTGTGCCCCTGAAGTTACAGCGCCTCTTGTGACTATGAAGTCCAATGTTTGAAAAACATTCCCGACCACAGATGTCACATGTGAAGGCTGTCCCTGAAGATGTTGATGTTGGTGTCGCTTTTTGGACCTCTTGGTTCATGGTGTTGCGCCATGGTGGCTTTAGACATGAACAGTTCGCTATTGAGAGCCTGCCGCCAAGGGGGCCACCACCACACACACACACACACACACACACACACACACACACACATATATATATATATATATATATATATATATATATATATAATATATATATATATATATATATAATATATAATATATATATATATATATATATGTATATATATATTTATATATATATATTCATATATATATATATATATATATATTTGTGTGTGTGCGTGTATATATATATATATATATATATATATATATATATATATATATATTTATATATATATATATATTTATCAAGCTCTCCGCACGAACAGGATGTGACACAAGTTCAATTTCCAAAGCGGAGTTTAACAGGTTTGAATTCAGAGTTTTCCTTCTCCAAGACTGGTTACCTAGCTAAGGTTGAAGAGTCCAGTCTGCCCTACTATTCCTCCATAGCTGCATGGAGAGTAGTTGGATGCATACCTTTCCCAATGGTATTAGCGCTATGTGAAATGCAAACAGTCTAGTCTAGGATTTGAACTCGGGTCAACGAGTCCATTTCCTACGACTCTAACTATTACACAACTCACCTCCACATATTACTTAAATTACCACGACCACACAATTTGTATGATATGCAGAACACTGTATAGTTGTTTCGACCTTATTAGGTCTTATTTGCAGTGTATACCACGATCTCCACCAATAGATATTAAACCAGCGACCACTTAAGGTTTCGGCTCTGCATTCTGTGGTACTCAATTAAAAAAAAAACCCACATTTTTAATAGTTATTATTTTATCTCTCTTACCCACAGATTGGACCCTAACAGGTTCCACCAGTCCGAATTCAAAATGGAGTAGGCTTTGAGAGGAGGAATTTAACCTGGAATCAAGATAATCCAATATAAAGTGTTGTAACAGTTATGTTGCCACCTTTAGTAGGGATCGAACCCGTTACGTGTGCGAAGAGGACCGTTTTAAACAGGCTCGGTTACAAATAACACCAAAGTAGGTGCCCCCCCCCCTCTCTCTCTCTCTGTGTATGGTGGAGCTCTCAGTTCAGAACGTATAGCAGTGCTGGCAGCCAACCGCGATTCCCTAACCTTTAGGCATAAGATAAAACTTGACTGGTTGACATGCCCTTATAATCAATCAATTAATTATCTTGACGAAACTCTGGCAAAAGGTAACAGTTGTGTTGCCCCCTTTAGTTGGGATCGAACCCGTTATGTGTGCAAAGAGGACTGTTTTAAAAATGCTCGGTTAGTAGGCGTCCTTTCTCTCTCTCTCTCTCTCTCTCTCTCTCTCTGTAGTGAAGCCCTTAGTTCAGAACGCACAGCAGTGCCGACAGCCAACCGCGATTCCCTAACCTTTGGACATAAACTCTGGCAAAAAGGTAACAGTTGTGTTACTCCCTTTAGTAGGGATCGAACCCTTTACGTGTGCTAAGGGGACTGTTTTAAACATGCTCGGTTAGTAGGCGTCCCCCCCCTCTCTCTCTCTCTCTGTAGTGAAGCCCTTAGTTCAGAACGCACAGCAGTGCCGGCAGCCAATCGCCACCGCCAATGTCCGAACACATCAATCATTCGATCTCTTTGAGGTCGAACAAGTATTGAATTATGTTAAATGACTAATGTTGCACGCATTGTACACTCGACTTACTGATTAATCCACTGAGATGTGGCGAGAGGGGGGGGGGTAAAGAGGGGGGGCAAGCGGGGGTGCGGCGGCGAGTAACACATCCAGGCCTTCTTTATTTGAACTAAGGCTCGCAAGAAATCGACATTGTCATACGATTTGTATATTAAGCTGTCCTGTAATCTTTGGTCATCTATATAAAGGACGTTTGAACTGACAAGCGTAGATTGCCAGAAGAAGAGATCTAAGCGAAGGGAGGACTTTGGACACTTTTGCCCGGTTTTTCTATATAGATTTTACACGCCAGAGACGCAAGTTTAATAGTCCAGGACATTAGGATCGCCAACAACAGAGGAACGGACACTAAAATTAGAATAATTCCCTCACTTTATGGAGAAGTGTTTAGCCCGGGTTACGGGTAAATACATCTTGCCAAGAGAGTAAGGATCCCTTGCGCAAGTGAAACTCTGAAATTAGTGTAATATCCGCCCTTTATAATAGCCTGCCCACTGTTTATCTTGTTTGACAAGGAAGAGGTTAGTTGGATCAACGGTTGAATATGTCTCGCCAAAAGAATAACTACAATTGATAAAATGATTTATACAGGGTGTCGAGTTTATTGTTTAAATTACTTTCTTTTTTCTTTTTACTAGCAAGGCGTAAGTATTTACGTTTAAATGTAATGAAATATATTGAATTGGAGAAACTAAAAAAATTAAATAAGAACGCATATAAAAAGATTACACTTATTTTAATTATACTTTAATTGGTTTCTATATAAATTAATTGGATTGATTTATACGGGATGTCGAGTTTCTTGTTTAAATTACACCTTTATTTTCCTTTTCACTACCGGGCGTAAGTATTTACGTTTTAACGTAATCAAATATATTGAACAAGAGAAACTAACGAAATCAAATAAGAACGCATATAAAAAGATTACACTTATTTTAATTATATTTTAATTGGTTTCTATATAAATTCATTGGATTGATTTATACGGTATGTCGAGTTTCTTGTTTAAATTACTTTTTTTTTCTTTTTACTACCGGGCGTAAATATTTAAGTTTTAACGTAATCAAAATATATTGAACTAGAGAAACTAACAGAATTAAATAAGAACGCATATAAAACGATTACACTTTAACTGGTTTCAATATAAAAATCATTCATTTGATTGATTTATACGGAGTGTCGAGTTTGAATTACTTTTTTTCTTTTTCTTTTTACTAGCAAGAATATGCACCCTACGCCGGGCGTAAGTATTTAAGTTTTAATGGAATCATCATCATCATCATCATCATCATCATCATCATGTCGCACTAGCGGCACGGATATCCGGATATCCAATCTCTCGCCAACCGTCCCTATCACTCATTGCTCCTGGGGGTCATCTGCACAGCATCCAGTATCCGCGCAGAGTTGATCTATGTACCCCTTTGCTGGTCGGCCTAGTCTGGCGTGCACATGTCATGCCTCCCACAGAAGAACGTCACTAATGAATTCATCCTTGCTTCTCCAGCAGTGCCCAGCGTATCTTGTCCGCCTCACACGGATGGTTTATGTGATATGGGACAGGTGGGCTGAACAATAATGTAATAAAATATATTAAATTAGAGAACTAACGAAAATAAATAAGAACGCATATAAAAAGATTACACTTATTTTAATTATATTTTAATTGGTTTCAATATGAAATCATTCATTGGATTGATTTATACGGGATGTCGAGTATATTGTTTAAATTACTCTTTTTTTCTTTTTCTTTTTACTAGCAAGAATACGCACCCTCTGCCGGGCGTAAGCATTTAAGTTATAATGTAATGAAATATATTGAATTAGAGAAACTAACAAAATTAAATAAGAACGCATATAAAAAGATTACTCCTATTTTAATTATATTTTAATTGGTTTCAGTATAAAATAATTCATCAGATTGATTTTAACACATTAAAGAATAAAACAAAAATAGTAGGGATCAATAACACCAAATAATTATTTATTAAATCCGGTTTTGTTATAAATTAGATACTTATCGATAAAATTACGCAATTCCTGAGCGTATTGTGACATAAGTTGTTTCGGTTACAGACACCGAATCTTCATTATAATAAGGTGTAAAGAAAAAAAAAAAGAAGTTTTCTTCTGCTACCTATTTAAATTTTTGTGACGTATTGAGCTAGCTTGTAAAGTCCAGCGAGAGAATTAAAACAGGGAAACTAACAGATATATTCGAAAAACAGCAAATATTAAAAGATTTAAAAAAAAGATATAAAAATAGAAATGAAATTTGCAGAAAATGAAAAAAAAGTGGTTATCTATCTATCTATCTATCTATCTATCTATCTATCTATCCCAGTCTGTTCAAATCTATATATCTATCTATCTATCTATCTATCTATCTCAGCCTATTCATATCTATCTATATATCTATCTATCTATCTGCTATTTGCTAAATTATAGACTGAAATTTTATGCTAAAATATTTTATCTTTGGTAATCCTTAACTTGTTCCTCGTAAATTCCTACCATAAAATAAACTGAACCTTCATTTTATGTCCGTGTTTTTGCAATAAATGTTTTATTTTTCTTGCACCCGTTATTTTACAATACTGAATATATTTTCTTTATTTAAAAACATTTATTGCAAACATATTTAAAACATTTATTGCAAAAACACGGACACAAAATGAGGGTTCAGTTTATTTCATAGTAGGAATTTACGAGGAACAAGTTGAAGATTACCTTATCTTTTATACTAAAAAAAATGAATCATTATGATTTTAGTTGGTGTGGGCACCGTCTATGCAGAAAACACGATTTTTAGACTTGTAGTGGTCGTTATTTTACTGAATTTCTCTTAGGAATGCCTATCTAGTTTTTAAACGAAGGGTAATTGTGTTTATTTTAAAGTCAAACACACACACACACACACACACACACACACACACACACACACACACACACACCACACTTGTAGAAAAAGAATATTGGAACTATTTTACCCATAGCTGGAAGGATGAGAGGGTTCATCCATTTAATAAGATTATTAGTCGGAATGTGAAATTGATACCGTGATAGGAAGTTCGAACTCACTTACTATGATGTTCAGCACGTTAGTCTTGAATGTTTGACCTTGTAGGAAACTAAGCTCAGCTTATATCGGTGGTCCAGTGGTAAAGTCTCTGATTCTGCGTGCTGAGTTCCCGGTTTCGATTTCTGTCGGAGGGAAATCGTAAGTATACATTGCTGATGAGACTTAATAAAGTTGAAACAGCTGTTGTACGATGTTCTACGTAAGGGGCGATATTTGCCGAGTTCGCTTGTCATGATTATTTTCATTAATTATCGAATTTTATACGATATACGCATTGTAACTGCCTTCAAGCAATACAATATAAATAATAATATACTTTACTCAACAATGCTTCTAAAGCAAATTACCTTATATATATATATATATATATATATATATATATATATATATATATATATATATATATGCACGCAACGACACATCCGCACTTAAACATCGCATATAAAAATAATCAAATGACCCGTGCATACAGTTACACAAATCCCTTTTGTCCATATGTTTTCACTTTTTTCAAAATATTTTACTGCCTGAAGATTGGTCGAGCATGTGTAAATGAGCATGAAACCAAATGGTAGCAGATAACATTCCATGAAATTAAATATATCGCAAAACTAATATATTATTATTATTATTATTATTATTGCTCTATCACAAATATTGAGCACTCTCCTAATAATTCTGTATATATTGACTTACAGTCTAATCAAATGAGATAGGGTAAACCATACACTGGGGTAATATATATATATATATATATATATATATATATATATATATATATATATATATATATATATATATATATTACCCCAGTGTATGGTTTACCCTATCATTTGATAATAATATAATAATAATATAATAATAATATATATATAATATATATATATATATATATATATATATATATATATATATATATCCATATATAAATTCCATAATATTATATATATATATATGGAATTTTCTGATGGCTGCTAATGCAAAAACTGAAGAGCTCACCTTAAAACGGATAGAGCATTCCCGCTGGCCTAGTATGTTTATAACAGTAAAATTCCATTTCTAAAAAATGGGTGTGTAGAAGGCGTGATAAGATATCTGACTGATGACAAATCAGTCATGTTTCGATCCCAGTTTGAAGTAGCCTACTTTTTCTAGTCACACTGATGAGCCGTGAAACGGCGAATCAGGAGTTTATATTGGTGACAATATATATATATATATATGTGTGTGTATATATATATATATATATAATATATAATATAATATATATATAGGAGAAGGATAACTCTGAATTCAAAATTCCTGAGGTCAGTCGTTGATTGGGTTTGTGGCAACCCCTGATGCACCAATTCTTTCCTATCGACTGTGCCAAGAAGTGTGGAATGGTCCTACACAAGCCTCCACCACTATAAACAAATCACTGTGTTGGTTGTTCACTGGATGAACACTCATGCGTCGAAATCAACGAGAGAGTCCATTTAAAAAAAAATTTATATATATATATATATATATATATATATATATATATATATACAGAGAGAGAGAGAGAGAGAGAGAGAGACAGAGAGAGAGACAGACAAAGATAAGTAAACTTCAATGGCAGAGGAGGAGATTTTGTTTATTATCTTTGTTTAATGGCATATCATATCGTGGGTTATTTAATTCCAAAGCCACCCATGTAGAAGACAGTTATGGGTACTATTTAAAAAGGTGACAGGGTTCATACCTTTCCCAAGGGTGTAATTAGTCCGAAAGTGAACGTGACTAGAGTTCGAACTACGCTCTCACAGTCCAGTATGTTAGTCACTACTCCACGGAGACACACCCAGAAAAGAGGAGAAGGAAGAGGGGTGGTTGAGGAAGAGGAGGAGAAGTAGGAGGAGAAGTAGGGAGTATAGATAAAAAGGATGTAAGTTTAGTAAAGACCGTATCATTTCACTGTGTCTAATGAAGAACGTGTTTAGGAAGATCTTTCGGTTCTAATACAAACGCACTTAGAACGATGGACTCTGAAATGCAATACGAAGGAATCTTTCAGGCATTTTTCGTTTTTTTTTCTTTCTTTAGTGTGTGTATGTGTGCGCATGCGTGCGTGTGTATGGGGTGGGGGTTTGCTGTTTTGGTTTTGTTTTTCCATTACCTTCCAGCGTTTCTATCTCTCGGCTTTGTTTTCCCTTGTCCATCTGTGGTTCCCCCCTGGGGGCTCTGCGGTAGATGCCCTCACCGTGACCAGAGCTTTGTCCACGGTCGGCCTCTATCTGGATTTCTTCCGACTGGGGCGACTCACACAGAAACAATAGGTGAGTGAAGGCGTCGGGCGTCAAGTTGGCCGTGCAGAATCAACTGAAGAGTCCAAATAATTCGGGGAAGAAGAAAAAGAAGAACGCCAACTCCCCATCCCCACCCCCTCAGGATGGAGATTCAAAACCAACAACACCTTCATCAATATAAGTCATGTCTACGTTTATTTGTTTTATTATGTCTACTATCTTCAAGTTTTTTTTTCTTTTTCTTTCTTTTTTCTTTTATCTTTTTCTTTTTCTTTTCTTTTTCTTTCTTTTCTTTTTTTCTTTTTCTTTTTTCTTTCTTTCTTTCTTTCTTTTTCTTTTTTCTTTTTTCTTTTCTTTTTTGCTTTCTTTTTTTTCTTTTTATTATGTCTACTATCTTGAAGCCTTTTTATCTTTATCTTTTCTCTTTCATTTTTTTTTTTCTTTTCTTTTCTTCTTTCTTTCTTTCTTTTTATCTTTTTTCTTTTTATCTTTCTTTTTATCTTTTTCTTTTCTCTTTTTCATTTTTCTTTTTTTCTTTTCTCTTTCATTTTTTTCTTTTTTTTCTTTCTTTCTTTCTTTCTTTCTTTCTTTTCTTTCTTTTTTTTATCTTTTTTTTTGTTTTCTCTTTCATTTTTTCTTTTTCTTTTTTCTTTCTTTCTTTTTCTTTTATCTTTTTCTTTTTCTTTTCTCTTTATTTTTCATTTTTCTTTTCTTTCTTTCTTTCTTTCTTTTTCTTTTTCTTTCTTTTTCTTTTTCTTTTCTTTCATTTTTTTTTTTTCTTTTCTCTTTTTCTCTTTTCTTTTCTTTCTCTTTCATTTTTTCTTTTTTTTCTTTTTCCTTTCTTCTTTTCTTTTTATCTTTTTCTTTTCTCTTTTTTTTTTCTTTTCTTTCTTTGTTTCTTTTTTGTTTCTTTTTTATGATGTCTACTATCTTGAAGCCTTTTTTCTTTTCTTTTTTTCTCTCTTTCTTTTCTCTTTCTTTTTTCATTTCATTATGTCTACCACCTTGAGGCCTTTTTTCTTTCTTTTTTTTCTTTTTTCTCTTTCTTTTACTTTTTCTATTCCTATTTTCCTCCCTTCCTTCTTCTTTCTTTCTTTCTTTCTTTCTTTC
Source organism: Doryteuthis pealeii (assembly GCA_023376005.1). NCBI lineage: Eukaryota > Metazoa > Mollusca > Cephalopoda > Myopsida > Loliginidae > Doryteuthis > Doryteuthis pealeii. Next base: position 36,461,918 of record CM042171.1, read on the forward strand.
TTTTTTCTTTCGAAGTTTCCTGAGTTTTTATTTTTCATTTTACTTCCTTTTTATTTGCTCTTTCTTTTTCCTTTTTTCTTCCGATTTGCATTTTCTTTCTTTCTTTCTTTCTTTCTTTCTTTCTTTCTTTCTTATTTATATTCCTTTTTCTTCCTTTATATATTTTCTCTTTCTTTTTCTTTCCATTTTAAACTTCATTCTCTTACTTTCATTCTCTCTTTACAGTGTTTTTGCCTTTTGGCTCTTTCCTTTCTATTCGTTTTTATTCCCTCTTTCATTCCTTTTTCCTTTATTTTCTTTTTCTTTTTAAGTTTTCTTTCCACTTGTATTTTCTTTCTTTCTTTCTTTCTTTCTTTCTATTCCTTTTCTTCCTTCGTTATTTTTCTCTTTCTTTTTCATTCCTTTTGCCCTTTTTTTCTTTCATTTTTTTTTACAATTTTTCTGCTTTTTGGCTCATTCCTTTTTCTTTATTTCTTCGGTTCTTCTTTTATTTTTCTTTATTTTTCTTTATTTTCTTTCCATTCTTTCTTTCTATCACCTTCTCATTTATTCTTCCTTTTTATTATTCAGCTCCTTTTTTTCCTTCATTTACCGAATTGTTTCACTCAATCAATCTCGTTCTTTCATTCCTTTTCCACATTCCTTCTTCACTTCCCAACATTATTTTTTTTCCTTCATCATTCCCCCACCCGCAATTTTTCCCTTTTTTCACCTCAGTATCTCCCCCTACACTTGACTAGCCTTCCACATCCAATCTTCACCGGGAAGGGGCCCCGAAAAGTCGCCGCCCGCCGCCGCCTTCGCCACTGCTACCACAGCGGCCCTCGACGCCGTCCTCGACGCCGCCAAGCAAGCCACACATAGTTGGACAGGAAAAACGTTTCTTCCATTGCTTGACCAAGCGTTTCTCTCGACACTCTGTGCGGCTGCCATCACTCAGCGACGAGAGCAATGCAAAAAGGAAAAAAAAAAAATGTGTAAACATTAATCGAGCGTCGACCCCCACAACGCTTCCATGCCAGCCCAGTCGACCGCCCAAACCTGGCAACGAGGCGGTGGTGGAGGGGAAAGATGTGACAATATCCGACCCTGCCGTGCTCTTTGAAGACAGTCAGACGTGAGCCAGGCTGACTAAACCTGGGCCATTACACTAGAGAAATAACAGAAGGAAGAAAAGAAAAACAATGGCTAGAATGAGAACATAAAGACTGAAAAGAAGTAACGAAATTGAAAACGGAAATCACACACACACACACACACACACACACACACACACACCACCCACACAAATATAATATATATATATATATATATATATATATATATATATATATATATAGTACTGAATTTAAGTCCCATTCCAACGGGCATGTTTATAACACCAAAGATTAATCGTAAACTCGATTAATTTAAAAGTAACCCTGAAGAATCTATCGATGAAACTCGAGTAGGTTACTCATTTCCATTCTTAAATAAATTTATGCTCTACATTGTATTGAGCACTTTATATTTGTTTTTTCTTAACCTTAACCTCTGGATATTGTGCGCTTTCCAACGATCGTTCTTATACCCACCGGTAAGTATATATATATATATATATATATATATATATATATATATATATATATATATATATATATATATATATATATATAATATATATAGTGAATGAATAAATGGATACCTTGGTACAGATATAAATTGGTTTGCCTCCTCAGCCTGATTTTACTAATTCGAAGGCCTCATACCCGAGAAGAACATACCAATATCATACCAATACGACCGGGTATGAGACCTTTGAATTAGTAAAATCAGATTGACGAGGCAAAGAAATGCTGAAATAAATTTATATCTGTACCAAGATATCCATTTATTCATTCATTCATAATACTCCATATTTGAAATTAAACAAAAAACGCAAATCTTCATATGTACGTTTGCGTCTCAGTTTTGAGTTCTCAAGAAACACATGATATCATCCATATATATATATATATATATATATATATATATAATATATATATATATATATTAAGAAATTTGAAAAAACAAGTGTTTCGAAAATAGGATGAATTTATTTATCGATGTTTAAACATTTCGGTTTCTTTAAACCTTCATCAGGATGTATCTTGGGGTGAAGAAATTGATGGATGTTTTAAAGATGACATCTTTATAAAATCTTTTTTGTTGTGTAACTGTATTTGTTCAGCGTTATATATATATATATATAAATATATATATATATATATCAGGAAAAATGTAAATGAATATGGCGGTATGTAAGCATATAAAAAATTGGAGAAACAAGGTGTTCAGATAGATGATATCAATGACCTACATAACAATGTAGGAGTCGACGTTATAATGTTTCGGTTTCATCAAGGCATTCGTTTATATGGAAAAAAAACAGTGAGTTTGTAAGTTTTGTTTTTTTAGTGTGTTTCAATTTCTATTTTTTAATATATAATAACTGTTTAATATCAATGCAACAAAAGATTGTTGACCATTGTTATTAATAGATTTCTTTTACGTTAAAAACGTAAATTTCCAAAGAATTGAAGTTTTTGAAGGGTGAATCAAAAGTTTTGCAATATTTTGATAACATGAGACACAATTCGGCAGGTCCATGTTCATTTACTACAAGAGTATTTGCTAACTTTTCAACCGGTCTGAATGTACGTCTACTGTCTCATGCATATCCCCTGTAACCTTCCTACCCTACGTATGACGTTAAACTGCATCTAGTGGATAGGTTCTAATTCTGGAGCTCTAGGGAGTGAAGAGTACCCCTTCATCGCCATTACTCCCAGGTTCACTCTGACCCGGAGTGTTAGGGTCCCATCTCTGGCCCCCTCCGATCAATCAGCTGGTCACGTCAAACCCTAGCACCTATATTTTCCCAGCCCTATTGCCCTTATAGCAAGCCCCAACCCCTTTTTATCATATGGGTGCTAGAAGGCAGTGGCTGGGGGTCTACATGTCCTGGGAATGACGTTAAACTCTATCTGATGGTGAGGTTCCAGTTCTGGAGGTTTGGGGAATGTGGAGCACCCCTTCATCCCTGGTCCACTCTGACCCAGAATGGTAGTACCTGTTAGGGTCCCATCTATGAGTTAAATAGAAAAATGTATTTATAAAAAAATTGTATTATCCATTAAGAATTGATTTATTTCAAAACTTTATCGGCATTAAATGACCCACTGAGGTTGATATGCCGTAAAACAAACCAAACCAAACCGTGTCTGGGTTAAATGAATAAAAAAATTAATGAAATTGTTAGGGTCCCATCTAAGGGGTTAAATAGATCAAAAATAAGTTTTGAAAATTTAAATACCCAACAAGAATGAATAAAACAAAACCGTCTTCGGTATGAAATAACCCAACAAGGGTTGACATGCCGTAAAATCCCACAAACCTTACAGCCTTTCTTTGGCATATTAGAAATATTACTATTCTTGTTAATTTGGCGTCCTTATTAATAGAATATCTCACGCGATTAAGTTTAGATTAAGGTAAATACTAGCGCTGCGACTCCTCGATCGATATGTTGAGCTGAGTGATATTTTACTATACACCGCAGTCCCATTTGACGAAAGTGACGATGCGACACCCATGCACCCACACTAATAAACATATTTGCTGAAAACAGAGTGTAAAAATAAATTAGACAAAAATATTTAACTATTTTTAATATTTTCCCCTCAGGATATAAGGACTCCGTTTAATGCAAGGCTATACCAAGTAAAGGCCTGACAGCCATACAACTAGAGTCTTTGAATACAGCTGGGCATGTGGTGGTCAAAATTGATTCAATTCTTATACAATGTTGTACACATACCTGGGCTCGTTGTCAAGACATGGAAATTAGAGCGTAATATTGAGATTAGTGGGGGAGGGGAATACAAAGAAGAGTGACAAAACTTTTACGGCATATCAACGTTGGTGGGTCATTTAATGCCGACAAAGTTTTGAAATAAATTAATTCTTAATGGATACTCGATTTTTTTTATAAACACATTCTTTCTATTTAACCCATAGATTTGACCCTAATAGGTACTACCACTCCGTATCAGAGTGGACCTAGGAACAATGGTGGTGAAGTGATACTCCACATTCCTCAGATCTCCAGAACTGGAACCTCACCATCAGAGAGAGTTTAAAATAATACCCAGGATATGAAGACCCTCAGCCACCGCCTTCTAGTACATACATGATAAAAAGTGTTGGGGTTACCATTAGAGCAATAAGGTTGGGACAGATATAAAAATAGTAAAAGATTACAAATACAGGAAGAGATTGGAGAAGTGGGATTTAACACGCTTATAAGAAAGAATTGTTGAAACTTGCAAATGGTAGCCCCTTAAAAAATATTTCTCCTCGAATAGATTTCAAAAACATATTTTGCTAATAGAATAATAATTTGAATTCAAACTGGAAGTATTGTTTTTCTCCAAAAGCGTGTATCCTGTGCGTTCGCTTCTTCGTTTCGTTCATTCGCTGCGTCTCGCTCTTTCGCTACATCGTGTTCCTTCGGGGTAGCAGTTTTCAAAAGAAAAAGAAATACTTCAAATTCAAAACTAGAAAAATTCCCTTTTTCAAAAATGAGAGTTTTAACCCATTCATTAGTAACGGATTTTTTTCAGAAAGGAAATGTTTTATTTAATTATTTAAAAAAAATAACTTTTTATGTAAAATATGAATGATGTAAGGGTGTATTGGGATAATGTGAAATTTTAATTTGTTAGGAAGTGTATGTCTAAAATGGTTATGTGAAAGCCTTGTCTTTGGGGGATGGTTTGATGTGTGATTAAGGGCCGGGTTAGCTCAGTCGGTAGAGCGTTCGGCTAGAAACCACTAGGTTCCTAGTTCGATACTGGCCCTCGCCAACTCAGCGTATGAGTAGCACAGGGATCTGTGCTGTAAAGTACGGAGCTGATGGTAGGTGTGGCGCTCCACCTCAGACGCAAAAAACAATCTCCTTGGTCTAGTGCTAGTGAAAAGTGTATATACTCCCTCGTTGATTGGATGATACCGACTACTTACTCTACTTGATGTGTGAGAATAACGCAAGATTCCATAATTCTACGTAGTGTTCTATTGTGTGAGTTTATATTTTAGCACCTTTAAAATCAAAGGTATGGTTTGTGTCTTTGGTTCGTTGGATTTTACGGCATGTCAACCTTTGTTGGGTTATTTTATGCCAAAGGCATTTTGTTTTATTCATTCTTGTTGGGTATTCGCTTTTTTATAAACACATTCTTAATTTTTAACCTTTCTTTTTTAATCTATTTAACCCATAGATGGGACTCTAACAAGCACTAACAGTCAAAGTCAGGGTGGACCTGGGAGTAATGGTGATAAAAGGGTACTTCACATTCCCCAGAGTTCAAGAATTTGAACTTCACTACTAGATGTAGTTTAATGTCATACCCAGGACACTAAGACCCTCAGCCGTCGCTTTCTAGTACATATATATATATTTACCAACCCCTCCGCTCGAGCAGGATGTGACACAAGGTCAATTTCTTAAGCGGAGTTCAGCAGGTTTGAATTCAGAGTTTTCCTTCTCCTAGACCGGTTGCCTAATCAAGGTTAAAGAGCCCAGTCTGCCCTACTATTTATCCATAGCTGGAGGGAGAGTAGGATTCATACCTTTCCCAAGGGTATTAGCGCTAAGTGAAATGCAATTACCACAGGATTTGAACTCGGGACGACGAGTCTATTTCCCATGACTTTAACCATTACACCACGCGCTTCCAACTCATTCTAGTACATATATGATAAAAAGGGTCGGGGCTTGCCATAAGGGCAATAGGGTTTGCACAATCCTATAGGTGCTAAGTCTTGATGCGACCAGCCGATTATTTGGAGGGGGGTCACTCCGACTTAGAGAAGTAAGGGTGAAATCATAAGCGACGCTCTCTATAGGTACACATAGACGCACCGGTATTGGCCGACAGCTAAAACTTATAATCACCAGCTCTGCATGGACACTGGGTGTTCGTCTAGAGAGAGAGAGAGAGAGAGAGAGAGAGAGAGAGAGAGAGAGAGAGAGAGAAGGGAATCCGTGCTGTCGGGACTATTTGATGATGATAATGACGATGATTATAATGATGAAAATTATTATTATGAATTACATATAACAGCTATGCACGGACACTGGATGAAGAGTTGAGGACCTGACAGGAGCTATGAACAATAGGGGCGGAGAGAGAGAGAGAGAGAGGGAGAGAGAGAGAGAGAGAGAGAGAGAGAGAGAGAGAGAGAGAGAGAGAGGGGGTCACTGTTATCGGCACACCTTGATGATGATAATAATGATGATGATTATAATGAAATTATTATGATTAATTTAAATTACAAAGCTACCTACGGACACTGGATGTCGAGTTTTGGACCTGACAGGAGTGATGGCCGATAGGGGTGGTTGAAGAGAGAGAGAGAGAGAGAGAGACAGACTGACAGATAGACAGACAGACAGACAGAGATGTGGGGGTCGCTGTTATCGGTTCACCTTTAAGATGATGATAATGATTATTTGAATTACATACACCAGCTATCTACGGACACTGGATGTCGAGTTAGGACCTGACAGGAGTGATGGTCGATAGGGGCGGTTGAAGAGAGAGAGAGAAAGAGAGAGAAAGAGAGATAAAGAGAGAGCGAGAGAGAGAGAAAGAAAGAAAGAAAGAAAGAGAGAGAGAGAGAGAGAGAGAGAGAGAGAAAGAAAGAAAGAAAGAGAGAGAGGAGAGAGAGAGAGAGAGAGAGAGAGAGGGGTCACTGCTATCGGCACACCTTGATGATGATGATAATAATAATAATTATTATTATCATGAAAACCCCTGTTCTAAAGGAAAGAGAAAGGGTAAAAAAATACGATGGCGGGGCCTCATTGCAACGGAATCTTTCTTTAAGAAATCGGGATCTTTGTTTTTATCAAATAATGACGCATGACTTTGTTTTTCCCGCCGGATGAAAGAAATTACCTCCCTTGTCATATTTTGGGAGATTTATATTAAAAGAAGAAAAAAAGATGGCGCCCATTATAAGTTATCTGTGTTCTTTTCTCATATCACTGTATCAGATTACGTAAATTCTGTCGGTTTTAGGAGATCTGAAAAAGGGGGGTTGGATTTCACCCCTACCCCTACCTCCCATTCTCCTCTGGCGCTGTACTCCTGATACTCCCTTTTGATGATTGAAACATTCCTGGATAGACAGACGGATAAGTAAGTAATCTTCTGATATGTTTTGCGTCCAAATCCTTCAAGCGGAGAAAAGAGGGGATAGAATTAGGGGTCTTCTGGGTGGTATGTCTCCCTTTTTGCGCGTATTAAGTGTATTATGCATACCTTTTTAAGGTATATTATATATATATATATATTCATATCTCTCTCTCTCTCTCTTTACATATATATATATATATATATATATGTATGTATATTATATATATATATATATATATATCCATCTCTCTCTCTTTATTATTATATATATATATATATTATATATAATAATATATATAATATACTCACTGTAGCCAAGGAGTGCTCAAGGTCACAATAGAGTGGGATTTAAATTCCTGTCTTACGGGCGCGTTTTTTAAGTTACATAAAGTTGACCCTAAATATATCCGCCTTACTTTTTATTTCAGCAATAATTTTAAAATGATAAAATAAATAATAAAAATATGTTTTTTTAGACATATATATATTTACCAACCCCTCCGCCACTAGCAGGATGCGACACAACGTCAATTTCTTAAGCAGAATTTAACAGTTTTGAATTCAGAGTTTTCCTTCTCTTAGACTGGTTTCCTAGCCAGTCCACCATACCTTTGCCCATAGCTATATCAGGGAGAGTACGTGGATACATACCTTTTCCAATAATATTAGCGCTATGTGAAATGTAGACATCCTCGTCTAGGATTTGAACTCAGGTCGACGAGTTTGTTTCCTACGACTAACCATTACCCCATGCACCTTTTTTTATGATGTATAAGTTAATAAACGTCTTCGAGAAGTTAACATTTATGGCCTCCTGGTGTCATTGTTTATACTATACAATTAAACAATACACAATCATTTATATTGACTTGAAAAATTCACTAGACAGAAGTTATATTAAAAATTATAATTTTGAGTTTTGGTTAGGGAAAATTTTCTGCTAGAAGTCTCTTTCAGAACATTAAGGAAAAATATAAAGATCCGGTTTAATTCATTGATTTTCACGGCATGTCAACCCATTGAGGATTATTTTATTAAGTTTAGTCTGGTAGATAAGATGGACCGGGAAAAAATTGTTACCAAGATAAATTTGGTATTTTTTGAAAGCTTAGGGTATCCTCTTTTGAAATCTGAAAACTCCTTTTTTTTTTTAACCCCTGGGACATTTTTTTATTGTTGAAACCAGATCTAGTCTGGTAGATAAGAAGGTGAACGGGGAAAATTATTACCAAGCTAAATTTGGTATTTTTTGAAAGCTCCTCTTTTTGGCCCCCAGGGGAATTTTTTTTATTAGGGGAGTATGCACACCAGATCGTCTTATTTTGTCAGGTGGCCACTCCACACTCGATAGACAACCCTCTGAACTCGGTGGAATAATTCACGTACCTAGGTAGTAATATCTTATCTACATAAAGCGATGTTAATGCACTTATAGAAAGGCATGGTATGCCATAGGCATATTATCAATCATATCAAGATCCGGTCTCACTGACAAGTTAAAAGCGATTATTCTTTGAAACTGTACTTGTATCAGTGCTACTCTATGGCTGCACCACTTGGACCCTAACGAAACCCGCCCTGTCGGGCGTTAGAATGCACCGTTACTGTTAGAATGCACTGGGGCGTTAGAATGCACCGACTGCACCTCTGCAGAGGGGTAAGACTCCCCCAATGGGGCCACCTGTTGGCAGTGGGTGGCGACCCGTGATGCTTAA
>CM042171.1:36478355-36498355 GCA_023376005.1 Doryteuthis pealeii
CGAGTATAAGTGAAATTGGTGAGGGGGGTGAGTAGTAGCGGAAGTGAAGGAGGAAGGTTAGGAGTAGACACCTACCTCATACAGTCGGATTCTACTACATCCATCCTATCTCCATATATATATATATATATATATATATATATATATATATATATATATATATATATATATATATATTAAAAGAGTTAATTTATGCTTAATACCTCTACTCGTGCTACACAGAGATTTTGGGCAAGCTATTAGCATAATGTGAAATTCCTCGTCCTGGATTTGAACTCGAATTGACGTATCCATATCTTACAGCAACAACCATTACAATATAAGCGCTCCTCATTAAGCAGATAGTAGATTAGACTGAGTTGTAATGGCAACTATCACAGAAGAAAGAAAACATTGAAATCTAATCCCCTATCACGTGGCAGGGTAACTTGTCACGATGTGTGTGTCGGGGGGGGGTGACAAAAATTGGGATCTGGAGTTCCCAAGGAAGTTTGAGGTTCAGTTCAGCCTTGTTTTGGAAACTACTTCAGTAGTAGTAGTGCTTATATAGAAAAAAGTGGAGAAAATTTGTCTAGCTAGAAACATAGCCCCACTGTATTTTCATTCCACTTGTGATCTTTAGAGCTAAAAGCTAGTACGAGGGGCGTTCAATAAGTAATTCCCCTGACCCACTTCCCATAGCAGTAGAGCAACGAAACTTGGCACAGTTATTAGTCCTTTTCTACATAGGAACCTCCCAGAGTTACGCATTTCTCCCATCGTTTGATGCAGCTCTGGAGACCGTTTTTGTAGAACAACCCAGGTTGGTCCTCCAACCACGGCGTGACTTCAGAAATCAAGGCTGCATCATCTAGGAAACGCTTTCCTTTCAAAAAACAAATTCATGGCTGGGAAAAGGTGAAAGTCAGAGGGTACAAGGTCAGGAGAGTAGGGGGACGGGGGAGTAGTTAATAGCTGCCCGCCCTGTGCTTCTGATCTGCGACACTCGAGTTGTCGACACTCAACAGGCTCCATTTCACACTTGACTCAGTTCAAACACCTGTAAATCAGAAATCACAATTAGTTAAGAGCTGTAATTTGCCGCTTTATCTAAAAGATATAAATAATTGCACATGCAAAATTTTATCTAGATCAAACAACTGAAGTGGGTCAGGGACATTACTTATTGAACACCCCTCGTTTATATATTTGAATTTTGGTGCATTCAAGAACAGCAAGCTTTTCAAAGCCTGAACGTAACCCAAGAAGTTTGTAATTATTGATATAAACTGTCTGGCTTAACTTGTAAGTATACTAAACTATCAGAATTGTATTCTTTTTGAGTTCAGGATGGGAATGTTGTATAACCCTTCTTTACTTCTTCTATTCTTCTTCTGGGGTCTTGATATCTTATAACATCTTTTCTTGGTCTGGAATCTTCTAAGGTCTGGACTTCTCTTGGGGACTTCGGTCTGGTTTTCTGTTATGGATTTCTCTCTATCAGAAGCCCTGTGTCATTGTTAGTTTTTAGATAATAAACGCAAGACTTCGATTTATTTTGATGTTACTTTATTTTCAATCCCCAACCCAGACATCGGCTAACTAACATAGTGCGCGTGAGTTCCAGTTTAGACAGAGCATAAAATGGCCGACCGCTCTGCCTGACGTCCAACTGCAACTGGGGACTCTGAAAAAGGTCCCACGTGACTTCACATATTTGGCGGGCTTCTGTAATTTTCCATGGAAGGACCGGGCCATGATATGAAAAGGGTCATCTCCTCAGAATTACAGGAGATCGACAATAATCTTATGCAACCGCATAGATTATGTAACAGGAAAAGATATATGTTTGACTAATAATTTTGTGATTAATTTTGTTATAATTCCACTTAATTTTTTTTCTAAAAATATTTGCTAAAATTGTTAACTGAAATTAATACAGGAGTGTTGAATCTTCTGAAATTTGTAGTCGTGGCTGTATAGTCGCTTTCCTTCCCTTCTACAATATCGCTGTAACGAAGAGGGAGACCTGCTACATGGGCAACTAATGGTTTTCTCTATAAAGTTGCTCATGTTTGTGCCGAGATCCAGGTTCAGATGCCTGGGACAGCACAAGAGTTTTCAACAAAAACTTTTCCCCTGATGATGACCTAAGGTCGTAACTATTTGAGAATATTGAAAAAGAGAAAAAGTATTAAAAAAAACATAAAAAATAAAAACGTGGGGTAGCCTATCTAAATGATCCCACCAGAGATGAAGAACAGTAGACTGGAAAAATCTGACAAATGTGAAAAATATAAATGGAAAATTTGTATTATTGAGATTTTTTTTTACTATTGTCCTCATCTTTATTATTATATACACAATATTTTGGCCGATATGCCCTCTGGCCTTTCGGTGTTTTGGCTGAAACATTGTGAATATAAGAAGATGAGGACATCAATCCAAAAAATCTAAATACAAATTATCTACAAATTCAGGCGGGATGTAGATAAACCAACCGAAACAAATGATTCAATTAATATTTCATCTTTATTTATAAAAAGACTTAATGAGAATTGATTAAAAAATCTACAAAATGATTGACAATGAGGAAAAGATAAAAGGTTGGAGGAAAGAAAGGAAAAGAAAGATAAAGACAAGTGAAAGAAAAAGGAAAAAGAGGTTTTTGGGTTGGTTTGTTTTACGGCTTATCAACCGCAGTGGGTCATTTAATGGCGACAAAGTTGTGAAATAAATTAATTCTTAATGGATAATCAAATTTTGATTATGAATTCGTTTTTCTATTTAACCCATAGATGGGACCACAAGTACTACCACTTCGGGTCTGAGTGGACCAGGAGCAATGGTGATGGAAGGGTGCTCTGCAAACCTCCAAAACTGGAACCTCACCATCAGATAGAGTTTAACGTCATTCCCAGGACATTTAGACCCTCAGCCACCGCCTTCTAGTACCCATCTGATGAAAAGGGTTGGGGTTTGCCATAAGGGCAATAGGGTTGGGGAATCATATAGGCGCTAGGGCTTAACGTAACTAGTCGATTGATTGGAAGGGGCCTCTCCGACCACCCGTCTAGCCCAAGAAAGGAAAGTGGAGATTTGCAAGTCGTGGACTGCTTATCCACCAGAGTTCTATCCTTAAGCATCACGCCACCCACGGCCACCAGGTGGCCCCATTTGGGGGATCTTACCCTTCTACAGAGGTGCAGTCGGGGCATTCTAACGCCTTAGCCGACAGGGTAGGGGAAAAAAGAGAAAAATGTCTTTATACTTGACTAAGTCGATGCCATTAACTAAGTAATGGCATCGACTTAGTCAACTATAAGGTAAGGTCCTGATGAAATCCTTTAGATCGAAACCATAGTAGACCCATAACCCTTTTCCACTATTATATTACTATTACTACCCATGGAATTTCCATGAAACCTAAAAAAAATCAAGAGGCGATATTTAAGCCAGAAACGATGATTTTCAATTTCATCTATACATATATAAAGGGCAGTTGTGTGTATGTATGTATATCCGAAGGAAACTACAAAAATAAAACAATTAACGACAATGTAAATATATATACACATTCACTATCACCAGATATTGCTTTTTGAGCAAAAATAAGGAAGAATTGATTTATATTTGTGAAGATGATTTAAAAAAATTAAAGTATAACAGCATCGAAATTTTTTTGGCATTTAGTATTTTCTTTTTCTTTTTCTCAGTTCTTTTTTTTTCTTTCTTTCTTTTTCCATTCCGTTTTTCTTCATTTTCCTTTCTGTCTTTCTTCTTTGAAATGTTCTTTTTTTCTGTTCTTTTTTCACTTTCTTTTTTTTGTTTTTGATTTTCTTTCGCTTTTCTTTTTCTTTTTCTTTCTCTCTTTTTGTCTTTGTCCTTTTTTCTTTTTCGTTCTTTTCTTTCTTTCTCTTTCTCTTTTTTAATTTTTCTTTCTTTCTTACTCTCGTGATTCTTTTTCTTCTCTCTTTTTCTTTCTTTCTTTCTTTTATGGGGAAAAGAAAGAAAAAATGAAAAAAAAAAAAATGCGAAAAAAAAGAAAGAAAGAAAGAAGGAAGAAAGAAGGAAAGAAAGAACAATCTAAAGATTTTTTTTTTTGCATTTAGTATTTTAAATAGGAAACATTTTTTTCTTTTCAGAGTGGTTGGATGAACACAAGGTCTTTTTTAGGTAGGGATTTTAATGGGGGGTCCAACACGTGATTCAACAATAATGATCTGCAATACTACCTTTTACCCACCTCTACACAGGCGACGACAGGTAACCGCTTTTAGTTACATACCAATCCTACCAAAATTACCAAAAGATCTTCCGTAATTTCAATGTTAATCTTATTATAATGGAGATTGTGGGTTTGTCTGTCTGTAACCGAAACTATATTACTATACAAGTCACAATTCCCTTTATTATTTACAATCACAATCTCCATGATTTTATTTATATTTAAACCTCAATATTAATAGAATTGCTTTCACCTTTTATTAGTGTTGTCCATATCTCAACATACAAATAACATGCAATTGTATTTATATATACAAAAATAGCGGTTTACAGTGTGAATGGGAAGGCTAATTTGCATATTGATATTAAAAAAACTGATTTTATTAAATGTGCTTAGTATTATTGATTTCTAATTGTTTGGTTTTATTTTAATGAATATAAGCAAAAATCTCTTCAATGAATCTTAAATGAAATCCATTAACAAGAAAAAATAACTGTCATTTTATTCTTTATTTTCTAATTTAACTAAATAGTTAAATAAGTAAAATTCAGCAATGAAAGACGGGAGTGATGGAAGAGTAAGTTTCATTTCTATTTTTCTGTTATACCCCCACTCTGTTTCAAATCTTTTTATCTGCCTTCTTATTAGACTTTCTAAATTAATACGATATTTCATTACATTAAAACTTAAATACTTGCACCCGGAGGGTGCATATATTTGCTAGTATTACAAATAAAACAAACTTTCATTTTAATTTTACTTTGGGTATTGAAGCGACACTAGACCATTTGTGATGTTTCATTTTTAAAATCGGATGAAATAAAATGTGACAAATAAGACATCTGTGATTAAGCGATACCAGATAATTTGTATTCAGATTTTTGCATAGCATCTTGGACAATTTGGATGATGTCATGTTTAACCAGAGGGTGTTGCAGGATAATAACGGACGTAAAATTTAAGAACAAGCGTATTGATATATAGATTATAATTCCTCTATGTATTTAATAGATTGAACACTTTTGGTTAATTTACTAATGTCATTGCAACGGAAAAAGTTAAACCAGCAATTGGATACTATATATATATATATATATATATATATATTAATTCTACGAACACTACAAGAAATTTACCTACACCACAAACTTTTTGAAACTTAACATCTTCTTTCAATTGTGCTGTGGACATGTAAACAACTTAATGCTGGATTATATTTTGAACATTTTTGATAATCTCTTACACCTTTTTATATATTTACACCAAACTCTTTTTGAGTTTATTTTTGGATTAAAAATGCTTCTGATTTTTAAAAATAAAATTTTATTTTATTTTTGAAACAGTATGCGCATTTAAAAAAAAATTCAAGCATTCCAGCGTGTGTTTGTACCCCCTATTCTCTTCCAACGGTTTTTTATCCCTTCTTCCTTTCATAAATTTTTTTTTTGCTCGTTGATGATGACCCTTCTACTAAGGCGTCGAAACAGATTCTGTCAGCAGATAATAATTACTAATTGTTTTTTCAAAATGTTAAATTCATTCTGTCGGATTAATTTCCATTTATTTACATATATATATATATAACACAGATGCAATCCCAAAAATGCATCTAATTTTTGTTGTTGTTATTGTTGTTATTGTTGACAGGAATTCATGGCATAACGTGGACGTGCCCAAACTTTGTCACGTATGAAATTGTGGGCGACGACCACCCACCTTAAGCCGTTGGCACGCATGCGCAACCATCGAACATTGTTCTGGTTATTGATTTGCTTGAAAAATGGGGGGGGGGGGGTGAGGTGGTTGCACATACCATCTGCCGATCAATTTGAGCAACCCAAACAATGAGCAGCCGAAGACGATGTGTCATGGTCGACTCTTTTTCTTTCTTTTTTCATTTTTTTTTTTTTTTTACCTTTTTCTTTCTTCTTTCATTATTCTCTCATATTTCTCTTTCCATTTTTCATCTTCCTTTCTTTTTCTCAGTTTCTTTCTTTCTTTCTTTCTTTTTTCTTTTTTTTTCTTTTCTCAGTTTCTTTCTTTTTCTTTCTTTCTTTTTTCTTTCTTTTTTTCTTTTTCTTTTTCTTTTCTCAGTTTCTTCTTTTCTTTTCTTTCTTTTCTTTTCATTTTCTCAGTTTCTTTCTTTTTCTTTCTTTTTCTTTCTTTCTTCATTTTTTCTTTTTTCTTTTTCTTTCTTTTCTTTTCTTCTTTCTTTTTTTCTCAGTTTTCTTCTTTTCTTTCATTTCTTTTCTTTTTTTCTTTCTTTCTTTTTCTTTTTTCAGTTTTCTTTCTTTTGTCTTCTTTTTCTTTTTCTTTTTCTTTTTCAGTTTCTTTCTTTTCTTTCATTTCTTTCTTTCTTTCTTTATTTTTCTTTTTTTTCTTTTTCTCAGTTCTTTCTTTTTCTTTTTCTTTCTTTTCTTTTCTTTCTTTTTTTTCTTTTTCTTTTTTCTTTTTCTTTCTTTCTTTCTTTTTCTTTTCTTTTTCTCAGTTTCTTTCTTTTTCATTCTTCTTTTTCTTTTTTTTCATTTCCTTTCTGTCTTTCTCTTGAACATGTTCTTTTTTTTCTGTTTCTTTTTTCACTTCATTTTTTTTTTTTTTTGATTTTTCTTTCATTTTCTTTTTTTGTTCCTTTCTTTCTTTTTTTTTTTATTTGTCTTTGTCCTTTTTTCTATTCTCGTTGTTTCTTTATTTCTCTTTCACTTTTTTTATTTTCTTTCTTTCTACTCTCGTGTTTCTTTTCTTCTCTCTTTTTTTTTTTTTGTTTCTTTCTTCTTTCTTTCTTTTATGGGGAAAAGAAAGAAAAAATGAAAAGAAAAAATGCGAAAGAAAAGAAAGAAAGAAAGAAGAAAGAAGGAAAGAAAGAACAATCTAAAGAAGAAGGACCGAATGGAAAAAGAAAGAAAAAAGAGAACAATAGAGAGAAAAAAGTAAAACAAAAGAGTGACAGAAAGAAAAAAAGAAAAAGAAATGCAAAAGAAAGAAAATAATACGAATAGCAGTAACAGTAGAGAGAGACAAGAGAGAGAGAGACGGAGGGAGAGAAGAGAGAGAGAGAGAGAGAGAGAGAGAGGAAGAGAGAGAGGATGAAAACAGAAAAAAAAGGAAAAAGCAAAAAAAAGAAGAAAAAAGAACATTTTAAAGAAGAAAGACACAGGGGGAAAAAGAAGAAAAGACAGAAGTGAAAATGAAGAAAAACGGAAAGGGAAAAAAGAAAGAAAAGAAAGAAGAAGACAAATGAAGAAAAAAAGAGAGAGTAAAAGAAAATAAAACACGAAAGTAAGGAAGAAAGAAGAACGGAAAAAAGAAAGAGAGAAAAAAGAAAAGAAAAGAAAGAAGAAGAAAGAAAGAAGGACCATATTGAAAAGGAGAGAAAGAAAAAGGAAAACGAAAGAAAGAAAAAACAAGAAAGAAAGGAAATGAAGAAAAAAAAGGGAGAACGTATTAAAAATAGACTATCAGAGGGAAAGAAGAAAGAAATATATTACAAAAAAGAAAAGAAGAAAGAGAAATTGAATGAAAAAGTAAGGGTCGGAAGGAAAGTAAAAAAGAAAGAAAGGAATGCAAATCAAAAGAAAGAAAGAAAGAAAGAAAGATAGAAAGAAAGAAAAGAAAGAAAGAAAGAAAGAATGAAAGAAAGACGGGTCTGTATTTGTTAATCTCAATATGACGGTAATGAACAATGATTATTATGGCATGTCTCTCCTCTGGGGGCGAAATCGTCTGCCTCTGTCACGTCACAACTGGCTCACAAGCGGTTAGAGTGGCTCAGTGATGAGGCCATTGCACTGAAGGACACAAAATCTAAGGAACCCACTCAGATTTTGCCGGAGTCATTTAACAGAATCACTCACGTTCGGACAAAAGATTGCTGATCTCACACGCACTATTGGAAGTTATTTCAATTCTATATCGAAACATAGTTGGATAACTTTCATAATCATATATATATATATATAATATATATATATATATATATGTGGTGTGTGTGTGTGTGTGTGTGTGTGTGGTGGTGTGTATGTAGTTCTCCAGTATATATATTGTTTGCTTTGCTTTGGTTTAATGGCATATCAACCCTGTGGGGTATTTAATGCCAACTATGGTAAAATGTATAAAATTAATACACACACACACACACACACACACACACACATATATATATATATATATGTATATATGTGTGTGTGTGTGTGCGTATGTGTGTGTGTGCTGTGTTAATTCTACAACTATATGCAGTTCTTACAACTATATATATATATATATACCTTATATATATATTATATATATATTATAATAATATATATGAACCCTCTTTACGATATATATTAATAAAAAATAGATCAAATAAAAAATTCAAAAAACAACAACTAAAACTAAATAGATTTACCATAAGATTTAACCCCAGTAGTATACACAAATAAGATATAAACAAAATGAATAAAGGAAAAAAGAGTGGGAGTTGAAGATCGATTACAGTTAGAATTACAAATTACTTTTGCCTGAATAAAGGAGACATATAAGCTTTATAGAAAACAAATCTTTAATTTCAAGGGAAAACAGTCTAGATTTAGTGTTGTAGGTGACTCACCTATGACACGAACATGGACCTACCCAAAGGGTATATATTTAACAGAGTAATGTACCAGATACGTGTTCTTCGTGTAAGCTGAAACAAGGAAACCCTTTCATTGTACGTTGATATATATTGCTGAATACAATCTGTTCCCTATATTTTATACCCGTGTTGAGTTATTATTTATTGACCCTTAAACAGGTAATAACACTTAGAAACTAAAATTTATACAAACTAATTAAAATGACAGAAAGAGAAATGAAAATAATTCAAAACCAGACAAGTATATATAAAATATAGCTGCCTATATTTTTTAGTTCTCCTGAGGAAGGTGTTCTTGAATTGCATTACTTTAACCTATACCACACCTGGACAAAACTTTAACCTATACCACACCTGGTCAAAACTTCAGAAAAAAAGTTGGGTGACAATTTAACTTTTTTCTTGATGAGTTGACATGGAATTACCTTGGGGATAAAAAAAACGCAAGAAATTTTGGCCATACCTAATAATAGGTAATTCGAAACGTGCACAAGTTCCCCTTTTACCGCGGTATTCACAACTTTACCGCTGCACTCAAGGAAATTGCAAATTGCATTCCATTGTTATTGAGATCAATAATCCCAGCAAGACTATTCACGAAATCACGTTTCTCATCAGATAGACACACACGTTCTACAGCATAGCCAATATCAGGATATCTGTTCTCAGGGGTGGTTCACGACCTGTCGACAGGGCTTAGAATACGATGACTGTATCTCCTGCAGAGGGATAAGATCCCCCATGAGATATTACCAAGGCGCGTGAGGGGATAGAGAGAGAGAGAGAGAGAGAGAAGAGAGAGAGAGAGAGAGAGAGAGAGAGAGAGAGAGAGAGAGAGGATATATATATATATATATATATATATATATATATATATATAGAGAGAGAGAGAGAGAGAGAGTTTGGTTTAGTTGGTTTGGTTTGGTTTATTTTACGGCATATCAACCCCAGTGGGTCATTTATAATATATATATATATATATATATATATATATATATATATATATATATATATAAATTAAAGGAAGAAGACGAATATAAATAAACCAAATAATAAGGGGGGAAAATAAAGTGAAACTGACCAGCCTGCAAAACATTTTTATAGAGAATGCAAATATAAGTAGACGTATGTGTAATATTAGGTGAACACAGATGACGGTGATTCAAAAGTAATGCCTTTGTATTTCCATGGAAACTACAACACATACATGGAGCACAATAGCACCATTTCATAGAGTAAATGTTCAGCTAGAAAACAATAGTGTAAAGTATCGTCGAAATGGAATCGGCTCAAATTTTTGCATTTCACTTCGCCCTTATGTCCTAGGTAAAAGAAAAAAATCACCATTGTATAGAGTAAAAGGTTCAGCCAGAAAAGTATATCGTCGAAATGGAATTGGCGACTCGAGTTCAAATTTTGGCAACGGCAGTTTGCATTTCACTTCGTCCTTAGTTTTTTTGGGAAAAGCATTTATCCATGTGTACTCTCTACGACCTATGGGGAAATAGATAGCAGGCTCTGTTCTTTAACCATGGTTAGGTAACCCGTATAAGAGAAGGAAACCTTTTTAATTCAAACCAACTTTACTCCATACCTTATAATATGCTCGTGGTGAAGGAGTTAGATAAATACCTACAAAACACTATTACTATTTCTCTGAATGTTTGAGATGAGGACTTGATGATTAGTATTATCTGCGTTATTCGGACTATTGAACCCATCTTCATTGTTATTTTTTGGAGGCAGTAACATAGGAAAATAATTAACACAACTCCTACCCCAGCTATGGTTAGCGGAATGAGAACAGGATACCCCCGTGGACTAAATAAAGGGTTAGGTTCAAAGTTCCATGATGGCTCCCGATTACGTCAAGAAAGTTCCCGAGTTCGAAAAAGAAGGTTCCCGAGTTCGAGTAGGTTCCTGAGTCCGACAAGAAATACCTGAAGAAGGCCGGAGGGCATATCGACCGAAACGTTGTACAAATAACAATGAAAATGGGGACAATAGTCCGAATAACGCAGATAATACTAAAACAGCATTATTCAAATAGTCACCACCATTGTCTACCTATTTTCACCTTCGTTGAACAAGACCCAACCATGTCACGATTGTAAAAATTTACACCTTTTTAGGATACAAATATTTTCTCTGTGGCGTTGACGGCGTTCTTGTCAGGGAAATGTTCCCGTTGTCCGTCTTTTATCGGCTTGATACACGCGGATGATGTGATTGTATCCAATTATGATTGACAGAATGAGAACAGTCTAGTCCCGTGGATTGAATAAAGGGTTCGGTTTGAAGTTTCGTGAATGCTCCCGATTACGACATGAAGTCTCTTGAATTCGACAAGAAGGAGGTTTCTCCTCTTTCTTTATTTTCACCATTTTCTTTTTCTCTCTACTTCCTTGCTTTACTTTTTCTTTTTCTTTTTTTGTTCTTTTCTCATATCTTTCTCTTCTCCTATTTCTTCTTTTTTTATTTTTCTACTAACCAACATATTTCTTTCTTTCTTTCTTTCTTTCATTCTTTCTTTCATTCCCCTTGTTTTTTATTCTTTCTTTCTTTCTTCTTTCCTTTTCTTTATATTTAATATTTCTTTCTTTCTTTTTCTTCATATTTAATTCTTTCTTTCTTCTCTTAATTTTACGAATAATAATAAAATAATAAATAATATAATAAATAATAATAATAATTATTTTTCTTTCTTTCTTTTTCTTCATATTTAATTCTTTCTTTCTTCTCTTTTCTGTCTTTCTTATTGATGATAATAATAATTACATAATAATAATTAATACATAAAATAATGGTATCCTTCTTTCTTTCTTTCGCTTCTCTTCATATCTTTATTCTTCTTTCTTCTCTTTTCTTCTTTTTCTCTAATATAATAATAATATATAGTAATAGATAATAATAATAATAATAATAATGGTATTTCTTTCTTTCTTTTTCATATTTAATTCTTTCTTTCTTCTTTTAATTTACGAATTAATAATAATAAATATATATGAATGATATAATTAATTAATATAATAAATACAAGAAACGGAAATACCCGAATGGATTGACAAAAGGAATAACTAACACTAATCCAGAAAGACCCACAATAAAAGGAAATGTCCCCAGCAATTATAGACGCAATAATTTGTCTTTACCCATGATGTTGGGAAAATTCTAACTGCTGTGTAAGAGAAGTATACTTTTCACTCAATTGGCGGAAACTATCTCCAGAAAGAAAACAGAAAGGATGTCGCAAGGAAAACGAGGGAACCACGACTTATTCCTTTATATGACCAATACATTCTTAAAGAGAAGTCAAAAATTAAAACGGAAAAATATTTGCATATGGCCGTGGATCGATCTACAGAAAGCCCTTTATGACATGGTCCCACATACCTGGGATTTTGGAATGCCTGCAAATGAATAAAATTTTCAACAACATTTACAAAACTTCATTAAAAAAAGCCATCGGAAAACTGGCGAGTATCAATTAAAAGCTGAGGAAAACAATCCTGGCAGAAGTAAATAATCAAAGAGGTATCTAAGGAGATCATTATCACCACTACTCTTTATTATGCACGTGATGATGCGCTAACCACTATACTGAAAAAATGTCCGGGGGATACAAATTTAGTAATTCACAAGAAAAGATCAACCCCTTCATGTACATGGATGACATTAAAATTTTTGCAAAAAAATGAAAAAAATTGAGAGGCCTAGTACAAAATATTAGGATATATGACCCAGATATAGGATCGGAATTTGGAAATCGAAAAATGTGCTTGATGCTTGTAATAAAAAGGTGGTGAAAGAAAAACTATTTAAATGGAATACAACTACCAAATCAGGAAACTATAAAATCTTCTTGATGAAAATGAAAGCTACAAATACTTAGGAATTTATGGAAGCGGACAATATATGCAGCAGAATGAAAGGAAAGTTAAAAAGGAAATTCTCAGGAGAACTAGAAAAACTTCTAGAAACGAAACTTAACAGCAGAAATCTTGATCAAAGGAATTCAATACCTTTGGGCTGTCCCCATTATAAGAATACTCAGGACATTCTAAAATGGACAAAAAGAAGAACTCAGACAGATAGACCAAAAGGACGAAGAAAATTAATGACCATGGGCACAAGGCTCTTCCACCCTAGAAGATGATAGAGATTAGATTTGTATGTGTCCAGAAGGAAGGGGGAAGATGGTGCTTGGCAAACATAGAGGAATGCGTTAGAAACCACAATACCAAAACCTTGAGATACACAAGAAGGCAAAGACAACATTACTTATGGCGAACCAACAATAGTAGAAACGCAGATGACAAACAGAAAACGACAATGACCTAGAAAACAAAAATGGGAGAAAAACAATTATATGGGACGCTTCAAACGACAAATAGATTGAGTGGTTGCACACAAAGACTGGAAATGGTTAAGAAAGGGAAACCTCAAAAGAGAAACAGACATCACTTATAATTGCTGCACAAAATAATGCCATAAGGGACAAAACTACATCAAAGCGAAAATTGATAAGGACCCAACAAAATTAGTAAATGTAGACTTTGCGCCGTTAATAGAGATGAGACTGTTAACCATTATACTCTGCGAAGTGTAGCAACTAGCACAACGAGAATACAAAACTAGACACGACTGGCGTTGGAAGGTGATCCACTGGGAAATTATGCAAAAAAATTAAATTTTGACCACACACAAAATGGTATATGCATTAAACCAGAATTCTGTTCTTGAGAACGAAACGCACAAAATTCCTCTGGACTTTTGAAATTAAAACGGATCACCTTATTCCCAGCAAGAAGACCAGACCTAGTGTTGATTAACAAAAAAAGAATGAACTTTGTCAACTGGTGGATTTTCAGTGCCAGGCGGATCACAGGGTGAAGTAAAGGGAAAATGGAAAAAATGACAGATATTCTGAACCTTGCCAGAGAACTGAAAAAGTTAATGGAATATGAAAGTGAAAGTATACCAATTGTAGTTGGGTGCACTTGGAACAGCCCCAAAAGCATTAGAAAAGGGTTTGGAAAAAGTTTGGAATTCAGAGGAAGGATTGAACCCATTCAGAACACTGCCACTGTTGCAATCTGCCAGAATACTTCAGAAGAGTCCTGGAACCTGAGGAGACTTGCTGTCACTCCAGACTCCAGTGAAAGACCATCAGCTAACACTGTGTGAAAACTTCAAAAGGAGTAATAATAATTAATAATAATAAATCAGAACTGTTTAAGCATAGTACTCTCACAGATCCATTACTAATGAATATCGGAGTTCAATCCTTGCTGGGTGTCCTATATTTGTGTTTGACTTATTTCTATATAAAGTGTGTGTTAAAAGGCCCACTCATATTTATTAAGGACTTCGCCGAGAACCATGTGATCAACCTTTTGGCAATCACTGAGGCCAGTACTCTGGTTGCTGAAAACCAATACTTTAAACTGAGCATACTTGAGCATTTACTGACCATACTTACGTTTGACTTTCGTGGACGATGGATAAAGGATTTCCTAACTAGGACTTATATGCAAGGATAGGACTTATTCACTTACCAAGGATTCCATTTAACTCGGACTTATACGCAGGAAGGACTCTATTCACTTTACCAAGTTTCGTCGTACGGGTGGCTCTAATTGTCGGTACCAGCCAATTAGCGAGGGAGTCTTTATCCCCTTTCCCTAGCGCTAGACCAAGGAGATTTGTCTTTTGCGTCTGAGGTGGAGCGCACACTACCATCAGCACCTTACTTTACCGCAGCAGATCCCTGTGTTACTCATACGCTGAGTTGGCGAGGGCGGTATCGAACTAAGAACCTTGCGGTTTCTAGCCGAACGCTCTATCCGACTGAGCTAACCCAGCCCTTTCTCATTACCAAAGGATTCCCATAACTCAGGACTTACTTACTTTTAAGCCCTTTCAACTGGCCAAGTTATGGCATTTAAACATTTAACAATTTGTGAACATTCCTTATTCCGTGATGAACGAAATAGATAAATACCCCCATTTTAAAATATCTTTAAAATACAACCCTAAACTCGTTTTTCTAAAAGTCATTTCTTGTCTGCTTGAGTTACAATGGTGGAAAAATGTTTTCTTTGATTCATCTATTCTTTGTACTGATTAAAAAAATGTAACAATATAAGAAGCTAAGATTGAAGGATTAATATTGTTCGTGTAAATTTTCGTTTTCGTTTACATATAATAGGGACACTGTCCCTTTTTAAGACGAGGTAGCAGAAGGCTACCTTGGTGTTGGCCCCCTGGTATCGAGCCAGAAACTTTTGGCGGTTTCCGGGGCACAGATACTGCACTTTGATCTTTGACAGCAGCTGTCCGACCGAAGATCAAAGTGCAGTACTGTGCCCGGAACCCGCAAAAGTTTCTGGCTCGATATCAGGGGCAATACCAGGTAGCCTTTGCCACCTCGTCTAAGAGGGGCAAAGTAGAGTATTTTGCATTCCCACCATAACAGTGAACACTAAGTCCAATTCACGTGGGAAACCACCCACGACCGAAGCTCATGCGGTGACCAGCTGTTTAAAAATTGGCGTGTATCCGTCGAACTTTCTCTTTTGAGGTGCCTCAAGCACTGGATAATAAACCCAGCCGTGCCCCTTTAAATCGGAGGGGGTATTTGTTGCTCTGGGGGAATTACCCCTGGGATTCACGTTCAACATTGATATATCATATATCCGTCCAAGATGCCAAAGCCATTGGACACAAGGCCTAAGGCGCAGGTTAACACATGCTGCTCTCGAAAGATCTTCGATTTGAAACTGAAGGCATCGTTATGACAAATATATGCAACTAGAAGAGTCCATTGATAGGTTGCGAAGGTTTAACATGGTGTGTCTTTTTGTACTCACTTATGAAGAACTCGGAGATTTCCACAAATGGATTGAATTTTGTTGATTATTATATCCCCTTAATAAAGAAAAATTCAGAATACTAATTTTGTACCTTTCATTAATTGTAAGACATATTAAAGTGCCATTTACGAGGATTATCAATACTGGAATGACATCTTCTTTTCGAGTTATAAAGACGACACGTAGTTACCACGATATATCCTTTTTTTCCCATTGAACTTGGATACCGGGGATTTATTACACTCAATCTCGGCTATAGTCTAAACTTGGATATTTCTCCCCCAGACCAAGAGAAATACATAAAAAGATAAACAGAATCACTTATAATTGCTGCCAAAATTTAATGCCATAAGGACAAACTACATCAAAGCGAAAATTGATAAGACCACAAAATAGTAAATGAGACTTTGCGGTAATAGAGATGAGACTGTTATACCATATACTCTGCGAATGTAGCAAACTAGCCACGAGAATACAACATAGTACAAGACTGGGTTGGGAAGGTGATCAACTGGGAATTATGCAAAAAAATTAAATTTTGACCCACAACAAAACAATGGTATATGCATAAACCAGAATCTGTTCTTGAGACGAGAACGCACAAAATTCTCTGGGACTTTGAAATTAAATACGGATCAACCTTATCCAGCAAGAAGACGCGAGACCTAGTGTTGATTAACAAAAAAAGAATGAACTTGTCAACTGGTGGATTTTGCAAGTGCCAGCGATCACAGGGTGAAGTTAAAGAAAATGAAAAATTGACAAATATCTAGGACCCTTGCCCAGGAACTGAAAAAATTATGGAATTATGAAAGTGAAAGTATAATTCCATTGTAGTTGGTGCACTGGACAGCCCCACAAAGCAGTTAGAAAAGGGTTTGGAAAGTTGGCAATCAGAGGAAGGATGGAAACGCAATTCAGAAACACTGCACTGTTGCAATCTGCCAGAATACTGCAGAAGAGCCTGGAGACGCTGAGAGACTTGCCTGTCACCAGACTCCATGTGCAGACCATCAGCTAACACTGATGTGAAAACTCAAAAGGAGTAAATATAATAATATAATAATCAGAACTGTTTAGCATGTACTCTCACAGATCATTACTAATGAATATCGAGTTCAATCCTTGCTAGGTGTCCTATATTTGTGTTGACTTTTTTCTATATAAAGTGTGTGTTAAAAGCCCACTCATATTTATAGACTCGGCAATAACCATGTGATCAACCTTTTGCCAATCACTGGCAGTACTCTGTTGCTGAAACAATACTTAAACTGAGCATACTGAGCATACTGACCATACTTACTTTGACTTTCATGGACGATGGACAAAGGATTCCATAACTCAGGACTTATACGCAGGATAGGACTTATTCACTTACCAAGTCGTCGTCGGGGTGGCCTAATGTCGGTACCAGCCAATTAGCGAGGGAGTCTATCCCCTTTTCCCTAGCGCTAGACCAAGGAGATTGTTTTTGCGTCTGAGGTGGAGCGCCACACCTACCATCAGCTCCTTACTTTACCGCACAGATCCCTTGTGTTACTCATACGCTGAGTTGGCGAGGGCCGGTATCGAACTAAGAACCTTGCGGTTTCTAGCCGAACGCTCTACCGACTGAGCTAACCCAGCCCCTTCACTTACCAAAGGATTCCATAACTCAGGACTTACTTACTTTAAGCCCTTTTCAACTGGCCAAGTATGGCATTTAAACATTTAACAATTTGTGACACATCCTATCCGTGATGAACGGAATAGATAAATACCCCCATTTAAAATATCTTTAAAAATGCAACCCTAAACTCGTTTTTTCTAAAAGTCATTCCTTGTCTGTTGAGTTACAATGGTGGAAAATGTATTCCTTTGATTCATACTATTTTTGTACTGATTAAAATGTAACAATAAAAAGAAGCTAAGAATTGTTCGTTGTGTTACAATTCGTTTCGTTTACATATAATAGGGACACTGTCCCTTTTAGACGAGGTGGCAAATGCTACCTGGTGTTGGCCCCCTGGTATCGAGCCAGAAACTTTTGCGGTTTCCGGGGCACAGATACTGCACTTTGATCTTTGACAGCAGCTGTCCGACCGAAGATCAAAGTGCAGTATCTGTGCCCCGGAACCCGCAAAAGTTTCTGGCTCGATACCAGGGGGGCAATACCAGGTAGCCTTTGCCACCTCGTCTAAGAGGGGCAAAGTAAGTATTTTTTGACATCCCACCATAACAGTTGAACACTAAGTCCAATTCACGTGGGGAAACCACACACGAACCGAAGCTCATGCGGTGACCAGTGTTAAAAATTGCGTGTATCCCGTCGACTTTCCTCTTTTGAGGTGCCTCAAGCACTGGATAATAAACCCAGCCGTGCCCCTTTAAATCGAGGGGGTATTTGTTGCCTGGGGGAATTGACCCCTGGGATTCACGTCAACATTATATATCTTATCCGTCCAGATGCCAAAGCCATTGGACACAAGCCTAAAGGCCAGGTAAGCACATGCTGCTCTCGAAGAATCTTCGATTGAAACTGAAGGCATCGTATGACAAAATATATTCAATTAGAAGAGTCCATTGATAGGTTGCGAAGGTTAAACAATGGTGTGTCTTTTTGTACTCACTTATGAAGAACTCGGAAGAGTTCCACAAATGGATTGATTTTTGATTGGTTAATTATATCCCCTTAATAAGAAAAATCAAATACTAAATTTTGTACCTTTCTTAATTGTAAACATATTAAAGTGCATACGAGATTTTCAAACTGAATGACATCTCTTTTCGGAGTTATAAAGACGACACGTACGTACCACGATATTCCTTTTTTTTCCCATTGAAGTTGGATACCGGGGATTTATTACCAACTCAATCTCGGCATGTATGTCTAAACTTGGACTTTCTCCCCCCAGACAAGAGAAAATACATAAAAAAGATCTAGGAGAAGCTCTAACCGCATCAGCGTGGATATGGCAGTTCTATATTGTGACATCAAACCGACAAAGTCTGGTGGTATCGTGAGATACTGCTGGGGCGCTCTGGGTTAGTGGTAAACCATGCCTGAACCAAGAGTCATCATCTGATGAAGGCGTTGCTGGTTGCAATGCTACTGTGTAAATAGCAGTTATTGTATGAAGATTATATATATATATATATATGGAGAAAATTTAGAAACAAACACAGGATGTTATAATGGATGGAAATTCAATTAACAATTTATACTTCTCTCGTTTTTATACATTGATATTTATATGGATTACGTCACACCTTTTCAACATCTAATCGTGGGCCATTTACGTTTGGCTTTTCGATTCACGTGTTCCTATTAGGTAATTTGATGATTCTATCTAGCATATTCTATATTCTCTGCTGTATATCCCAATGCATGCCTATGCAAATGCACACCTATAGATTTATACAAGGATTATTTCAAAATCCCAAGAGAGCTTAATGTAAGATAATTAATAAATTAATTATATACAAAGCAATATTTTCACTTTCAATAAGAAAGAAAAAACTCAAGATTTGGCTATTATTAATTATATATATAATAATAGCTGTCAACTGGTGTTCGAGTAAGACAATTTCCTTTTTTTTTTCATCATCATATTTAGGTGCCAGTAGCATGTGACACTCTATCCTTGTGTATTCTCAGATGGCTCACCAGGCCAGCCCTGGAGAGACATACTCTTCCACATAAATTACATGCTGGAACTTCTCCACTTTGAATGTTGCTGGGCTGAAAATTACCCTTTCTAATAGCCCGCTTCAATTTTTGGTGTTTAATTCAGTTTGGACTCAAATTCTTCTACAGATAGGTAGATGGTGGCTCTCCAGCCAGGTCTATTACAAGCTGGCTTCTCCAGTCCTCCACAGCAATAGCAGTGTTCTTCAGAGTTCCTTGAGGCAGTCCTTAAACCTTAATTTGGGTTTGCACTGACGACGTTTGCTAGTTGAGATTTCCCCTTAAAATAGTTGTTTTGGGATTCGGCAATCATTCATGTGGACTAGATGACCAGACCAGCAAAGACGTGATCTAAAGATTAAACTCTCAATACTAGGCAGGTGACATCTTTCAAGTATTGTGGTGTCTGGTGTAAATGACAACCATTCTATACATATAATAATATATATATATATATATATATCATCATCATCATCATCATCATCATCATGTCGCGCTTGCAGCACGGATATCCATGACAATCTCTCGCCAACCTTCCCTATCATTCATTGCACCTGGGAGGTCCTCTCGGAGCAACCAGCATCACCGCATAGCTGGTCAATGTAGGTCCTTGACGGGCGCCCCACACCTGCATGTCCA
>CM042171.1:36500855-36503355 GCA_023376005.1 Doryteuthis pealeii
TTAAAAAAGTATCGAGATTGAAGCTGTATCTATTATGCTTTTCTGTATGTAATTTAAAAAGCAATAAAAAAGCAATAAAAAATGAAATATAAATATTGACCTCTGATGAAATAAAAAAAGAAAGAAAGAAAGAAAGAAAGAAAGAAAAGGGAAATCTAATATAACAAAGAAAAAAGGAAAAAGCAAGAAACAAAGAAAGTAATAAATATTGACCTCTGATGAAAGAAAGAAAGAAAGAAAGAAAGAAATAACAGGGTAGACTCTGATGAATGGTGAAAGGAGAAAACAAAAATTAAAAGAAAAAAAGAAAAAAAGGCAGCGTCATTACCAATAGAAAAAAAGAAGGAAGAACGACAAAGTTGGGCACCAGATTCAAAATTTGTTAATGATTTTAGAATTTTTTCATTTGTCTATTATGATTTTCTGTATGTAATTTAATCGATTTCTTGTTTTGTAGTTCCCCATATTTATTTATTTCTAAATTCATGAATACACTGGAAAAGTTGAATTAAGTTAAGGCCATTACAATGGACATCTTTTGGTAATTCTATTTATTTATTATTATTATTATTATCATAATAATAATTAATAATATTAATGTCTCTAACATTCTTTGCTCGCTCTAGTCTATCGACTGAATCCACGTTCACCCCTCCCTCTCAGAGAAGCAGACGTTTTGTTTCTAACTTCTACCCACAATGCCCCAGGCGCTTCTATAAAGAGGCTTCTCCTTCTCCTCTCGTTGCATGCCTGCCTACACCCACTCCTCTTTCACTGTTCAGTTCCGGTGGACTTGCACGCAAAGCAAGTCCTTACCCGTTTTGCACGAGGTAAGTCTCTTCTCTCGCTACAATTAATTTGAAAGAAACTTGAGTAACGGTGATATAGTTTCCATAATTTTATATTTTAGATTATAAACCTGCTCTGCTATTGTAGCATTGAGCACTCTTTCTATGCATACACCTTTCTTATTTGGTGACTTGATTATATATATATATATATATATATATATATATATATATATAGTGATTGTAAAGTAACTCTTTTTTTAAAAATCTTATAATTTATTTCTGAATCATCATTTTTACAAAAAATGAATATGAAAAGAACATATATAACATGAAGTTTTATTTAAAATTCTCTCTATATATTTACCAACCCCTCCGCACGAGCAGGATGCGACACAAGGTCAATTTCTTAAGCGGAGTTTAACAGGTTTAAATTCAGAGTTTTCCTTCTCCTAGACTGGTTGCCTAATCAAGGTTAAAGAGCCCAGTCTGTCCTACTATTTACCCATAGCTGGAGGGAGAATTGGATTCATACCTTTCCCAAGGGTATTAGCGCTATGTGAAATGCCAACAGCTTCGTCCAAGAATTGAACTCGCGTTGACGAGTCCATTTCCCACGACTTTAACCATTAGACCACGCGCCTCCATAAAAATTCTATATAGGCACCAGCATTCGCCACCAGCCTCTAGCACGGCACGCTCTTTTAGGGTTAAACGTCCAGACATATTTATAGGGTTTCGAATGTTGAAACAAAATAATCAATCTGAAGAAAAACAACACGGATTTAATTGCCACACACACACACACACACACACACATATATATATATATATATATATATATATATATATATATATTTTCCATGTATATATATTTTTCACATATATATACTATCTATCTATTATTATACTAAAGCTGAGATTTTCACCTTTTGATGCCTAAAGGCTTTTATCCTGGTTAGTTTAATGACACGAAAGTTATACTAAATTATTCCTTAGTTCTAGGATTACGTAATGTTTGAAATTCCATTTTAATTGGTTCTAATTAGTCGTAATTTGCAATTAAGTAAAAAACTGACTCATCTCTGTCTTTACATTCTGCATAACTCTCTTTTCCTCTCTATATAACAGTGAAGGGGAGATGGGAGAGTGATTAACAGAGACACTTTTAACAACTCACCAGTACGTAATAGAATTCCATGATCAATTTCAATTTAAATTAGGTCAAACTAGATATACCCAATTCGTTGAAAAATCCATAACATAGACAATTCTTACACCTACGTTTGAAAACAATTTAACAAAAATCAGGGAATTTTAATGAAAATTTTCAGTGTTGATTTAGCAATGAATGAATTTCATAATGCATCAGTTATTTTATTTTAAAACTTTCTGATTTTTTTTCAGATCACTTAACTTTTGTTTTTGGGGTGTAAAATATCGGTGTGATATATATGTGATTGACACTATTTTCTGCATAAATAAAAAGACAAAAAGACCGAAGGTGTGAATAGAACAAAAAAGTTTTTTTTTAAGAATCTGCTCGGGTATTAAATAAGTACCAAAAATTGAAAAATAAAATGGAAATAAAAACTAAAAAAATATTTTTGGGGGTATTATTTGTATTATTCGGACTATTGTCCTCGTCTTCATTGTTATATGTACAACGTTTCGTCCGATGTACCCTCCGGCCTTCTTCAGGTATTTCTTGT
>CM042171.1:36508355-36530855 GCA_023376005.1 Doryteuthis pealeii
AAAGTAGTTGAAAGAGAAACACGGAATAGAATGGGAAAGAAAATCTTATTAAAGAAAGAAAGAAAGAATGAATAGAAAGAAATAAAGAAGAAAGAGGAGGACGAGGAAGAGAAGAAGAAAAAAGAAGAAGAATAAAAAGAAGAAGAATAAAAAGAAGAATAAAAAATAGGGCGACAACGAGAAGAAGAGAGATAAAGAGAAATTCAATAAGAAAGAAAGAAAGAAAGAAAGAAAGAAAAACAGAAATCTTTTTTGTCCTTCTTTCCTTCGTCTTTATTCTTTTCTCGTCTGTACATTTCTTGAAGAAGAAGAAGAAGAAGGAGAAGAAGAAGAAGAAGAAGAAGAAGAAGAAGATGGAGTAGGGGAAAGCAAAAGATAGAAGAAGAAAGAAGAAGAAGAAGAAGAAGATGGAGTAGGGGGAAAGCAAAAGATAGAAGAAGAAGAAGAAAGAAGAAGAAAAAAGATGGAGGAGGGGGGAAGCAAAAGATCGAAGAAGAAGAAGAAGAAGAAGAAAAAGATGGAGGAGGGGGAAGCAAAAGATCGAAGAAGAAGAAGAAGAAGAAGAAGAAGATGGAGTAGGGGGAAAGCAAGATAGAAGAAGAAGAAGAAGAAGAAGAGAAGAAGAGAAGAGAAGAAGAAGAGAAAAGATGGAGGAGGGGGGAAGCAAGATCGAAGAAGAAGAAGAAGAAGAAGAAGAAGAAGAAGAAGAAGAAGAAAAAAGATGGAGGAGGGGGAAGCAAAAGATAGAGAAGAAGAAGAAGAAGAAGAAGAAGAAGAAGAAGAAGAAAAAGATGGGGAGGGGAAGCAAAAGATCGAAGAAGAAGAAGAAGAAGAGAAGAAGAAAAAGATGGAGTAGGGGGAAAAGCAAAAGATAGAAGAAGAGAAGAAGAAGAAGAAGAAGAAGAAGAAAAAGATGGAGGAGGGGGGAAGCAAAAGATCGAAGAAGAAGAAGAGAAGAAGAAAAAAAAGATGGAGGAGGGGGAAGCAAAAGATAGAAGAAGAAGAAGAAGAAGAAGATGGAGTAGGGGGAAAGCAAAAGATAGAAGAAGAAGAAGAAGAAGAAGAAGAAGAAGAAGAAAAAGATGGAGGAGGGGGGAAGCAAAAGATCGAAGAAGAAGAAGAAGAAGAAGAAGAAAAAGATGGAGGAGGGGAAGCAAAAGATAGAAGAAGAAGAAGAAGAAGAAGATGGAGTAGGGGGGAAAGCAAAAGATAGAAGAAGAAGAAGAAGAAGAAGAAGAAGAAGAAGAAGAAGAAGAAGAAGAAGAAGATGGAGGAGGGGGAAGCAAAAGATCGAAGAAGAAGAAGAAGAAGAAGAAGAAGAAGAAGAAGAAGAAGATGGCATGAATGTGAAGAAAAAAGAAAAAAAGAAAGAAAGAAAAATGAAGAGGATGAGAACGAGAAGTAGAAGAAGAAAGAAAGAAAGAAAGAAAAAGAAAGAGATGAATTCGCCTTGCGGTCAGTGAACGTAACGCAGCTGAAATGTTTTATTGAAGTGCAAGTAACATGAAAACGCTGACAACAACACGTTGAAAGCAAATAAGGACAAAATAAGAAAGAAAAGAAGAGAGAGAGAGAGAGAGAGAGAGAGAGAGAGAGAGAGAGAGAGAGAGAAAGAGAGAGGGGGGTTGGAGAGAGAGAAGAAGAATTGAGGAAAGATGTTTACTTATTTGTCGGTTTGTATTTAGCGGTCAGTCCAGGTGGAGAGAAAATTCGCGCGAAGCGAGAAACATGGAGCGATTTTCTGTTGAAAGGCAATGGCATTGGATTATTTGCGATGCACACGCGTCTGAACTGGGAATTGGTATCACCGGCTGGCCTGACCTCTGCAGGGACATGTAAACACTAAGTTTAAATATCGGGCTTGCAATGGAAGAAGGCGGGATGATGATGTTTGCTTTCCGACGATTAAGAGATAGGTTAGATACAATAACAATAAGATGGATAGATAGATATATAGAAACAGATCGTGACAGATAAATAGATATATAGGTAACTAACTGGGATAAATAGATGGATAAAATTATAGATAAGACCTGGATAGGATAGATAGATAGATAGATAGATAGAGAGATGGAAATAGACATTGATTGGTAGATAGGAACAGATTTGTATATATATATGTATAGTTCGACACCCACCCTCGCCAACTCAGCGTATGAGTAGCACAGGGATCTGTGCGGTAAAGTAAGGAGTTGATGGTAGGTGTGGCGCTCCACCTCAGACGCTAAAATAATCTCCTTGGTCTAGCGTTAGTGAAAAGGGGATAGACTCCCTCGCTGCATGGCTGATACCGACATTAGGCCGCCCCGACGACTTTACTTACTTGGTTTGGTTTGGTTCGTTTTGTTTTACGGCATAGCAACCTCAGTGGGTCATTTAATGCCGATAAAGTTTTGAAATAAATCAATTCTTAATGGATAATACATTTTTTTTTATAAATACATTTTTTTTATAAATACATTTTTCTATTTAACCAATAGATGGGACCCTAACAGGTACTACCACTCCGGGTCAGAGTGAACCAGGGAGCAATGGTGATGAAGGGGTACTCCACACTCCCCAAACCTTCAGATAGAGTTTAACGTCATTCCCAGGACATGTAGACCCGCAGCCACCGCCTTCTAGCACCCATATGATAAAAAGGGGTTGGGGCTTGCCATAAGGGCAATAGGGTTTGGAAAATCATATAGGTGCTAGGGCTTGACATGACCAGCCGATTAATCGGAGGGGGCCTCTCCGACCACCCGTCTAGCCCAAGAAAGGGCCAAAGTGGAGTATTGCAAGTCATGGACTGCTCATCCACCTGGGTTCTATCCTTAAGCGTCATGGGTCGCCACCCACGACCAACAGGTGGCCCCATTGGGGGAGTCTTACCCCTCTGCAGAGGTGCAGTCGGTGCATTCTAACGCCCCAGCCGACAGGGCGGTTTACTTATATATATATATATATATATATATATATATGTGTGTGTGTGTGTGTGTCTTATGTATAAACTTTGTTCTTGTGAACATTGTTTTTTTTTGTATTTTGAAGCATTGGAAAAAAAAGAACAAGCAAAAAAAAAAAAAAACAAAAAACAAAAAAACAAAACAAAAACCAGAAAAAGGAAAAAAAAAACAGAATTTTAATATTCCACTGTTGTTCTGACCCTCGTTCGATCAATTCCGATATTTTTTCAAGGTATAGGGAATATCTGGAGAAAAATGAAATACTGTATATGATGTGAGAAAAAATTAATATATATAATAGCAATAGCTTAATCTGTACAGATCATTGCCATCCCTCACAATCCTATAAGCCCACCACCAGAACCTTTCCTCTCATGAGCAATGACTATAATCTACATATATGTAAAACATGTTGAGTATTTTGAGTGATACAAAGGCACCATTCCCCTAGGGAGGCCATTTTTTAACAATATTAAATAACTCGATACTTTTCTGACAGACCTTGTATATTGTTGAAGGACATACTTTGAAAAGACATTTGGTTGAAAGCTACTTGTCACACACACCACCCTGATATTGGTCGAAACAAAGCTGTGACAAATCACCAATATGTATAATATATATATATATATATATATATATATGTATGTATGTATGTATGTATGTATGTTATGTTATGTATAAACTTTGTTCTTGTGAACGTTGTTTTTTTTTGTTTTTTTTTTTCTTTTGAAACATTCGAGAACAAAAATCAGAATTTTAATATTCAATTGTTGTTCTGTTCCTGGTTTGATCAATTCCGATATTTCGGGTGAACATTCACCCTTTTTCAAGGTATATGACATCAGACGGTCTGGAGAAAAAAAATGAAATGTTGTATATGAGAGCAAAAAAATAAATTAATGAAGTGAACGGATTTGGCGTTTTTTAACCGTTATTTTTCTATCGAAATTGTGTGACGTAAGATCCTATAACCTCACCACCATATATATATATAATATATATATATATATATATATATATTTCCCACCCATAGATGTATATGAAGATTCCCTCAGGTCCACATGAGAGTTCAATACATG
The DNA here is from genome assembly GCA_023376005.1 of Doryteuthis pealeii. Lineage (NCBI taxonomy): Eukaryota > Metazoa > Mollusca > Cephalopoda > Myopsida > Loliginidae > Doryteuthis > Doryteuthis pealeii. Next base: position 36,512,386 of record CM042171.1, read on the forward strand.
ACAATTATTTCTTTTCTTACGGAGCAATATTTACTCTTCCATATAAAGTAAAAAAACTTGGGCACCTTACATTGTGTAATGATTAGCAAGATGAATTTGCAGACCATTGTTAGTGAGTTCGATTCTCATTGGGTCCCCCATGCTTCAGGCCTTGTGCCACATCTAAGCTATGCTTAGTAAAAAAGGACACCTAACGTGGTATAATAGTTAGCGAGCTACATTAGCAGACCATTGGTAGTGAGATCGACTCTCAGTGGGTGCCGCATACTTCTGGCGTGGTGCCACATCTAAGCTACGCTTAGTAAAATAACTATAAGGGAAAAACTTAACGTCTAATAAAGGTTAAGTTTTTCCATTATATGGAAGTGTATATATATATATATATATATATATATATATATATATATGTGTGTGTGTGTGTGTGTGTGTTTTATAATATGTGTGTGTGTGTGTGTTTATGTGTGTGTGTGTTTATATATATATATGTGTGTGTGTGTGTGTTTATATATATATATATGTATGTGTGTATATATATATATGTGTGTGTATATATATATATATATATATATATAATATATATATATATATACATACAGACACACACACACACATATATATATATATGTAAACACACACACATATATACACACACACACATATATATATATACACACATACACACACACACACACACACACACACACACATATATATATATATATATATATATATGCAAGTAAAAAAAAATAAAAGAATGATTATGAAAAATTATCATCTTTTAATCTTAAAGTATTTGATATTTCGGATAGGCCTGTTCAATTACTGTTTTTTTTTTCAGATTACAATCAGATTTTTTTTATTTTCAACTTAACATCATCTTCCTTGTGATCACGTATCAGTTGAACGGTCTCTCAGTGTCTTTGTTGTCGTTTTTATTGTCCAATGTCTGGGGTTGTGGGGTTGGCGTCTGAGCAACCGTGACCCAAAGCGAAGAAGGAGTACCACTGGTCATTTACAGCATTCATATATTCAATGATTGTTCTGTGCCTACAGTGGATCTCAGAGTTCTGTGTGTGAAGTGTCATTGGTTGTTAAAATATTTGTGTGCATTCAACGCTCCTAAGTCTAAATGTTTTCCTAATCTCTGTGTCTTAAATTTAAGGATCCATTTAGTTTCTTTTTGTCTGCGTGTTTGTGTTGAGGGAAATTTGGAGTCAATTAATATGCATTTGATATTATCTAGTGTATGTATCAGCCATTATAAGTCTACGTATTTTGATGAAAATGTACGTCATATATTTTATTGGTTTTTTTCTCATGGATTCTGATGCGTAGAATTTACTGATGGGGAAAAAAGTGCTCAATTTGGACTTTTAGGTGAAATTTGAGGCCTGATAACCCCCGTGAGAGTGGTAAAAATGGTCAATTTCGTGCAGAACTAAAGGGCCAATCTAATATGATTTTCCGATAGAGTTCGATGAGGAGTATCACATAGTAAAAGATGGTTGAATTCTGTTGAGAATTGGGGGAGATATGGGGCTTCAAAGATGCCCCCAAAATGCCATTTTTCAGCCATTATAAGTTTCCGTATTTTGATGAAAATGTACGTTATCGATTTTATTGTTTTATCCAATAGATTGTCATGAATATCCGTGCTACCGGCACGACATTCAGTTTCATTACTTTTCGATTACGTCTTGTGTTCTCACAGCTAAAACTGACCAGTGTCCTGGGTATGACGCTAAACTGCATATAATGGTGAGGTTTCAATTTTAGAGCTGTGGGGAGTGTGGTGTACCCATTGATCACCATTACTCCCAGGTCAATTCTGACCCGGAGTGGTAGTACCTGTTAAGTTTTGAATACCCATCAAGAATGAATAAAACAAAATGTCTTCGGCATAACATAACCTAACGAGGGTTGACATGCCATTAAACCCAACCAACAAACCAAGCTAAAATTGACATCATTCTGACCCAGAGTGGTAGTACCTGTTAGGGTCCCATCTATGGGTTAAATAGAAAAAAATGTGTTTGAATAGAATTTTGAATACTTATCAAGAATGAATAAACCAAAAATGTCTTCGGCATAAAATAACCTAACAAGGGTTGACATGCCGTAAAACTGAACAACCAACCAACCAACCAACCAACCAAAAAGTGACCACAGGATGTTCCTCACTTTTTTAAATCCATAACGCCTCGAATCGATCTTGGACTGAGAAGACCGTTCTCTCTCTCTCCCACGGCGTTTTCGCCATTGAGATTTATCACGTGACTTTGACGGTGAAATCACTTTCAGTCAAAACAAAGGATTTTTTTTTTGGTTCTTGGGAAATGGCAGAAGAAGAAGGAAAAAAAAATGGCACGTGAGAAAATCAGAGGGAAAAGCCAAGGTAAATAAGAAGCAAAGAAGAAAATGGTAATTCTGTGGATGGAATTGAAAACAAACAGAAAAACTTGGAAAGACAAACAAAGGCATGAACATGTCATTAAATCAAACTGGGAGGAAGGGAGGGGGAGGTCTGATGAGTGAGGAGGAAGGGTGTTGTTTATAATGGGAGGGTGAGGAGAAGGTAGTAGAAATGGTAGTAGAGAAGAAGGACGGCATGAAGAGGAAAAGAAGAAGAGGATGAAGGAAGAAGAAGAAGAAGAAGAAGAAGAAGAAGAAGAAGAAGAAGAAGAAGAAGAAGAAGAAGAAGAAGAAAAAATTGTCAGAAGGGGAAGAAGGAGAAAGATAAAAAAAAGTAAATGAACGAGATAGAATAGGATTAGAACAAGAAAAACAAGAAGAGAAAGAAGAAAAAATTAGAAGAAGAAGAAGAAGAAGAAGAAGAAAGAAGAAGAAGAAGAAGAAGAAGAAGAAGACAACAACAACAACAACAACAACAACAACAATGAGTAAAATGAACAAAAAGGAGAGAAGAAGAAGGAAGAAAGAAAAAAGAGAAAAAATGAACTCTGATCAATCAGCTGGCCATGTCAAGCCCTAGCACCTATATGATTGTCCAAACAATTGAAACTCTTACATCTTGAGGACTGGTTTAAAGTTTCTGGCCTGATTCATCATAAGTTTGATCCTCACTAAGTGCCCTACTCATTTGGGCTAAAAACATACACATACACTTAATAACTTGTAAACTTGTTAACATTTTCTGAATTTTTGTCTTGTAGTACAAGTGGTTGTTACAAAGTGGTCACCCATCTAAATATAAACAGGCTCATTACTTCTTAACTTATTATTTACTAGAACTTTCTTATTCTAGTACACAGTCATGTTTTTTTTAATTCACTGATACTTTTAAAATGACTATTACTAAAGTTATGCATTCGGATGCATACAGTACCTGCTGTGACTAAATGGTTACTCATCTAAGCATGAACATGCTCATTGCTTCTTAACTTTTTATTTTCTAAATTTTACATAGTCTAGCACAAAAATCTTTAGGTTGCTTACTGTACCTAGTGTTACTAAGTGGTTACCCATCTAAATATAAACAGGCTCATTGCTTCTTAACTTGTTAGTTACTAAGCAAGGCTTAGTCTGGCACACAGTCCTCTGGTTGCTTGTAGTACCTACCTGTTATTAAGTGGTTACCCATCTAGATATAAACAGGATCATTGCTTCTTAACTTGTTATTTACAGTCCTGTTTTTTTATTCACTGATACTTTTAAAATGACTATTATTCAAGTTATGCATTAGGATGCATACAGTACCTGCTGTGACTAAATGGTCACCCATCTAAGCATGAACAGGATCATTGCTTCTTAACTTGTTATTTACAGTCCTGTTTTTTTTAATTCCCTGATACTTTTAAAATGATTATTACTCAAGTTATGCATTAGGATGCATACAGTACCTGCTGTGATTAAATGGTCACCCATCTAAGCATGAACAGGCTCATTGCTTCTTAACTTGTTATTTACTAAGCAAGGCTTAGTCTAGTACACAGTCCTTATGTTGCTTTCAGTTACTAAATGGTCATCCATCTATCATACCAATAAACAACTTTTCTCGGGTGAATCTTTTTGATATTCAAAAATAGTTGAAAATCGACCTACCCTATTGACTAAAAAAGCTTAGTAAATAACAACTGTTATGGCAGGATGACTTACCATCAAGTCATGCTGAAAACACTAATTTCTTATAGATCACCAAAGTTAAGCAGCATGAGTCTGTTCTGTATTCACAAGGGTGACCATTTAATAACAGCAGGTACAGTAAGCAACCTAAGGACTGTGTGCCAGACTAAGCGAGGCTTAGTAAATAGCAGGTTAAGAAGCTTTTCAGTAAAGAAATGGATTTTAGTCGAACAGAAACAAAACTAAATAGGAAATGTGATTTTAAACTGCTAAAGATTATTTCGACTACGACGACGGAATTTCCAGCTGCTAGACGAAGAATGTGTTGACCAACAGAGGGTCTGGCTTGCGAGAACTCGCTTGTTTTGGTCCCCCCTCAGCAAGAGCTTGTTGATTCGAAGGTCTATTTCGCCCCATATATTTTCCCCCTTCTATAAGCTATTTCGGCTTTGGATAATATTCCCTTGAACAGAGAGATAATAGGCTTGGGTCCTCCAGATATATCCGTCACAACCCAAGAGAACCTATGCTTGAATCTTTCAGGGATATCCGAGAACCTAGAGATATCCGTAATAAACCAGGAGAGTCTCGACTTGAGTCTTCAAGAGATATTCGCTTTGGATAATGGCAACCAAGTCTAAGGTGCGCCCCGTTAGACGTTTAAAAACAGCAGGTATAGTCAGCAATCTTAAGCCTGTGTACCAGACTAAGCAAGGTTTAGTAAATAAAAAGTTAAGAAGCAATGAGCTAATTCATACTTAGATGGGTGACCACTTGTTAACACCAGATATTAGTCAAGCACACAAGCTTTAGGTTACTTATAGTACAACAGTACATGCTCACCCATCTAAGTACTGAACAGGCTTATCATTGCTTAACCGGCGGGAGAATGAATGAATGGGTTGAATGGTCTAATGGCCCAGTCTTATATTTCTTTTAAAAGTATGTTAGCAGTTTATCTCACGGAACGTTCCACTCCTCAATCCCCCGCCTCGCCCTGGGGTCATGTCCCATCACCCCACCCCTTGTTGTTATTTGGGTTAACGAACGTCATCTCGGAAGTGCATTTTGCTCGCGTTACAGTCGTTGCACGCATCGTCGTAATTTGCTTTTCGCCCGATCGGAGATGTTCGATCCTGTGCAACTGTCGCGGCTGGTTATCGTCTGTGCATTCGTAAGTCCTTTAGGAGTGCCCCCCCCACCACCAATCCTCCTACCTATTGGTCATCTCTTCTCAACGACCACTGCCCCCCGCCCACCTTCGGTACACGACTGGCGTCCGAACCCCACGGTTCATCTGACCGCACCACCTGAGTCCTGCTTGGGAAAAATCCCTGCGTTCGGCTTTCACTAAGAAGCGGGATAATTTTGCTATTATTTGAGTTGTTAGCATTAGAGGCGCATGCGCATATGAGTGGAAGAGAATTGAAAATGGCTGCAGCCGACATTCATTAAAAGCGCGGGTAATGCGTGGTGGGTCAGAAGAAGAAGAAGAAGAAGAAGAAGAAGAAGAAGAAGAAGAAGAAGAAGAAGAAGAAGAACAATAAGAGAGAAGAAGGAAGAAGAAGAAGAAGAAGAAGAAGAAGAAGAAGACAATAAAGGAAGAAGAAGAAAGAAGAAGAAGAAGACAATAAAGGAAGAAGAAGAAGAAGAAGAAGAAGAAGAAGAAGAAGAGAAGACAATAGAAGAAGAAGAAGAAGAAGAAGAAAAGAAGAAGAAGAAGAAAGAAAGAAGAATAAAGGAAGAAAGAAGAAAGAAGAGAAGAAGAAGAAGAAGAAGAAGAAGAAATAAAGAAGAAGAAGAAAGAAGAAGAAGAAGAAGAACAATAAAGGAAGAAGAAGAAGAAGAAGAAGAAGAAGAAGAAGAAGACAAAAGAAGAAGAAGAAGAAGAAGAAGAAAGAAGAAGGAAGAAGAAGAAGAAGAAGAAGAGACAATAAAGGAAGAACAAGAAGAAGAAGAAGAAGAAGAAGAAGAAGAAGAAGAAGAGATGGAAGGAGATTGCGAAAGAGCGAGGAAGAGAGAGAGAGAGAGAGAGAGAGAGAGAGAGAGAGAGAGAGAGAGAGAGAAGAAAGAAAGAAAGAAAGAAAGAGGAAACAAGAGAAAGAAAGACGGAAGGGAGTGAGATCAAACGAGAAAGAAAAATGAAAAAGAAAGAGACAGATAGATAGCGTGTGTGTGTGTGTGTGTGTGTGTGTGTGTGTGTGTGAGAGAGAGAGAGGAGAGAGAGAGAGAGAGAGAGAGAGAGAGAGAGGGGGGGGGAGAATAGACGGATGACGAAGCATAAAAGAGACAATTCAACCTTTCGAACGTACTCCATTCCTTACTTTGTACTTTGTTCTGTTGTTGTCTTTATTGTTACGAATATTACCCACAATGCAATTTGATGAAGGAACAAATAAAAGATGTCTGCATAGTAACAACCACTCTACGGAATGGAATGCTCTTTTCGCGGCCAAATGAGTCCAGGGATGACGAAAGGGGTGGAGGAAGCATCATCATCATCAGCAGCGACAGGAAGAAGAGAGAGGGGGGAGGAGGAGTCACACAACGCTCTATAATGACAACCTGATTTTCGCCTGACATCGAATGGGGTCGGGGTTGTAATATAGGGGGGGGGTCATATTGTTGTCCGGCTTTATATTTGTTTGTTTGTAACATTCTGTCCATGTCTCGTTCGGATTATTCAACAAACGGCTTAATCGACTCCGGCGTGGAAAGAAAGCCACAACTGCTCCAAGCGGACGATAACTCAATCGGCATATTACTGATTGGCCCTGACCCCCCCTCATCATTGCTGAAATCGGCTAGAATACTCAGAAGAGTCCTGGAGACCTGTGGAGACTTGTTGTCACTCAGACGCCAATGAAAGACCATCAGCTAACGATGGTGTGAAAAACTCATTGTAGTAATAACTGTGGAATATGAGGGTGAAAGTGATACCAATTATAATTGGTGCACTTGGAACGGTTCCCAAAAGTTCAGAAAACTAGAGGAACTGGATATCAGAGGAATGAATGATATCCTCCAGACAACAGCATTGTTGAGATCAGCTAGATTACTCAGAAGAGTCCTGGAGATCTGAGGAGACTTGTCACTCAGACTCCAGTGAAAGACCATCACGATCGCTGGTGTGAAAAACTCTATAATAATAATAATAATAATAATAATAATAATGGACATGGTTAAGAAAAGGAAACCTCAAAAGAGAAACAGAATCATTAATAATTGCTGCACAAAAAAGACTGTAAACCATATACTCTGCGAATGTAGCAAACTAGCACAACGAGAATACAAAACTAGACACGACTGGGTTGGGAAGATAATCCACTGGGAATTATGCAAAAAATGTAATTTTGACCATACAACAAAATGGTATATGCATAAACCAGAATCTGTTCTTGAGAACGAAACGCATAAAATTCTCTGGGACTTTGAAATAAAAACGGATCACCTTATCCCAGCAAGAAGACCAGACCTAGTGTTGATAAACAAAAAAGAACGATCTTGTCAACTGGTGGATTTTTCAGTGCCAGCAGATCACAGGGTGAAGCTAAAGGAAAATGAAAAAATGGACAAATATCTGGACCTTGCCAGAGAACTGAAAAAATGATGGAATATGAAAGTCAAAGTTATACCAATTGTAGTTGGTTCACTTGGAACAGTCCCAAAAGGATTGGAAAAGGGCCTGGAAAGTTTGGAAATCAGAGGAAGGATTGAAACCATTCAGAACACTGCACTGCTGCAATCTGCCAGAATACTCAGAAGAGTCCTGGAGACCTGAGGAGACTTGCTGTCACTCAGACTCCAGTGAAAGACCATCAGCTAATGCTGATGTGAAAACTCAAAAGGAGTAAATAATAATAATAATAATAATAATAATAATAATAATAATAAATACAAACTAAATTAGAATTAAAATGGAAATAAATCTATTTTAATAAAATAAGAATAAAGTAATGAACGAAAAGGAGTGAAAAGGAGAGGAAAGAAGCCGTCGCAGAAAAGAGAGCCAAAAGGAAGGAGAGACAACAGCAACTCCAGCAAGCATCACTGTTGTTTGCAGTCACTGCACCAGAGATTGCCATTCAAAAATTGGTCTGTTTAGCCATTCACGCAGTTGCAGATTAAAAAAAGTGGACACTACGCCATCGTCTTTACTAGTCGGAAGGATGCCAACAGCAATTTTAAAATAAGAAATGGTTTTATAGCCATAATAACCTAAGAAAAAGTTTTTTTTCATAAAAGGACGAAATATAAATCAGATTTGTTGAGCTCTTATTGTTTTTTGTTGTTTTCCTTCTTGATTTTATTTTTGTTGTTTGTCTTGAACTAAATGAATAAATGACAGAGTTCTTTAAAACGTCGTGTAAATTACAGTCGTTTAAATCGAACTTAAAGGACACAAATTCCACCATCGTATGTCATCCGCCGAAAAATACCAAAAATCAGGGAATTAACCGAATTTAATGAAAGTTTCAGTGCTGATATATTAATGATTAAAAGATATAATGCACCTGTTATTTTATTTAAAAACTTTTACATTTTTCTTCAGTAAACTTTGAACCACGTATCGTTGAGAATCTGTATTACGCCTAAAAATGGACAGGTCTCAGTCCTAATATACTAGCTGAAAAAAAAAAAAAAAAAAAAAAAAAAATATATATATATATATATATATATTACCAACTCCTCCGCACGAGGCAGGATACGCACAAGCGGAATTCAACAGGTTTGATTCAGTTTCCTTCTCCTAGACTGGTTACCTAGCCATGCTTAAAGAATCCAGTCCGCCCTGCTTTTTTACCCATAGCTGGAGGGAGAGTAGGATTCATACCTTTCCCAAGGGTATTAGCGCTAAGTGATATGCAATTACCACGTCCAGGATTTGAACTCGGGGCGACGAGTCCATTTCCCATGACTTTAACCATTACACCACGGGCTTCCGTATATATATGTCACTCCATATCTTCAGTTAGTCCAATTCTGGACGTGCAGATGCGTTCACATAGATTGCAGAGTAAATTCCCATCTACATTTGGTTGTTGATATTAAGACAACGCTGAAGAAATGTATCATCACATCTTCAAGCGTAGAAGATCTGACCTCCAATAGACAGGGTTGGCGAGACGTCTGTCGAACAGGAGCTAAGTAGCTCAATGTCGAGATAAACAGGACAGCAGAGCGGCAACGTCTCCGTCGTCATGAACAAATATATATATATATATATATATATATATTATAATATAATATATATATATATAGTTTTGTTAAACTCTACTGACAATTCTTGTCGGACGAGTTTTTGTTCGATCCTTCTAACTGTCTGGCCATATTTTTAATATCTGTTCGTTTAAACGGAATTCGTGAGCCCCTCCTAGCACTAATTCCTACTGCTACTGCTCGTTTTAAAAAAGAGACAACGGAAACATTCCACCAGTTTCCCACTTGATGATGGCACAAAGATGTGCAGAAAGCGTTCGGGAAAGAACCTTTGGTGGATTGCTACACCAATTCCACCCAGATATCAAAACATGTTTTAAAGAAAAAAAATACTGCCAATATATATAATATATATATATATATATATATATATATATAATATATATATTTTGAATGATCACGTGTCGCAAAGTTATTTTAATCTTTTTGATGACATAGTACGAAAGTATCAATTAACCGTGAATCCCGGTAAAAATTTAAAAGTCCCAACCGGCACCGCTTTAAACCGACACACTCAACTCGTTATGAACGGAAGCATTATCTTCCCCCATCTTTCACGCTATGGACTAATCGAACACGTGACTTCCGCTTTAGTCCTTTTAGCGTTCTTCGCTGTATCAATATCGCCTAATCCGTGCTGATCGTTTAACTGCTGACCTAAGTGTTTCTTCTCGCAGATGCTGACTGTTGCATACAGCTTCTTAAATCTTATTGTAATAGAGATTCGGTGTATCTGTCTGTAACCGAAATTGGGCCAATGCTTATGTCACATTACCCTAAGAAATTGCGTAAGTTTATTAATGGATATCTAATATTAATCATAGTAAAACTCATTAATAATGGAGATTCGCTTCCGGTTTTTGTCTGTAACAAAAATTACGTCACTGCTTACGTCGTATTACCCAAAACCGTCATAACATAGAATAAATACACTCAAAATTTGAACACGAAACATTAGACAGTCCTCATTGTTTTTTTAAAACAAGTTTTATAAATACATGACTGGTATTATATATCTATATATAGTTTGTTTTATTTTAATACATATTTAAAGTTTACATTTTAAATTGTTTTATTTTTTAATCCTTTAATGGATTTGGTGATTTTACTTACTTAGGGTACAAACTCTCTGACATTGAATTTTTTACTCCCACCCCTCAGGCAATATGTTTCAAAAATCTATTTTTACATCGCCCGGAGGGTGTTTTTTAATTTTGTACTAGTACATAGAATAAATCTTTATTTCTTGATCATAATATTCAATCATTTAAACTTATTTTATTTGTTTGTTTTACGGCATATCAACCTCAATGGGTCATTTAATGCCGATAAATTTTTGAAATGAATTAATTCTTAATGGATACACAATTTCTTTATTAATACATTTTTCTATTTAACCCATAGATGGGACCTTAACAGGTACTACCACTCCCGGTCAGAGTGGACCAGGGAGCAATGGTGATGAAGGGGTGCTCCACATTCCCCAAACCTCAAAAACTGGAACCTCACCATCAGTTTAACATCATTCCCAGGACATATAGACCCTCAGCCACCGCCTTCTAGCACCCATATGATAAAAAGGGTTGGGACTTGCCATAATGGCAATAGGTTGGGGTAATCATATAGGTGCTAGGGCTTGACGTGACCAGCCGATTGATCGGAGAGGGCCTCTCCGACCGACCGTCTAGCCCAAGTAAGGGTCTGAGTGGAGTGTTGCAGGTCATGGACTACTCATCCACCAATATATGGTGAATATATATATAGATTACAACACACACACACACATATATATATGATATATAGAACTACACGCACACACAACACACACAACACACACACACACACACACACACACATATATATATATATATATATATATAATATATGATATATAGATCTAAACACACCACTTAATATATATATATATATACATATATATGATATATATATCATAAACACACACACACACAAACACAAAACACAACACACACACATATATATATGTATATATATGATATAAGATCTACACAAACACACACACACACACACCACACACACACACTATATATAATATACATATATATGATATATAGAACTACACCCCCACACATATAATATATACATATATATATATGTAGATAAAAACACACACACACACGCGCGCGCGCGCAGACCACACACACACACACACACACACACACACATATATATATATATACCTAATGAGTCAGACACTATCTACCTAGGTTTCACCGAATGGTTCATCAGGATAATTTGATATATAGATACTTTTTCTGTGTTTTTTCTTTTTAACTGAAAAAAAAACTGCTTTTAATGCAAATTTCTTTGAAGGGAATTTTATCAATTTTCTCCAAACGTGATCACAGTTATTGCGCGCAAGAACAAGTACTTGTACGCCTTCACATTTAAATCAGCCAATATATACGTACCCTTTGACTTCTCCGGTACTAGAACAGACCCCCACCCACAGACACAAAAAAAAGACACCGAGGTTATTTTAGGATCTGGTGTTGAACTGATGTTTCTGTGTTTGTGAAGCTCATTGCAAAATCTTGCTCTTTTGGCGTAAAACAAAGCAACTGTCGCCCGGCCTAATCGAGCCTGTTTTTCTCGGCCACGCCAGTCCATTCTCTGACTTGTAACACTTTCTTATTCAATATGTTCGATCTGTTTAAAAGTTCAAGTCGAATCAGTATTGATCAGCAAATCGATACTCATCATATGATACCACGGAATTCGGTTAATAGGGCCTTACTCTCCTCCAGCTCCGGCTCAGGCCTTCCACCCACCAAGTCGCCACAGCGGCCACCACCGCCGCAGTCTCATATGCCCACAGTCTACATCTTGTTTCCAGCCGTAGAGGTCACGAAACACATTTCTTCCCATTCTTAATGCATACCTGACTCTCATTTGACGTGCCATTTGCTGAAGTGGTTATCAGACGTACCAACCTTTAAAAGAGACGCGCTAAGGACATTCACTAACACGCTGATCTTCCGACACTGGCCTACTTTCCTGTCTATCTATCTATCTGTCTATCTATCTATCTATCTATATTGGAACGAAAGTCTTGTCTGATACAAAGTCTCCCTATGGTCCACACATCTTTGCCAACGTTCTGGGAGTTGTTTTATGTTATTTTGTATCGGACAAGACAATCTTATACCTATTATCAACACTCTTGTTCCTTAATCTTCGACCGTTATTATCTTGCACAAAAAGTCTCCCTTATGGTCCACACATCTTTGCCAACGTTCTGGGAGTTGTTTTATGTTATTTTGTATCGGACAAGACTTTCGTTCCAATTTATACCTATCTATCAACACTCTTGTTCCTTAATCTTCCGACCGTTATTATATTGCACAAAAAGTCTCCCTTATGGTCCACACATCTTTGCCAACGTTCTGGGAGTTGTTTTATGTTATTTTGTATCGGACAAGACTTTCGTTCCAATCTTATACCTATCTATCAATACTCTTGTTCCTTAATCTTCCGACAGTTATTATATTGCACAAAAAGTCTCCCTTATGGTCCACACATCTTTGCCAACGTTCTGTGAGTTGTTTTATGTTATTTTGTATCGGACAAGACTTTCGTTCCAATCTTATACCTATCTATCAATACTCTTGTTCCTTAATCTTCCCACCGTTATTATATTGCACAAAAAGTCTCCCTTATGGTCCATACATCTTTGCCAACCTTCTGGAAGCTGTTTTATGCTATTTTGTATCGGACATGACTTTTTTTCCTATCTATCTATCTATCTATCTATCTATCTATTAATACTCGTGTTCCTTAATCTTCCCACCGTTATGATCTTGCAACACCCTCTGGCTAACAATGAGACCGTCCAAATCGTCCCAAGATGAAGTGCAAAATGTAAATCCTGATAATCTGATATCGCTTATCCGCCGAATTCTTATTTCGTGTAAGTGTCACCTCGGCTAAATAATGAACCATTCTGTTTTATTATAAGAAAGAAAGGGAAGAAAAATACATGTTACACAGAAAACATACAATAAGAAAGATGGAGAGTAGGAGAAGGATATAGAGAGGGGATGAGTGTGCGGAAGTAATAACGCTAATCTGTTTCAATCGAACATAACGAAAAAGATGAAAAGAAAGAAAGATTATTATACTTTTTATATATTGAAGTATTTAGAAATAGCCCTGAAGTAAATAAATAAAATATTGTAATAATTAGATTATCATACTGTGGTATATCCACAGGTCCTGCTAGTAATATATAATAATAAGAATTTATCCAACATGATTTTATGGTCAAGTCACATGTTCACTGTGTTGGATTTTGTGTAAAGTATTCAACTCTGTTACAAGATGAATGCAAGACTAAAACTAGAGTTTGGTAGGTGGCTTATATGGAGCTTTAGATTGTTCCATTATGAACTCAGGCAAGTTCATTTCCTGAGTTCTGATTGGCAGTTGGATTTCAGGGTGAGTAAGAACATGGATAAGTACCCACTCTTCAGCCATCACTTTGCATTATGCAAGCAGCATGCAAGGACTGTATTTAAGTTACAGCTTGCCTGTTGTTCTCGTCTACCAACTCGACGGTAATTAGAACCCCACTGCGACGGTGAGTATCATATTGTTTCTATATCTGGAGGATAACTTCTACACACTGAAGTTAAATGGCAATTAACCTGTCCAATTCAGAAATAACAAGAATAAAGAAAGAAAGAAAGAAAGAAAGAAAAGGAATAGGAGAAAGATAGTGAAAGGAGATGAGTGCGCAGAAGTGATAACGCTAATCTGTTTCAATCGAGCATAATGAAAAGATAGAAAGAAGGAAAGAAAGAAATAGTATTATACTTTTTACATGTTGAACTATTTTGCAATAGCTCTTAAGTAAAGATATCAAACCTTGTAATGATTGAATTATCATACTCTGGTATATCCACAGGTCTTGCTAGTTATGTTCCGCTCGCCCAATCCAGTCGATTCGCCGACAAAATCGCCTCAGGCGAACCTCGGATAGTTACCCAGCCAAAAAGTGTTCTCCATTTTAACCGTTACTTGGGCTAGCTGGGCGGTTGGAGAGGTCTCCCTCTGATCAATCGGCTGGTCAGGCTGTAGCGTTAGTTTCGTATTGGCCTGGGAGAGTTGTCTGCCCGTTTAGTTTGCTGGAATATGTATGTGCAAATTGTTAAGTATCTGGCAGCCATCCTTCGTTCCAGATGTAATGAATAAGTAAGCAAGCCAATAAGAATCCGGTGTTAACGTATTCCTTGTAAGTCCGTCGTCCAAGGGAATCCATATGTCAATGAAATAATCTCAGATTGGGATCTCTATTAATACAGCAGAAGCAGCAGCAGCAGTGCCAGTGATTGGACAATAAGAATCCTTCTCAGGTCACGTGTTTATAGTCGAGTCTATAAGTAGAAGTGACCATTTACCTTATGCCTTATATATAAAAAAAAATCCAACACAAATTTTATTTCTCTGTTTTTGGAACTTTGAACATTCGAGACTCTGTTCTCTTCCTTAAAGGAATACATTTTTTTTTGTTGGTCTTTTCCTTCTGTAAATTTCTGCCCAGCCAGAAATTTGGGGGAGAGTATTTGTAGCGTTAGTTTCATATTTGCCTGGGAGAGTTGTCTGTCGGTTTAGTTCGCTGGTGCCCGCTAGGGGCTATAGTATTTAAGCACCTGGTTCAAATGCTTCTGCCTCTTTTCCTGTTCCAGTAACCACGAGACACATGGGGTAGACACGGTCTACCCCTTCTCGTTGGGGTTTTTGGCCCCCCTTACATTACTGTAAGTTATACACAGCATTGACTATCCCTAGTCTCATGTCTGTGGCTTTTACGTATATCTTGTACTGTTCATGAATGTGTATTCACTTACCAAGAGAAATTCATTAAAATACAAAATAAGTACCCAGATCATCATCACATCTATACAGATGGATCCAAACAAGGAAAAAAAAGTTGGTTGTGCCGCTATTTCTCAAAAACAAGAATCCTTAAAACGCCTACCAAATGAAGCCTCAATCTACAGTGCAGAAACTACAGCCATTGATCTAGCTATGAATATCATAGCAAATCACAAAGCTTCCAAATTTATTATATGCACGGACTCTAAATCAGTCCTATTAGCACTACATAACAAAAACACATCATCTCCTCTGATCACGAAGCTCCTAAACAAACTAAACACCCTCTCTGAAAATAATAACATTATATTCTTCTGGATACCAAGTCACATTGGTATCCAAGGAAATGAAAAGGCAGACAAAGCCGCAAGAAAGGCACTTCAGACACATATGAGCAAATCTAAAATCCCATATACAGATCTGAAACCAACCATAAACAAATTTATATTAGACAAATGGCAGAAATCATGGGACAATCTGACTCAAAACAAGCTCCATGAAATACAGGAAGTTATTGGAGAGTGGCCGATAGCCCACTGAAGTATTAGAAGAGAAGTAATACTCGCCAGATTGCGTATTGGGCACACCCACATTACCCATTCGTACCTGTTAAAAGGGGAGGGTGCCCCAGTGTGCCCAACATGCAAAGTACAACTTACAACCAAGCATATCCTTCTAAATTGTAACAGACTTAAACATATCCGCGCAAATTACTATCAAGCTAGAAACCTGAAAGACATCTTCAAGAATACAAACCCTGAAAACATTTTAAATTTATTAAAAAAAGCAACCTTTTCAACAAAATATAACAGAACATAACCAATTATCTCCATAGAACCACTACCTTAAAGTCTGAAATCCAAAATAACCTTTTTGGCATTAAATGACCCACAGGGGTTGATATGCCGTTAAACAAAACTCAAACTCAAACTCAAATACTTGCACCCGCATATATTTGCTAGTATCTCTAATAATGATTATCATAGTATATGGAGGAATGATTTGCATAATGATCTTAACAAAACTGGGTTTAATAAATAATTATTTGCTATAACTGATTACTAATACTATCATGTTATTCTCAAACGTATTAAAAGCAATCCTGTGTATAATTTTGAATATAAATTATTACCTGGGTATTACCTGGGGGGATAGCCCCCTGGGATCAACGCTGTTAATTTTACTTAGCCACTCCAGAGGCCAAAGGACTCTGATGCAGGCTTAATAATTAAAAGGGGTTTCTTTTGTAAAATATAGCTCCATTTTAATCAGGACCAGTTTCGGTCGTCATCATCAGTATTTATTTTATGAATGTTTTAACTTCAAGACTAAAAGGCTTGTGGATACCAGGTGATTGGCTTCACGGGTGAACGTAATGTATACGTCAGTTTAAACCCAGGATAAAAATATGAAAAAAAAAAAAACCCAACAAAACAAAAGAAAAAATAACAAAACAATAAAACAAAAAAATAACAATATTCAGAGGATGTATTTATTTATTAGGGAATAGTTATATAATTTTGTATAGAAATCAATTAAAATAACATTAAAATAAGTGTAATATTTTATATCAGTTCTTATTTAGTTTCGTTAGTCTTTCTAATCTAAACTAATATTTCATTACATTAAAACTTAAATATTTGCACCCAGACGGCGCATATTTTTACTAGTAATGATGATAATAATAATTGGGAATTGTGCAAAATAACTACATTTTGCCCATAAAACAAAATGGTATATACATAAAGAAGAATCTGTTCTTGAGAATGAAACCCGTAAAATTCTCTGAAACGTTGAGATAAAGACGGATCACCTCATCACAGCCAGAAGGCCAGACCTAGTATTGATTAACAGGAAAAAGAGAACTTGTTACCTGGTAGATTTTGCAGTTCCGGTAGACAAATACCTAGAACTTGCTAGAGAATTGAAAAAAAAACTGGAATATGAGGGGGGGAGTGATACCAATTGATGTTGGGCTCCAGTGAAAGACCATCAGCTTACACTGGTGTAAAGAGTTAAATAATAATAATAATAATAATAATAATAATAAGAGAGAGAAACTGCACAAAATAATGCCATAAGAACAAATTATATCAAAGCAAAAATTGATAAGATGCAACAAACAGTAAATGTAGACTGTGCGGTGACAGAGATGAGACTGTAAATCATATATTAAGTGAATGTCGCAAATTAGCACAGCGGGAATACAAAGCTAGGCACGACTGGGTTGGGAAGGTGATCCATTATGCAAAAAATTAAATTTTGACCATCCAACAAAATGGTATATGCATAAACCAGAATCTGTACTTGATAATGAAACACGTAAAATTCTCTGAAACATTGAGATAAAGACGGATCACCTCATCACAGCCAGAAGGCCAGACCTAGTATTGATTAACAGGGAAAAGAGAACAGGTGATTGGCTTCACGGGTGAACGTAATGTATACGTCAGTTTAAACCCAGGATAAAAATATGAAAAACAAAAAAAACAAAAAAAAACAACAACAAAACAAAAGAAAAAATAACAAAACAATAAAACAAAAAATAACAATATTCAGAGGTTGTATTTATTTATGAGGGAATAGTTATGACGATGTTTGATCATTTCAGTTTTTAAAAAAATAATTTATATTTAAGCATCTTCAGGGCGATGTTAAGAAGCGACGTTATGAAGCAAGAAAAGTGAAACAAAACATTTCTTAGCAGTCTATTATCGTTAATAACGTTCTGTTTTAAAATCTAATGATGTTATAAAGTATTCGGCTTTATTTCTATTTTTCTGATACATCCCCCTCCTCCCCCCCCAAAAAAAAACAAGAACAAAAAACAAGCAAACAAAAACAAACCTAGTGAAACAGCTTTAATCTCTCTCTCTCTCTCTCTCTCTCTCTCTCTCTCTCTATATATATATATATATATATATATATATATATATATATATATATATTATGTGTGTGTGTGTGTGTGTGTGTAAAAAAAGGAAATTGGAAATGAATCCGACAATATGAGGAAGAATATCCATTCTGTTCTTTCTTTCGTTATCATTCTTCCTCATATATATATATATATATATATATGTGTGTGTGTGTGTGTGTGTCTGTATATATATATATATATATATATATATATATATATATATATATATATAAATGGAATTTGATAATTTTGCTTTTGAAGCATTGTTATGTAAAGTATATTATTATTTATATTTTTTGAAGGCAATTACAATGCGTATATCGTATAAAATTCG
>CM042171.1:36535855-36543355 GCA_023376005.1 Doryteuthis pealeii
TAAAGTCAACGGGCGGCCTAAAGTCGGTATCAGCCAGTCAGCGAGGGAGTCTATCCCCTTTTCAATAGCGCTAGACCAAGGAAATTGTTTTAGCATCTGAGGTGGAGCGCCACACCTACAATCAACTCCTTACTTTACCACACAGATCCCTGTGCTACTCATACGCTGAGTTGGCGAGGACCGGTATCGAACTAGGAACCTTGTGGTTTCTAACCGAACGCTCTACCGACTGAGCTAACCCGGCCCTTTAGATGTAACATCAGTGTTTTAAGAGTCAGTGTATTAATAAAGTTCACAATCATGCCTTGTCCGTCTCACTCGGGTGGTTTGTGAGATGGGAGGCAGGTGGCCATACAGCTGCTTCCTTGTGGGGTGCTGCTTCCACGACCTATTCAAGACTGCACGTAGTATTCTTGTGCAGCTCCCATCTAGCTTATTCTCAAGGCGCCTTGTTAGGATCCAAGTGGTACAGCCATCCAGCAATACTGATATAACCACAGCCTGGAAGAATTTTATTTAAGTAATCATTTCACGGATATCCATGACAATCTCTTGCCAACATTCCCTATCACTCATTGTCCCAGGGAGGTTCTCTGCACGGCATCCAGTATCCTCGCAGAGTTGGTACTGATATAACCACAGCCTGGAAGAATTTTATTTAAGTAATCATTTCATACTTAGTTGTAATATCAATGTTTTAAGAGTCAGTGTATTAATAAAGTTTACAATCATTTTAAACATTATCTGAAACAGATGAATTCCCAGGTCAAAGTAGAGTCATGAATAATAACAAGAAAGATTCTCCAGATCTTCGGAACTGGAGCCGCAACACCAGATGCAGTTTAATACCATATCCTGGGTGTAGGAAATCGGTTAGAGTTACACATTCTAAACCGCTAGGAATTTGCAGTCGCGTACAACATGGAAGTTGGTATTAGGTTAGGCTTGCACAAGGGATGGCACTAGGAATTCGACTAGAATGAAAGGGTTAAAACAGTGGGGCAATTAGAGAGACAAAAAGGCGGTGCATTTAAGACAACCGCTCGAAGGAATGTAATCGTTGACACATGGCCACGAATTGTCTGAAAATACTCAGACTAGAATTCCGCATCTGCAGATACGTGAAAGTTGAATCTTCCTTCACAGTTCCTCACGCTCTTGGCCAAGTCGTTCCAGAACAACATTCCCGGCATGTGTGTGCG
Source organism: Doryteuthis pealeii (assembly GCA_023376005.1). Lineage (NCBI taxonomy): Eukaryota > Metazoa > Mollusca > Cephalopoda > Myopsida > Loliginidae > Doryteuthis > Doryteuthis pealeii. The sequence goes on from CM042171.1 coordinate 36,537,058, forward strand.
TGTGTGTGTGAGAGAGAGAGAGAGAGAGAGAGAGAGAGAGAGAGAGAGAGAGAGAGAGAGAGGGGGGGGAAAAAGAAAAAAAAAGGGAAAAACAGGCTGGAAAGAGAGTGAAAAAGAGCAAGTTCTGGCTTGGGAAGTGCCACCTTGTGGCAACAGGAGTAACTAAAAGAATAGGAGGGGGAGGTTAACACATGGCCGATAATTATAGTGTGTGACCGAACCAGACAAAGGCAGACGGAAAAATTTAATTTAACGCAACATTTGCGACTGAACAACACGGGACGCCATGTTATTTTATTTATTTACTTTTTTTATTTTCGTGTATTGTTGCCGTTCAAGAAGTTTGTCATTATTCATTTTTTGTCCCCGAGATCAAACAATGTGAGTTAAAGTACAGAGTTTTGTCAGAGTAACGGAATCAAATTGACCGAGGTGTGTCCGGGATATATTTATGCTAGATTAGGTTGAACGAGGCCCATCCTTGCTTGTCTGGTGATATGGAGGGTCATTAGAAAAAAGAAAAGTGAAAGAAGAAAAAAAACGAAATAAATATCGTGATTATTTGGTGCTTACCTGCTTGGGGTGTTGGATTTTACGGCATATCAACCCTTGTTGGGTTATTTTTTTCATCATACAACCTGTGATTGCACGTGTGATACTATGTCCTCATCAGCCGCTAACCAAGAGTGATAACACGTTTTATTTTATTCGTTCTTTATGTGTACCTTTTGAAGAAGGCCTCTTCGATTGTCAGTGGAAGGGCCAAAGTAGTGTGTTACAATGCTTACCTAGTTGGGTTGTTGAATTTTACGGCATGTCAACCCTTGTTGGGTTATTTTTCTTTGTCATCATATAACCTGTGTTTGGAAATGCGATACCCTGCCCTCATATGGCGCAAACCAGGAGTGATACATTTTCTTTAGCTTTTTATGCAGAAGACGTTTTATTTAATTTATTTTTGATTGGTACTTCTTGAGGGGGTCTCTCCGACTGCCAGTCGAGCCTAAGTAAGGGACCAAGTGGAGTGTTGGTTGACTGGTTGGTTGGATTTTACGGCATGTCAACCCTAGTTGGGTTATTTTTTTTCATCATTAAACCTGTTTTTGGAAATGCGATACCCTGCTCTCATCAGGCGCAAACCAGGAGTGATAACACATTTTTTTAGCTTTATATGCTGAAGACGTTTTCTTTTATTCCTTCTTGAGGGGGCCTCTCTGACTGCCAGTCGAGCCTAAGTATGGGTCAAAATGGAGTGTTGCAATCGCGATTATTTGGTGCTTACCTGGCTGGGTTGTTGGATTTTACAGCATGTCAACCCTTGTCGGGTTATCTTTTGCGTCATACAACCTGTGATTGCACGTGCAATACCCTGTCCCCATCAATCGCAAACCAGGAGTGATAACCCAGTTTCGGTAGCTTTTTAAGCTGCAGACGTTTTATTTTATTTATTCTTCATAGGTACTTCTTGGGGGGGGGGGGGGCTCAACAACTTGAGATTATTTAGTGCTTACCGGGTTGGCTGGATTTTACGGCATGTCAACCCTTGTTGGGTTATTTTATGCCAAAAACATTTTGTTTTATTCATTCTTGATGGTTGGTTGGTTGGTTGGTTTTTTACGGCATGCCAACCCTTGTTGGGTTATTTTATGCCAAATACATTTTGTTTTATTCATTCTTGATGGTTGGTTGGTTGGTTGGTTGGATTTTACGGCATGTCAACCCTTGTTGAGTTATTTTTTCACCCATACGACCTGTGATTGCACGTGCAATACCATGTCCTCATCAATCGCCAATACATTTTCTTTAGCTTTTTATGCTGAAGACGTTTTGTTTTATTCATTTTTGATAGGTAATTCTTATCAGAGCTATAGACAGGAAGACCGCCTGTCTATAGCTCTGCTGATGAGGACTAATAGGCAATAATGTACATACAGAGATTGATTTTTCTCGATTTGTTTAGCCTTACATTTGAATAGGTATTCCCGCCTAATTCATTAATTATTAATTAATTAATTTTCAAAAATTAGGTACGACTTCAATTAAGCACATATTCTCCCAAAAATTGTCGGCTAAAAAATCCATATCAAAACACATCGTCTGTTTGTTTACTTCTCATATATATATATATATATATATATATATATATATATATATATATATATATGGCCTATCTCATCGATTTCGAACCACGAGGGTTCATAAAATCATCACCCCCTCATCATTTGAGGAAAGCAGTGCCACATCTAAATAAACCTGCTTTGTCGCCAATGGAGGGCATAGACTGAACCTCAGACCCAGTTGATGTGCAAGAACGACCATCACCCAAAGGCTGCAATTGGCTAAGGACTTCAAGTAGTATCCTCTACCTGTCCCCGTCACCATAACTCTATCGCCAGTGGTCGAAGTTGCAACTTAGCAGCAACCCAAAGAGAAATGGACTAAGCATGAACTGATCTAATGAAAACTCACATCGTTGAGACAGAACAACCCACTCTGGTGAGACAGAACACATTGGCTGACTTCTCGGTTCTGTCTACTAGATGAAAATGCGTGTTGCAAGTTTAATCTGCTTCTGAGATTCCAGACTTTGTAGGTGGTTTAAATAGCAGATTGGGCTATTCTACTATGTGGCATAGTCAAGTCTATTTCCAGGATTTTGATTGGCTGGTGGTTTTAGTGTGGATATTTTTATCCATATATACTGAATACTTGACCATGTCCTGTCAGTTTCTACTGAGTGTATACGGTTACACTGTCTTTTTTGTCTGGTGACTGGAGGATAGTAACAGCCTTTCTGTGAACGTGGGTGTGATGTTCATTCTACATCTCTTCTTTCCCCACTCCAATGCGTGGGCGTAATGGCTTTTGAGGAGAAAGTTCCTTTCGACCTGGCCGATTAAATGCGAGCTACCTGTACAATGTCCGACGTATTTCCGTCGGCTTTGGCTTTGGGGGCGGAGCGACACTGGGTAAGACCGGGTGCCTCTGTCTTTTTTTTTTTTTTTTTTTAGTAGTGAAGGTTTGTGTTGGATCATCCGTACTTTTTGGCACAGTCGATAGGAAAGAATTGGTGCACAAGGAATGTCACAAACCCAATCAATGACTGACCTCAGGCTTTTTTGGTAAGAGTTTTCCTTCTCCTAAATCAGTTGTGTTCAATAACACTGAAGAGTCTGATTTTTTCTGGTAGGTGTGCTACCCGCTTGGATACCAAGCCAAGTACTTCTTAGCACACACACACACACACACACACACATATATATATATATATGTGTGTGTGTGTGTGTGTTATTATTATTATTATTATTATTATTATATTAAAGCTGAGCGGGTCAATGTTTCACTGTTTAATTTAATGACACACAAAAGTTATACTAAATTATTCCTTACTTTTAGAATTGAGTTATGTTTGAAAAAATATACTTTAATTGGTTCTAAGTAGTCGTAATTTTCAATTAAGTAAAATAAACTGACCCGTCTCTTACCACACATTCTACCTATCACTTTTCTCTCGCTCTATGTATATCTTGTTACTGCGTCTTCATATCGACAGCCAGCTAGAAACTGACAAAATCTAGAATGTGTGAAGTACATGTTCATTGCCATTACTCCCAGGCCCACTATGACCCGGAGAGGTAGTACCTATTAGGGTAATGTCTATGGGCTAAATAGGTAAAAAAATTAGTTAAAAAAACGAGTAATAATATTTGAATACCAAAGAAGAAGGAATAACTGTTGTATACCCCTTTACTTACTTCTTACTTCTTGTATTCTTCTTCTTACGTCTTCTTCTAGCGTCTCTTCTAACGTCTGGACTTCTCTTGGGGACTTCGTGTCTGGTCTTCCATTGGGGATTTCTCTTTATCAGAAACCCTGTGTCATTGGTAGTTTTTAGATAATAACACAAGACTTCGATTTACTTAGATCATATTTTATTCTCGAAATCCCCCACCAGACTACCTACGCAGAGTGAGTCGGGGCGTGTATAACACGACTCACCACCGTCGTGGTTTCTGACCGACTGACTAAAATCTATTTCTAATCTAAACCGGAAGAGGGTCTCCTCCACCGATTCTCACGGTATCCACCGGAAAGGATCAGGATGAGGTCAAGCCTTGTCACTCATCCTTCAAGGCCGCGGGCTGCAACTTATAACAGTCATTTTGATTTCTACACTACTGTACATAAATATTAAGAATCTAATAATTATGTAACATAACGTCTTCAGCAAAAAATAAACCAATGATTGGTATGACGTAAATCCAACCAACCAACCAACCACCCTATTCCAACCCGTCCCTTATTTATCTATCAATCTAATTTCTTTACAATATATCTTTTTAGTTTCTTAACCATCCCTATATCTATTTTTTTAGTTTCTTGACAATCTACATATCTATCTTTTTAGTTCCTTAATCTATCTATCCATCTATCTATCTTCCACCCTAACAGGCCATTATCAACGGCAAATAAATAATTGTTTTTTGAATGCATATAAATTTTGATGTATTTGGTATTTAAAACTTGTATGTTATTACTTATGAATACTAATACACTTTGATTTATGGGTTTTTTGCTACGTTAAACACACGCATTATATATATTTATGGAGAGAGAGAGAGAGAGAGAGAGAGAGAGAGAGAGAGAGAGAGAGAGAGAGAGAGAGGGTATGTGTGTGTGAGAGAGAGTGGCTGAGTGAGAGAGACAGAAAGAGGAAAAGAGAGAAGGTGTGTGTAAGAGAGAGAGAAGAGAGAGAGAGAGAGAGAGAGAGAGAGAGAGAGAGGAGTGAGTGGCTGAGTGGCTGAGTGAAAGAGACAGAAAGAGGAAAAGAGAAAAGGTCTGTGTAAGAGAGAGAGAGAGAGAGAGAGAGAGAGAGAGGGGTGAGTGAGAGAGAGAGAGAGAGAGAGAGAGAGAGAGAGAGAGAGAGAGAGAGAGAAATTGGATCTTTGTAATAACTAGTGTATCCAAAAAAGGATGAAAGACATTTTTGGGGGTGCCGAATCCAAAATAAATAAACGTGGGTGCCTTTTTTCTGTTTCACTTGTCACTGCATTACTGCTTAGTCGGAAGAATTTGCAAAGACAGATGGTATGTCATCGTGCAGTCCAACGAAGACGATGGTGGTGGTGGTGGTGAGGGGCAGGGGTAGGGACGAGCGAGTGAGCGAGCAACCGAGGCGGAAGGGGGGGGGGAGAGCACAACCCAATTGTCTGTTTACAGACTGTTTTTCAATTCTTTCTTTTTCTTCTTCTCCTTTTCTAGCACAAAAAGCATCTTAGTTACAACACCAGTATTGCATATTTGCTTTCTTCACGTCATTATCAGGTTTCATTTACCATTAAACGAAAAACCACTGCTTTGTTTTCTCAAGGAGAATATATATATATATATATATATATATATATATATATATATATATATATATATATATATATGTAAGCTTAGCTTAGATATGGCACATTGGTCAGAAGTATCGGGTGCCGCCGAGCGAGAATCCAACTCACTAAGAATGATTTGCGAAACTAGCTTGCTAACCATTACACCACACACCATCATATAATATATATATTATATATATATATATGTGTGTGTGTGTGTGGTGTGTGTGTGTGTGTGTGTTTGTAATAGTGTGAAAAATTGAAAAAAACTTCCTATTTTAACTAAACATTAGGAAAATTTACCAATGAAAGACGGGAGTAACGGAAAATGATGGAAGAGTTAGTTTCAAAGTTGTTCTATTTTTAAATCATACCCCCTCTGTTCAAAATCTTTTTATCTACATTCTTATTCAGTTTCATTAGCCTTTCTAATTTAATATCATATTTATTATAAAATTTAACTAAAATACTTGCACCCGGAGGGTGCATATATATTCTAGTATATATAATATATAAATCTCATCGATTTCGACATGTTTATAAACGAATATTGTTTATTTCGCCTACGCTGCAGTGTTTCGATATGTTTCGAGAATCCAACTCACTAAGAATGATTTGCGAAACTAGCTTGCTAACCATTACAACAACACCATCATATATATATATATATATATATATATATATATATATATATATATATATATATATGAGAGTGAGTAAATAAACAATGTGTTTATTTGATATGGCTTTTTTAGCCGACAATTTTTGGAGGATATGTGCCTAATTGAAGTCATACCTAATTTTGAAAATTAATTATTTAATAATTAATGAATTTAGGCGGGCATATATGTTCAAATGTAAGGCTAAACAAATCGAGAAAATGTCAATCCCTGAATGTACATTTCGACCTATTAGCAAGG
>CM042171.1:36550855-36570940 GCA_023376005.1 Doryteuthis pealeii
ACGCACTTTTTTTAAATTTATAAAACTATAAACGAAAGGCATGTTTTTATATTAAAGACACTTTTTTACTTATTTCATGTTGTTGTTAATTCAATAGCAATTCTGTTTTAATTATAAAACTTAGACACGTTTAACACGGGAATAATTAAAGCTCTAAAATGTATATTATAAGGTTATAATAATAAGAGCTAACCCTAACCCAAACCCTAACCCTAACCCCTAACCCTAGCAAAATTTTTTAAAAAATAAATACGTTTTAGTATTAACTATCCGTAGAGGCACATGGAAAATAAATAAACATGTCTTTCGTTTTAAGTTTTATTTAAAAATTAATAACAATATTAGTTTATCTTTAGTACAAAATTAATTTTTTCTCATATGCTAACAACAACAACATGAAATAATAATTTTTTTAATTAAAATCAAAAACTATTTTAGTATAAAAATGTTACTGTTTTTTATCGGCTGGCTGTTTTGTTTACTAACAAAAGCAGAATTCAGTTCCTTTCAAAACGGTTTTGGGCTGGGGTGCCTAGTAGGGTCAAGGTCCGTTATTTAATAATATTTTTAAATTAGTTTTAAGTATTAAATTTCATATTTTTAGATTCTAAAAGCAAATATTTATTCCATAACAAGTTTAATTTAATATGATCACGTAATAATTTTTGAGAATACTCAATGTAAAAATTAAGTCCCCACCTTTTTAAACAGAACAAATATCGATGCATAATTTTTTTCACTGATATTTTAAAAGAAATTATATTTCAGAAACATCATATATATTTATGAAAGAACAGTCAATAGAATTTTACGGGGCAGGAATACATGCCTTCATTCAAAGGTAGAACATTGCTATTGAGAGAAACGGTGACTATGTGGAGGAGTAGGGATGTGATCCACAGAGGACCAGCTGAATTTTTATGTATGATGCATTTTCCTGTCTAGGAATAAAATATAAGATTACACATGTATAAATACAATATTTATACATATTAGTAAAAAGTAATGCCATTTATTTTAGGACAAAATTTCACTTCCTGTAGGTTTTTCACACCAGCTTTAGCTGATGGTCCTTCACTGGAGTCTGGGTGGCAAGTCTCCTCAAGTCTGTTTATAATCTTTTGGGGGCCGTTCTTTGTGTCCTAACTACTATCGGTATCACTTTCAATTTCTTATTCCATAGCTTTTTCAATTCTCTTGCAAGATCTAGGTATTTGTCTATCTTTTCGTTTTCTTTCATCTTCACCCTGTGATCTACCAGTTAACAAGTTCTGTTTTTTTTTGTTAATCAATACCAGGTCTAGTCTTCTGGCTGGGATAAAGCGATCCGTCTTTATCTCCAAGCCCCATTATTATTATTATTATTATTATTATTATTTATTATTTTATTATTGGTTACTTGAAACCATAAACAAAGGACTATTATCAAATAGAAATAATTACTTCAAACATACAAATATTAGTATTAGATAGGAATACTTAAAACCCTACACCGCCCTGTCGGCTGGGGCGTTAGAATGCACCGACTGCACCTCTGCAGAGGGGTAAGACTCCCCCAATGGGGCCACCTGTTGGCCGTGGGTGGCGACCCGTGATGCTAAAGGATAGAGCCCAGGTGGATGAGCAGTTCATGACTTGCAATACTCCACTTTGGCCCTATCTTGGGCTAGACGGGCGGTCGGAGAGGCCCCCTCCGATCAATCGCCTGGTCACGTCAAGCCCTAGCACCTTATGATTTTCGCCAACCCTATTGCTCTTATGACAAGCCCCAATCCCTTTTTATCATATGGGTGCTAGAAGGCGGTGGCTGAGGGTCTACATGTCCTGGGAATGACGTTAAACTCTATCTGATGGTGAGTTTCCAGTTTTGGAGGTTTGGGGAATGTGGAGCACCCCTTCATCACCATTGCTCCCTGATCCACTCTGACCCGGAGTGGTAGTACCTGTTAGGGTCCCATCTATGGGTTAAATAGAAAAACATGAGTTGATAAACAAAATTGTATTTCCATTAAGAATTGATTTATTTCAAAACTTTATCGGCATTAAATGACCCACTGAGGTTGATCTGCCGTAAAACCAAACCAAACCAAACCAAATTAAAACCCTACAATGGGATGCAAATTATTTGTATTAGTTAGGAATTGTGGTGTAATTGTTAGCAAGTTAGTCAGGCAGATCCATAACTAAATAGCGAGTTCGATACTTGCCGGATTCCCCATACTGCGACCTTGTGTCACATCCTACCCATGGTGAAATACTTAGCCGTATGCTGATAAAAAGTAACTTGAAACCATATAACTGTATATGAATTATTTGTATTAAGAATAGTTACTTGAAGTTATAATTGTTTACAACTGATTATTATTAATTACTTAAAACTATATAACTGTGTGTAAACAAATGGTTATTATTAAATAGAAATAATTACTTGAAAGCATATAGTTATCAGTATTAAATAGGAATGTTTAAAAGCATACAACTGTGAGAAGATTTTATTTAATAGGTGGTATATTTTATATAACTATTAATTATTTTTATCAAAATAGTTAGTTAAAATTATAATTGTTTACTAAGGATTATAATTACAAGGTGTGTCCACTTGTAGGAGTCCACAGAAGAACGATTTATGGGGTTGTGGTTGCTTCTCCAGCAGTTTCAGCGGATTCTGGATGCTGCGCCGAGGACCTCCCAGGAACGATTGGAGAGAGAGAGAGAGAGAGAGAGAGAGAGAGAGAGAGAGAGAGAGAGAGAGAGAGAGAGAGAGAGAGCATTGACATCCATATTGATATTTTTTTGGCCGAATTTAATTGTTTAAAATGTTTAAAAATGAATTATATATGTAATTTGAAACTTAGAATTTTATCTATTAATTAGATATTTTCTCTACATAGTGTATTTTTTTTGTTATTGATTTCTAAGACTTTAATGATTTTTTGGTCGAATTTAATTGTTTAAATTGTATTAAAAGTACATTACCTATGTAATATATTTTGCATATTTATTGCTTAATTTATTTTTAATACATTTTAAACAATTAAATTCGAGAGAAAAATCTTTAAAGAAAAAAAAAGAATAGGTTAATGACATAGATGTCCCTTTCTTTGTTTTGTTTGGGAAGAAATAGGAAGTAAATGGCCGTCATTATTGAATCGCCCCCCCTTTTTTTGGCAAAATTGTTCAAATCACTAAGACTGCATGTTTTAACACGAAAATATCATAAAATGTCTATTTAGTAACAATTAAATTCATTTTAAATAATTCGCAAGTACAATTTAATGGTAGAAATTTAGTCACTTAAAGTTCAAGATTACCAATTTTTTGTACTTTTTGACACACCTTGTATACTGGAAAAAATAACCTTTCATCATTTCTTCATTTCTATCTTGGTAAATACAGCTTCAATCTCGATACTTTTTGACACACCTTGTATATCCACAGGTCCTACTTGTTATACTTGTTATACTTGTTATACGACATGAAATGGGACTATTTATTGACTTTTGTAACTGGAAATTGTAGGCGTACCAGTTATTCTAGGCCTACACTTGGCCAACTACTTACACCCACAAAATTTGTACCTCACGTATGGTACACGCCCCCAAATATTAGGCTAAAATTTTGGTCCTAGAAAGTCGTATGATATACGAGAATGTACGGTAATTATATATTATTCAATATAGATATAGAATAATTTTCTTAAATGTCTTATCGAAAAATTATAGACAAAGCCCAGACATTTTCTGATCAATAATTTTATCTTATATTATTTTTCATCTTGTAGAAAAATATGTTTCCTAATTCAAAAGTCATGATGCTGACAAGTACCCGACGAGCAATAGTTTGATACCAGAGAGTATCGGCGCCAAGATCAACAATCTATCTGCGATAGATAAATAGATAGATATAAACAGACTGAGATAGATAGATAGATAGATAGATAGATAGATAGATAGATAGATAGATAGATAGATAGAGATAGATAGATAGATAGATATGAACGGACTGAGATAGATAGATAGATAGATAGATGAGATAGATAGATAGAAAGGACTGAGATAGATAGATAAATAGATAGATACATAGATAGATAGATAGATATGAACGGACTGAGATAGATAGATAGATATGAAGGACTGAGATAGATACATAGATACATAGATAGATATAAACGGACTGAGGTAGATAGATAGATAGATATAAACAGACTGAGATAGATAGATAGATAGATAGATATAAACAGACTGAGATAGATAGATAGATAGATAGATAGATAGATCGATCGATAGATAGATAGATAGATAGATACGAAATGAGTTCAAAAAGTATCGAGACTAAAAAGGTGTGTTTAAAAAGTATCGAGACGGAAGCCATATTTACCAAGACAGAAATAAACAATAAATAAAACGGTAATTTTCTTTAAAAAAAAAAAGGCGTGTCTACAAAGTATGGAAACTGAAGCTGTATTTACCAAGACAGAAATGAACAATGAATGAAACATTAAGTTTCTTCAAAATATTTCTTTTTGGCATTCAGCACACATATTCCAGTGAGTATTCCATTCGTCGAAGCATCTCTTTTCCTATGATGCCATACAGAATATTTCCTCTAACGTCCTTCACGCACTCGGTAAAATTTGTTTTTAAAGATAAAATGTATTTTGTACCTACCTCTGGCAGTCAGAATTATCCTGATAATCCATTAGGAGAAACCGAGGTTGATAGTCTCTGACTCATTGGACTTACTTTATTATATATATATATATATATATATATATATATATATATATATATATATATAGGGCGTTCGGGATAAATTTGACAGTTTCATAAGGAAAAAGAAAAAGTGCTTGGTAACTACAAAATTTAATGGATTGTAAAGAAATTCAACAGACACGGAAATTATTCTACTGTCAACAAGTTTCACACAAAATAACCGCCATTAGCGTCAATCACAGGCTCAATCCTGCTCCGGAACCTGGAGCAAGCTGATGTTACAGTTTCCTAGAAAGCGTCACAAAAACTAATGTTGATTAACTGGGCTTTTGTAGTACTGGCACGGTGTATTTCTCAACAGCGCCACATGCATAATAATCCATGGGGTTAAGATCTGGGGAGTTCGGAGGCCAAACATTGGGACTGGTGTAGTTGTAAAAATTCACCAACAACCATTTTTGACTTTTCCCAGAGGTGTGGCAGAGAGCTGAATCCTGCTGCCATACACATGGCCTATCATTGCTACTCTTGTTATCCAGGGCTTGACTACAGTGTTTAACAACTCCACGTAAGGTCCTCCAACACTTTTTCTGTAGATTTTCGATGCATTTTGTTGTACGAACGCTATCAGATCGCCTGTTGTGTTGCTTTCTAGCCACAGCCTCGTAGTCTCCATTGCAATTCTCCAGTTCATGTCTGATTGTTTTTATAGTGTTCAGGGAGCATTGGGTAGCAGCCATAATCTTATTTTGATGGCCGGCGCAGATTCTCATGATACAAGTTATTCTCTTCCATGATTCAAGTGGGTTCCAGTCATTCATTCTATCTGTCATCACGTATATGGATGATGAAGGGTCCAAGCTTTTTAAATGATGCATAGCGTGCGTTAATACCTCCAAGTTACGGAGAAAAATAACCAAATATAAATATGTCAAATTTATCCCGAAGACGCTGTAAATTTTCAAAGAAAGAAAAACTTAACAAACCGTCATCTGTTTATAATATTTATTTCGACCAGAAACTCAAAATGAGTCTAGCATCTTTAAACGGATTTTACAAAAAAAAAACAAAAAACATTGTAAAATCCCTCTGAAGAAGCTAGACTCATTTTTTTAGTTTCTGGTTGAAATAAATATTATAACAAATGACGGTTTGTTAAGTTTTTCTTTCTTTGAAAGTTAAATATTGCTCTGTATATAATTGATTTATTGGTAATTATACATTGAGCTCTCTTAGGGACTTATAAAATCCTTGTATGAATATATATGTTTGCACCTACAAGAGCATACAGTATGGTTGTACGGTGAGATTTCGATGATCCCAAATAGAATCATCCCTTCCTTACCAATCATTTGGATTATCCTACACACACAGAGATTATATATATATATATATATATATATATATAATATATATATATATATATATATATATGCGTGTGTTAACCAAACTATCCTCCATGGGCAAGATGCGACACAAGGTCTCTTTTTAGACTGAGTACGGCGTGTTTTCCTTCTAGACTGCCTTACCAAGCCAATGAACTCAGTCTACCTTACTATTTACCCTTGGAGGTGGTGAACAGTTGGATTAAAACCTTTCCCAAAGGGATTAGCGCGAACTGAAACACAAACAGTCTCGTTTAGGATTTGAACTCGGGTCACCGATTCCATCGACGACAGTTACCGTTTCACTAAGCGTATGTGTGTGTGTCTATGTGTGTGTGTCTATATGTGTGTGTATATGTATGTGTGTATATAAGGTGTATAATAGGTGGTTCGAGCAAAAATTAACCAATTTTATTTTACAGTCTGTCTCAGATAGATAGATGTAATCAGATTAAGCCAGACAGACAGACAGATAGAACCAGATTTTATATATATATATATATATATATATATATATATAGAGAGAGAGAGAGAGAGAGAGAGAGAAAGAGATAGATAGATATGAACAGACTGAGATAGTTCGATAGATATGAACGGACTGCGATAGATAAATAGATAGATATAAACAGACTGAGATCGATCGATCGATAGATATGAACGGACTGAGATAGATAGATAGATAGATTGATATGAACGGACTGAGATAGATAGATAGATAGATAGATAGATATAAATGAATGAATAGATAGATAGTTAGATATGAACGGACTGACATAGATAGATAGATAGATAGATAGATAGATATAAACAGACTGAGATAGATAGATAGATAGATAGATACAAACAGACTGAGATAGATAGATAGATATGAACGGACTGAGATAGATAGATAGATAGAAATGAACGGACTGAGATAGATAGATAGATAGATAGATAGAAACTGATAACAAAGGTGAGTTCAGAGAGAGAGAGAGAGAGAGAGAGAGAGAGAGAGAGAGAGAGAGAGAGAGAGAGAGAGAGTTTTGTCGATAGGAGAAAGAGAGGGAGAGTTGGAGGTTAGTTGATAGGAAGAAGGAGAGCTGAAAAGATTATATATGAGAGAGAGAGAGAGAGAGAGAGAGAGAGAGAGAGAGAGAGAGAGAGAGAGAGAGAGAGAGAACAAAGAACTTGAATAAATAGATGTTTTGTTTTGTTTTCGACAGAGGAAGTTAAAAATATTTAAATACACTACTCGTGAAAAATGACTTCCGACCTGCCCTTCTTAAACTTCTTTCTTTCTTTCTTTCTTTTCTTTGCTTTTCTTCTCTCCCATTCACTATCCCCCCCCCTCCGCCCAATTTCCCGGAAGAAAAAAAAATCAATACCTCGTAGATCCAATGATATTTATCGCTTTTGAAACTTTGACACTTCGCGGTTATTGATCACAGCGTCGCGAACAATGCACTCGACAACCGGCACCAAAAACACAGAGAGTCGACATCAACAAAGACAGAGCAGCGACATCAGGTTGTCTTGAAAGCCGCGTCAATTGACTGAAAAAGATTCGCGCCAAAAATCGAACGGAACACGGACGGCCATTTTCTCTCTACCACATCGCTACTGTATGCACGTATTTTACGCATACATGTGTACGAACGTATGTGCCTATATATATATATATATTATATATATATATATATATATATATATTAGGATATGTGCTTAATTGAAGTCGTACCTAATTTTGAAAATTAATTAGTTAATAATTAATGAATTTTAGGCGGGCATATATGTTCAAATGTAAGGCTAAACGAACCGAGAAAATGTCAATCCCTGAATGTACATTTCGACCTTTTAGGTCTCATCACCAAGGTTATAGACATGGGAGACTGCTTCGTGTCTATAACCTTTCTGATGGACCTAATAGGTCGAAATGTACATTCAGGGATTGACATTTTCTCGGTTCGTTTAGCCTTACATTTGAACATATATGCCCGCCTAAAATTCATTAATTATTAACTAATTAATTTTCAAAATTAGGTACGACTTCAATTAAGCACATATCCTCCAAAAATTGTCGGCTTAAAGCCATATAAAAAAATAAACACATTTGTTTGTTTACTTAACCTCATATATATATATATATATATATATATATATATATATAAGGGTTTTATAATTTGCTTGAAGCAATGTATTTGGTTTGGTGGTTGGTTTTGAAGGTTATCACAATGCAAGTGTAAAGAAAAAGAAGGTGTAATTTTTATTACATATAATTTTTATTAAATGTAATTTTTTAATATCATTTTTTAATGAATTTCTTAAATACAACAATTCAATAGATCATGTTAAAAAGAGCACAGAAAGAGAGAGAGAGAGAGAGAGAGAGAGAGAGAGAGAGAGAGAGAGAGAGAGAGAGAGAGAACGGCAAAAATTCCCCTTTTCACAGATACATATTTTCCCAATGTTAAAAACTGTAAAACAAATAATTTTGACGTGTAATTAAAAAAAAACCCTCTTCGTTACACAGTTCTTAATCTTTTCCGAGTTTTGTTGAATTTTATAGGTGAAAAAACGTAAAATTTTGGTCATACCTATCGTAAAGGTATGTAATCCCTGTGACGCAATGGCAAACATGCTGGACTGCAACATCATAGTAAGCGAGTTCGAAATCCAGTCGCCGTATGATGTTCACTTTCGGATTAATACTCTTGGGAAAGGTATGAACCCACTCATTCTCCCTGCTATGAGTTAAATAGAACTTGCTTTGGTATTAAATAACCAATGCAGAGTTGATATGCCATTGAACAAAGAAACCAAACCAAATTTGATGTATATATTTAAAGTCGTCAGAGTGGCCTAAAGTCGGTATCAGCCAAACAGCGAGGGAGTCTATCCACTTTTCACTAGCGCTATACGAAGGATTATGCGTGGTCTAATGTTTAGAGTCGTAGGAAATGGACTCGTCAACGCGAGTTGAGTTCCTGGACGACGCTGTTGGCATTTCACAGGGCGCTAATACTGTTGGGAAAGGTATGAATCCAATTCTCCCTTCCAGCTATGGGTAAATAGCACGGCAGACTGGACTCTTTAACCATGGCTAGGTAACCAGTCTAGGAGAAGGAATTCAAATCTGTTAAACTCTGCTTAAGAAATTTACCTTGTGTCGTATCCTGCTCGTGCGGAGGGGTTGGTAAATATATATACGAAGGAGATTGTTTTGGCGTCTGAGGTGGTGCGCCACACCTACATATATTTAATTTTTGAATATAATTGAATTTCATTGATTAAAAAAATAAGGCAATTGTTAATCTCAATTCTAAAATTATTGTAGTATTTCATCGAAGGTGAAAAAACTTGGAGGAAAGCAGCCGGTTTGTACATGTGTCGCGGTGAAGTAGTCAGTGGGAGAGCTGGTGTGTTACGAAATGGCTTCACAACAACTGCTGACCCGTGAATAAAAAAAACTATCGGTGTGTCCGTAAGTCTTTTTTTTATATACTGTTGTGTCGCGAGGTGGAAAGATACACATGAATGGTGTGCTTAATACATTTATTAAGCACCAGCATCCGGTGCCAAACGGATACATACAAACAAAGAACAAATAAGTACAAACAATTAGCAAGACAAACTCACACTAAAAGAGGAGGGTCAGTTCTTTACAGCCACGCAGCAAAGCCAGTCTGAATATTATTCAGCTAGTTAATTTACTAATCGTAGGCTATTTTATGGCTATGAGCCAGTCCACCTGGTAGAGTACCGAAGGGGTGTTACCTATTCTACAACATATACCTTGGCTTAGTCTGACTATATCTTTACCGTATTATTTCAGCGTGACGCACTTCAAATCCAGAAGGTAGGTAGTTATTTACAACAATATTAATGTATTGATCTTGTTTTTGTTGTCGGTCGAAGATTTGCGCTGATTCCCAAGTCCTTTTTTTATACCTTAGTTTTGTCTGTCTATATCTTTATTGCCCTTTTTTAGCGTGACACACTCAAAAACAGAAGGTAGATAGGTAGTTACCACAGAAATAATGTATATATGTGTTGTTTTTTTGTTTTTTGTCGTCATTGTTGGTCGAATAGTTGCAATGGTTCTCAAGTCCTTTTTATGCCTTAGACTGTCTGCCTATATCTTTAGTGCATTTTTAGCGTGACGCACTCCAAACCCAGAAGGTAGATGGGTAGTTATAACAGTATTATTGTATAGATATTGTTTTTTTCTTGTCGTAGTTTTTGGTCGAAGATAGTAGCAGTAGTCATGCTAATTCCCGTCCTTTTTTAATACCTTGACTAAGTCTGTCTATATCTTCAGTGCATTTTTAGCGTGACGCAATCCAAATCAAGAAGGTAGATAGGTAGTTACAAAGGTATAAATGTATAGATGTATTTGTCGTCGTTGGTCGAAGACAGTAGCTGTAGTCGCGCTGATTGACGTCCTTTTTTTATACCTTAGACTAAGTCTGCCTATATTTTTAGAGCATTTTTAGCGTGATACACTCCAAATCCAGAAGGTAGATAGGTAGTTATAACAGTATTAATGTATAGATATTGTGTTTTTTTTTTCTTGTAGTTTTTGGTCGAAGATAGTAGCTGTAGTCACGTTGATTCCCAAGCCCTTTTTTATACCTTAGACTAAGTTTGCCTATATCTTTAGAGCATTTTTAGCGTGACGCACTCCAAATCAAGAAGGTAGATGTATAGTTACAACTGGATAAATGTATAGATATTGTTTTTTTTTTGTCGTCCTTGTTGGTCGAAGATAATAGCTGTAGTCGCGTAGATTCCCAAGACCTTTTTTTTATACCTTAGACTAAGTCTGCCTATATCTTTAGAGCCTTTTTTAGCATCATACACTCCAAATCAAGAAGGTAGATAGGTAGTTATAACAGTATTAATGTATAGATGGGTTTTTTTTCTTGTCGTAGTTTTTGGTCGAAGATAGTAGCTGTAGTCACGCTGATTACCAAGCCCTTTTTTTATATACCTTAGACTAAGTCTCCATATATCTTTAGAGCATTTTTAGCGTGACGCACTCCAAATCAAGAAGGTAGATGTGTTGTTACAACTGGATAAATGTATAGATATTATTTTTTTGGTCGTCGTTGTTGGTCGAAGATAGTAGCTGTAGTCGCGCAGATTCCCAAGACGTTTTTTTTTATACCTTAGACTAAGTCTGCCTATATCTTTGGTGAATCTTTAACGTGACGCACTCCAAATCCAAAAGGTAGATAGGTAGTTAGAAAGGTATAAATGTATAGATATTTTTTGTCGTCGCTGGTCGAAGATAGTAACTGTAGTCGCGCAGATTCCCAAATCCTTTTTTTTATACCTTGACTAAGTCTGCCTATATCTTTGTTGAATTTTTAGCGTGACGCACTCCAAATGAAGAAGGTAGATGGGTAGTTACAACTGGAAAAATGTATAGATATTGTTTTTCTGGTCGTCGTCGTTGTCGAAGATAGTAACTGTAGTCACACTGATTCCCAAGACCTTTTTTTTATATACCTTAGACTAAGTCTGCCTATATCTTTGGTGAATTTTTAGCGTGACGCACTCCAAATCAAGAAGGTAGATGGGTAGTTACAACAATATTAATGCATAGATATTTTTTTTTGTTTTGTTTTGTTTTTTGTTTTTCGTCGTCGTCGTTGTTGGTCGAAGATAATAGCTGTAGTTGTGCTGATTCTCACACGAAACAATTTGAAGCGAAAACAGATATTTAGGGAGATATCGGATCCGCCATTGTTTTAAAGAAAGCTGCTTTTTATAATCCGCTACTTTATCACCAGTCGCACTGCCTTTATCATCTCAGCGACGACCTTGGATTACATTGTCAATGGATCTAATTGATATGCCTTCTGACTTACAAATACCTTCGAAAATGAACACTCACAGAAATATGCCCATCTATTCATACGTGTGAGGTTTTGTGGCCTGGTGCATTTGTGTGTGTGTGTGTGTATGTATTTACGCATATGTGGGTTTATGTGTGTAATATATATATATATATATATATTTGTGAGTGAGAGTGTATATTTGTTAGTGTATATATATATATATATATATACAAACACACACAAAACACATACACACATATATGTGCATATGTTGGGCGTGTATGTGTACTTGCGCATATGTGTGTAAGAGTATATTTGTCAGTGCATATGTATATACCTATATATATGTGTGTGTGTGTGTGTGTGTGAGAAAGAGAGAGAGAGAGAGAGAGAGAGAGAGAGAGAGAGAGAGAGAGAGAGAGAGAGTATATATTTGTGAGTACATATATATGTGTGTCTGTGTGCTTCGTGCAAATGTCTGCGAAGGCAAACACACCCATCGCTGCAAAAATGCACATTCGCTGAAACACACACACACACAAACATATATATATATATTTATATATGTGTGTGTGTGTGTGTGTGTGTGTGTGTGTGTGTGTGTTTCAGCGAATGTGCATTTTTGCAGACGTTGCTGTGTATGTAGGTGTGTGCTTACATGGGTGTACATGTTTGCATTTTTAGATTGCGTATGTCTGTGTTTTTATATGGATGTACACCTATGTGTACATTTAGGTGCACGTTTGGATGTATATATATATATATGTGTATTTGTAGATGTGGCTGTATGTATTTGTATATCAATATACACCGATGAATACGTTTATGTGTACGTATGTGTTAATGTGTGTGTGTGTGTGTGTGTGTGTGTTTTATCTAAGATATCCCAGCTTTTAAGATGCACTAAGCTGGATTTAGTACGGCTGAAGATGAAAATGGTTGGAAGTGATACGGTACTCGGAAGACTGTAATCCGCCAAGCTTTTCAAGTGCCGAGGCCTTCACTGTCTAGAATGAAACTAAGGAGTTTAGGAAGACTTCACAATTACCTCCCCATGACCTTGTGACAGACTAAGTTAAGTTTAGCCAAGAATAATGGAGTCAGCATCCGAGAGTCAGTGAATGGAACTGAGGCTTTCTTTTTATTAAGAAAATGAAATTCCCGCCATATTTTCAGTTTTGAAATAAAATGGATCTGAGAAATGTTGACGAATTGAAGATAAGACTTCCTTTTTTGAAATTTAAAGAATGTTAAGTCTGTTTGCTTTTCCGAATTAACCAGACTAGAAGCAGCTACCCAGCGTTGCCTGGGTAGAGGGGTGGAGGAAGCCCTGGTGTATTTACTTTTGAGATGAATGAGTGCTAGACATTTTAAAGTAGAATTTCAATGCTATTTCTATGTATATTTTATTTTTTAAGTATCTTCGAATATAAATCAAATTTTTGCACAAAGAGCAAGAACCGGTGATATTTAATGTGTATATATATATTCAGTTTGTCATTAATTGTCTTATTTGCGTAGTTTCATCTGGACATACATACACCATTTGCTCTTTATATATGTATAGATAGATGATTTTCGCTATGAATCACACCTACGCGCGCACTTGACATTGTCAACTATTTTTGATTAATCCAGTTTGAAATTTGAATTCTTCTCTCTCTCTCTCTCTCTCTCTCTATCTATCTGTCTCTATATATATATATATATATATATATATATATATCCGATGAGTCTAATTTTCAGTAATATATATATATATATATATATATATATATATATATATATATATATATATATATATGGGCAGTATCTTTTCACTGAAACAAATTTGGTTAAAAATGATAGAATCATATATATATATATACATATATATACATACATACATACATACATACATATATATATATATATATATATATATATATATATAGAGAGAGAGAGAGAGAGAGAGAGAGATATGAACTGAAATACATGTAAAGAAACGGAAACAGATTATATCATATTATATTACTGAAATGCCAATAATATATATATATATATATATATATATATATATATATATATATATATATATATATAAGTGAAGAGAAAGGAAATGAATCCGACCGTATGAGTATAGATAAAAGGATATGAAAACAACACAATATGCTGTTAAAGTGAAAATATTTTATATCATATTCATAGCTAATATTGAACAATATTTCAATTTATAAAAATCATTTTCAGAGCTTGTTTATACTCTGGACTTATCAATATTATCATAATCCTATTTTATACTCTGGACTTATCAATATTATTATAATCATATTATTTTCGTCTCCGCTATTGATAAGTCCGGAGTAAAACAAGCTCTGAAGATGATTTTTATAAATCGAAATATTGTTCAATATTAGCTATGAATATGATATAAAATATTTTCACTTTAACAACATATTGTGTTGTTTTCATACCCTTTCATCTATACTCATATATATATATATATATATATATATATATATATTCACATTTCTTAATACCCATCCCCTTCCGTTTAAATTGTTTCGTCTTGTTGCCAA
The DNA here is from genome assembly GCA_023376005.1 of Doryteuthis pealeii. Taxonomy (NCBI): domain Eukaryota; kingdom Metazoa; phylum Mollusca; class Cephalopoda; order Myopsida; family Loliginidae; genus Doryteuthis; species Doryteuthis pealeii. The sequence continues at coordinate 36,565,333 of CM042171.1, forward strand.
CATCTCAAAAAATTCGCTACATTTGGTTGACAAAAGATATACATGAGACATGACCGACATATATATGGCGCGAATGCCCACGTTGGTGAATATTGTAACGTCTTTCGTTTTTTGCAGTATTAAGGTTTTTTGTTTTGTAAACTCATTTGACTTTCCTCTCCTACCCAAACAACTACGGGAGTGAATGAGCTCTGATGATGATTTTTGTAAACTCGAAATATTGATCAGTATCAGCCATGATTATATTATAAATTGTTTTCTTCTTTAACAGCATTGTGTGATGTTTTCATTCCACCTTTTCTTACTCATATATATATATAATTCTATAATTTTTAACTAAATCTGTTTCAATGCAAAGATATTGTCCATATATATATATAATATATATATATACACACACAGAGAGAGAGAGAGAGAGAGAGAGAGAGAGAGAGAGAGAGAGAGAGAGAGAGAGAGAGAGAGAGATATGAACTGAGATACACGTGAAGAAACTGAGACAGATGAGTAAATTGATATAAATGCATATCTTTATATATTTAAAATAGTCGCGTCTATTTTGGTATGTACGTGTCGACAGCAAGAATAAATAAAACTAAATGTCTTCGGCATAGAATAGCATTCCATAAAACCCAACCAGCCAACCATAAGAGTTATTTTTAATCATCTTCTTTTATTGCTCATCATCGAAACTCCCTTTTATTGGGGGGAGGGGGGCAGGGGGCGTGGATTTGGGAAGTTTTATTGCACAACGGTCAAATTGAGCGTCGGACATAAAATTGAGTGTTTAATTCTCAGAATTATTTTTTCCCAATCGTCAGAAATAGTTATTGAGTCAGCACCGAACAGTACTCTGCACTGTCAAGAGATGGGGGGTGGGGTGCTTAGAGTACGCTTGATATATCCTCCAAAGAAGAATATGATGCCCTTCACAAAAGCAGTGTCCTGTGTATGATGGAGCTTCCAGGACGAGATGTTTTTCTACACCTTGAAAAAAATATATATTAACTTAAACTGGGACCCTTCCTTAGTGATGCTCCCACCCCGATTCATTGAAGATTTCAGGTTTTAGCATCAGATCCTCTTGCCGGATCGACCCGTCCCGTACTTGAGCAAGTGATGACTTTCCAATTATGTAGAAGGAGGACCATTCCAGCAGCCAATCATATCCGCCGGAAGTTCTTCGCATTATTTGAGGGTATACCTGATATACTATAATGCATCTCCAGTTCTGGAGCTCTGGGGGAATATATTATTACTCCCAGGTTCACCCTAGTACTTGTTAGGGTTCCATCTAAGGGTAAAATCTGCAAATTATTCGTATTCGATAGGAATACTTGAAACCATATGTGTGCAAATAATTCATACTGAAATTAATTACTTGATGCTATAACTAAGGATTATTATTAGTTACTTAAAGCCATATAACTGCGTGCAAACAAATGCCTATTGTTAAATAAAGTTCTGGAGCTCTGGAGGAATATATTATTACTCCCAGGTCCACTCTGGTACATGTTACGGTCCAATCTAAGGGTCAAATAGATCTGTTTGCAAATTATTCGATAGGAATACTTGAAACCATGAGTGCAAATAATTCATACTGAAATTAATTACTTGATGTTATAACTGTTTACTAAGGATTATTATAGTTACTTGAAACCATATAATAGTGTGCAACAAATGCGTACTGTTAAATAGATAATAATATCTAAAACCATATAATTATTGGTATTAGATAGGAATACTTGAAACCGGACAACTTTGTGAAAATTCTTAGAACTAGTGGGACCCGTGGAATTTCCACGAAAGGAACTAAAAGTCAAGAAGTGCCAGAAACGATGATTTGCAATTTCATAACATATAAATCCTATCAAAATTACCAAAAGATCTTCAGTAATTTACAATTTTGATATTACAAGTGAAACAAACATGTAATCAAAAAAAAGTTCATTTAAATGTTACGTTAGGCATTTAAGCCATGTAAGATCATTTGGAATGTTTGATTTTTTTGAAAATTGGTGAAAGTAAAAATAACAAAAAAGAATATTAATGTATAATGTATGCATTTCCCAAAATATAGACATAAAATAACCCCAGATAGGTTGACATGCCGTTAAAACTAATCAGTTAACTGAATTTTGGAATTGTTATAGTGGAAACATAGCTAACTGAGATCGAACCTGCACACTAGCGTCTGGAAATAAATATTTTCACTGGAAACGTCCTATTTTTTTCCTTTTCCCTTTTTCTTTATTTCATTTTCTTCTTTCTTTTTAATTTTTCCTATTTTCGTTTTTTTTTCTTTTTTCTTTTGATCCTTTTTCTTTTTGATTTTTTTTTTTCTTTTTCTCTTTCATTTTTGTTTTTGTTTTTGTCTTTTTTTTTCCTTTTTTCATTCCTTTTTCCTTTTTTATTCCTTTTTTCATTTTTTCTTTTCTCTTTTTTTTTCCTTTTTTCCTTTTTTTCTTTGTTTCCTTTTTTCTTTTTTCTCTTTTTCTTTTTTCTTTTTTTTCTCTTTTTCCTTTTTCTCTTTTTTTTTCCTTTTTTCCTTTTTTCCTTTTTTTCCTTTTTCTTTTTTCCTCTTTTTCTTTTGTTCTTTTTTTTTTCTTTTTTTTCCTTTTTCTCTTTTTTCTTTCCTTTTTTTTTTTTTTTCCTTTTTCCTTTTTCTTTTTTCCTTTTTTCTTTTTTCTCTTTTTCTTTCCTTTTTCTTTTTTCCTTTTTCTTTTTTCTTTTTTTCCTTTTTTTTTCTTTCTTTTTTTTTTTCCTTTTTTCCTTTTTTCTTTCCTTTTTTTTTTTTTTTTTTTTTTCTTTTTTCCTTTTTTTTCCTTTTTTCTTTTTTTCCTTTTCTTTTTTTTTTCCTTTTTTATTCCTTTCTTCTTTTTTCTTTTTTTTTTCCTCTACTTTTCTTTTTTTCTTTTTGTTTTCATTTTTTCTTTTACCTTTTTTTCTCTATTTCTTTCTTTTTCTTTCCTAATGCAATTGGACGAGATTTTTCTCACATGACGCATTTAAGTGAATCAGTTTAATAAGCGTGATGATAATAAAGTAGATAAACATCTCTAATCGCATAAAATTTTCGATGAGCATTTTTTTTCTTTCTTTCTTTTTTTCTTTTGTCATTTTATTTCCTTCAATAATTGACACTTTGAGTATAATGTCAATGATTGACGGGGGTGTTAGAAGAACAGGGGGTGTTTGTGGCGGTATCGTTCACCTTACATGAAATGTAACTGTTTATTTTAAAGAAAAGATAAAAAGAAGAAAGAAGATCTTATCATTATTTCATTCACTTTCTTTCTCAATTTTTATTCCTTCATCATTTTTTTCTTTCGTATTTACTCCATCTTGCCCTTTTCTTTCTTTTGATTTTCCTTTCTCGTCATTTTTAATAATTTTGCTTTCTTTCTTTCCTTCCTCGTAATTTCCAATAATTTTTCTTTCTTTTTTTCCTTCCTCGTCATTTCCAAATAATTTCTCTTTCTTTCTTTCCTTCCTCGTCATTTCTAATAATTTCTCTTTCTTTTTTCCTTCCTCGTCATTTCTAACAATTTTCTCTTTCTTTCTTTCCTTCCTCGTCATTTCAATAATTTCTCTTTCTTTCTTTCCTTCCTCGTCATTTCTAATAATTTCTCTTTCTTTCTTTCCTTCCTCGTCATTTCTAATAATTTCTCTTTCTTTCTTTCCTTCCTCGTCATTTCAATAATTTCTCTTTCTTCTTCCTTCCTCGTCATTTCTAATAATTTCTCTTTCTTTTTTCCTCGTCATTTTCTAATAATTTCTCTTTCTTTCTTTCCTCGTCATTTCCAATAATTTCTCTTTCTTTTTTTCCTTCCTCGTCATTTCCAATAATTTCTCTTCTTTCCTTTTTTCTTTTTCTCTTCCTTCCTCGTCATTTCTAATAATTTCTTCTTTCTTTTTTCCTTCCTCGTCATTTCTAACAATTTCTCTCTTTCTTTCTTTCCTTCCTCGTCATTTCTAATAATTTCTCTTTCTTTCTTTCCTTCTTCGTCATTTCCAATAATTTCTCTTTTCTTTCTTTCCTTCCTCGTCATTTCCAATAATTTCTCTTTCTTTCTTTCCTTCCTCGTCATTTCCAATAATTTCTCTTTCTTTCTTTCCTTCCTCGTCATTTCCAATAATTTCTCTCTCTTTCTTTCCTTCCTCGTCATTTCAATAATTTCTCTTTCTTTCTTTTTCTTCCTCGTCATTTCCAATAATTTCTCTCTTTTCTTTCTTTCTTTCTTTCTTTCTTTCTTTCTTTCTTTTTCTTTCCTTCTTTCTCTAATAATTTCTCTTTCTTTTTTCCTTCTCGTCATTTCCAATAATTTCTCTTTCTTTTTTTTCCTTCCTCGTCATTTCTAAACAATTTCTCTTTTCTTTTCATTTCCTTTCTTTTTTCTTCCTCGTCATTTCCAATAATTTCTCTTTCTTTCTTTCCTTTCCTCGTCATTTCTAATAATTTTCTTTCTTTCTTTCCTTCCTCGTCATTTCCAATAATTTTTTCTTTCTTTCTTTCCTTCCTCGTCATTTCTAATAATTTCTCTTTCTTTCTTTCCTTCCTCGTCATTTCTAATAATTTCTCTTATTTCCAATAATTCGCCTTTCTTTCTTTCTTCCTCGTCATTTCCTAATAATTTCTTCTTTCTTTCTTTCCTTCTCGTCATTTCTAATAATGTTCTCTTTTCTTTTTTCCTTCTCGTATTTCCAATAATTTCGCTTTCTTTCTTTCCTTCCTCGTCATTTCTAATAATTTCTTTCTTTCTTTTCCTTCTGCGTCATTTCTAATAATTTTTCTTTCTTTCTTTTCTTCCTCGTCATTTCTTAATAATTTCTCTTTTCTTTCTTTCCTTCCCTCCTCTTCGTCATTTCCAATAATTTCTCTTACTTTCTTTCATTTCTAAATAATTTCTCTTTCTTTCTTTCCTTCATTTTCCATATTTCTCTCTTTCTTTCTTTCCTTTCGTCGTCATTTCTAAATAATTTCTCTTTCTTGTCTTTCCTTCCTCGTCATTTCCAATAATTTCTCTTTCTTTCTTTCCTTCCTCTTCATTTCCAATAATTTTTCTTTCTTTCCTTCCTCGTCATTTCTAATAATTTCTCTTTCTTTTTTTCCTTTTTGCCAGTTCTAATACCTTTCTTTCTTTCTTTCTCACTTTCGTTCTTTCTTTCTTTTTGCTAGTTTTAATATCTTTATTTCACAATTTCTTGCTTTCTTTTTGCCAGTTCTAATATCTTTCTTTCTTTCTTTCTTTCTTTCTTTCTTTCTTTCTTTCTTTCAATTTCCTTCACGCCCTCACCGGAACTCTCTTAAATCTCAAGATATCGTCTTGTCACGTGACTTTTACGTTGACTCTCCGAAACCTATCGGCTTTGTCTATGCTCTATAAAACCTGACTATTATTGTCGCCATTCCACGGTCCGGTATTAGGAGGGGTCGGGGTTAGATAGAAGGACTGAGAAGGACTGTATTTAGACTTGGGACGTGTGGTGTGTGTTGTGTTTGTGTGGTGGTGTGTGTGTGTGGCAAGGGACGGTGTGGAGGGGACGACGGGAGAAGAGGTAAACCGCGCATCCAGTGGTTGATGATGAAAAGGAAGCGGCGACTTGTCAA
>CM042171.1:36571040-36589048 GCA_023376005.1 Doryteuthis pealeii
AGATAGATAGGTAGTAAGCATAGGTAGGCAAACAAGACTTCAAGCATAGATAGGCCCGAGATAGATCAGGAAATAGACTTAAAGAAGATCAGGTAAGATAGAAACTGGCAGAGGAGACGCAGAGAAGAGATGAGATGAGACGCGGCCACCGGAGAGGGAGCGGAGAGCCGAGAGGAGAGCACGAAGAGAAGCCGAGAGAAGAGGAGGGAGGAGACGAGCAGCGGGAGAGAGGAGAGGAGAGAGACGAGAGAGACGAGGTGCGAGACAATATAGATGGGTAGATAGAGACCAGTTCTAAGATAGATAATATTATAGATAGGAAACACAGACTAAAGAAGACAACAAACACCAATAATATACCAAATGAACAAGATAATGTAGATTAAATAGGCTTGAGATAGAATGGATAGATAGAACACAGTATATATACAGACGAGAGAGAGAGAGAGACGCAGAAGAGAAGAGAGAGGAGAGAGACGAGAGGAAGCAGAGAGAAGAGAGCAGCAGAGAGAGAATGCGATTAGATAGAGAATAGCATAATGAGAAGAATAAAGAGCAGGAAAAATTTGTTCCTATCTGAAAACGCCATCAGGATAAGAAAAATCAAACAGGCAAAGCTACCAAAGCGCAAAAGAAAAATATTGTAACATGCCGTAATAGTCCCCGTAGGAAATCGAGCATTGAAGCCAAAAATTTTGAAGGTCCCTCAAAAATTAGGAGCGGGGCGAATGGTAAAAATTGTAATGGGAAGTTTAATTTGCCGGTTGAAACAGCTGGATGGTAGAGTAACTTAAGATGCATTAGAAACAGGTTTGAATCTACAATTAGATAAAATAGACAAGAATAGGATAGATACGAAACAGAGCAGAGAGAGAAGAGAGAGAGAGAAAAGTAGAGAAGAGAGAGAGACGATAGAAGGAGGAGAGACCGCAGAGAGAGCAGCGATGAGAGAGAGAGATAGGTAAGAAACAGACTTAAGATAGCGTATAGATAGATCAGCAGCAGACTAAGATAGATAAAGATAGGATAGATAGGCATAGATAGATACGGTTAGCGAACAGACTAAGATCAGATAGAGTAGCGATAGATAGGTCAGGGAACAGACTAAGATAGATAGATAGATAGATAGGCCAACAGACTAACGATAGATAGATAGATAGCATTAGGAACAGACCTAAGGGATAGAATAGATAGATAGCTAGAACAGACTAAGATAGATAGATAAGATAAGATAGATAGATAGATAGCATAGGAACAGACTAGGTAGCATAGATAGCATAGATAGGATAAGATAGATCAGATGCGTTAGGAAACAGACTCAAGATACGACCGAGCATAGAAGGATAGATTAGATCAGATACCGGGTAGGAACAGCACTCAAGATAGATAGGATAGCATAGCATAGATAGACTAGATAGGTTCCAGTGTAACAGCACTAAGATAGATAGATAGATAGATACGGTAGCCGAGACAGATCAGATAGACTAGATAGATAGGCTAGTAAGCGAACAGGCACTAAGAATTAGATAGATAGATAGCTAGGAACAGAACTAAGCATAGCATAGGAACAGGCACTAGCATAGATTAGGTAGCATACGGTCAGAACAGGCACTAAGATAGATAGGGAGAAGCATCAGGAATAGACTAAGATAGATTACGGTAGATAAGGCAACTGCGCCGCAGAGAGAGCAGAGAGCAGACGCAGAGACCGACTGAGCACGAGAGCCCAGATGAGAGCTAGTGGAGAGAGCAGACGGAGAAGAGAGGAAGAGCAGACGAGAGTAGACTAATATAGAGGGGTAGATAGGAGACAGTCTCAAGATAGAATAATATATCAGCATAGGAACAGACTAAGATAGACACACAGACACAGTAGATTATTAACATGAACAAGCATATAATGCTAGCAATAAATTAGGCTTGGAGATAAGCATGCGATAGATAGAACGACCAGTATATACAGAGAGAGAGCAGAGAAGAGAGAGAGAGAGAAGCGCAAGAGGACGAGAGAGCAGACGAGAGAGAGAGACGAATGCCGATAGATAGATGAAAGGATAATGAAGAGAATTAACCGAGCAAGATTAAAAAGAAAGAATCAGCAAGTACTCAGCGATAGTTATTCAACCCCTTTCTGCCGGGATTAGGGTTTACCGGGACACGGGCAACGGCCCGCACTGCGATGTGCCCCCTGAAGGCATACTTGCTGGTGTCTCTCTATGTATGTCTGTTTGAATTGTTCCTTCAGTCATGAAAGAAAGACAATTTCAACAGAAGATCTGGATGAGATGAAAACGGAGAATGAGTCACCCACTTAACACAAAAACGCACCGCATTTTGTCCTCTTTAGGACTTTACTCTCCGGTCATCTTTGTTTTTTCTTGGACATCACCGCAACCACGAATCTGAAATATTCATATAGTATATACTATATATATAAGGAATCTATATATACTATCATATATACTTTTAGGAGAATTATGTGCTTAATTGAAGGTCAAACCTAAATTTGATAAATTAATTAGTATATAATTAAATGAATCAGGCCAGCCATAATCTCGTTTAAAGTAAGCGCGTAAACAAATCGAGAAAAAGTCAATCTCTCCTATTGTACATTCCAGCCCCATTAAGATGTTTGTCCACTTCATACAGTCCGCGGCTGAAAAAGTCAATAAAAAAAGTGCAATATATATATCAGTTTTAAAAATAAACGCAGAAAATCTGGAAGCCAGCTAGTGTAACTGGCTTCAGAGTCCCCGCCTGTCAGCCTGGCCCAGTAGGGTTTTCGCAATCACGCCAACAAAGCACTGTCCTCGACTATAGCTCTGCCTGCATGAGCGCATAATAGGACTGAAATGTACATACCAGCAGATTGACTTTTTTCTCATTCAATTATCAACTAATTTAAATTTTCAAATTTAGCGTATGACGTTTCAATTAAGCCCATTATTCTCCCACAATATATATATAATATAATACTATATATATATATAATATCATATATATATCTACTATATAATTATATATACCAACCCCTTCGCACGAGCAGGATTCGACACAAGATTAAATTTCTTAAGAAACGGTTGTTTAACAGTTGTATGAATTCAGAGTTTTCCTTTTCCCTACACTGTTTACCCAAAGTCAATTGTTAAAGAGCCCCAGCTGTTTCCCCATACATTTACCATAGCTAGAGAGCAGCAGAGACGAGACACGAGAGAGGAGACGAGACGAGAGACGCGAGATGATGCAGAGAGCGACGAGCAGCGCAGAGGGTTAGCAAAGAAAGAAATGAGAGAGAACTAAAAGAAAGAAAGGAAAAAGGAGATTAAAAAATGCAAGGAAAGTAAAAAGAGAGAGATAAAATTAAAAGAAGAATGATAAGAGAGCAGAATACGAAAAGGATGACAGAATACGAAAGAGAGAGGAAAAAGAAGAGAGAAGAAAGAAAGAAAAATAGAAGACATATAGATAGAGAGACTACATTAGGAACCAGTGTGTTCTCATTGTTTACTGCAATCAATAAGCTGATCGTATCGATCCATTTATTGGAATTTTCGAATCAGCTGTTTTCATTGTCGACTATTTTTTCATCAGTTTCGTTCTGGTTAATCATTTATTGTATAGTTTTGATTTCTTCTCTCTTTAGTGCCATTAATGCCAGGTTCAATTATGACTTGTAATTATACTTCATGTTAGGATCCCAAATAGATCTGTTTGGTTTGGTTTGGTTTGGTTTGGGTTTACGGCAAATCAACATCAGTGGGTCATTTAATGCTGACTAAGATTTGAAATGAATTCATTTTTAATGGATACACAATTTTTAACACATTTTTATATTCAACCCATAGATTGGACCCTAACAGGTACTACATCTCCGAGTCAGAGTGGATCTGGGAGCAATGGTGATGAAGGGGTGATCCACATTCATCCAGAACTGAGACCTCACCATCAGATAGAGTTTAACGCCATTCCCAGGACATGTAGACCCTCAGCCACCGCCTTCTAGCACCCATATGATAAAAAGCGCTTGGGGCTTGCCATAAGAGCAATAGGCGTTGCGGGCAATCACATAGGTGTTAGAGCTTGACGTGACCAGCCGATTGATCGGAGTGGGCCTCTTCGACTGCCCAAATAAGGGTCAAAGTGGGGTGTTGCATGTCATGGACTGCTCAGCCACCTGGGTTCCATCACGGGTCGCCCAACGCACGGTCAACAGGTGGCCCCATTGGGGGAGTTCTTACTCCTCTGCAGAGTCAGTGTATTCTAACTTGTGTTAGATAACATCCTTCTTTTGCTATCGTGTTTCCCGAAAATAAAACACGGATTATATTAATTATCACCCCAAATATAACACTAGGGCTTATTTTAGGGGCTGTCGATTTTTTGCGTCGCATGTTGTGATTGTGAAGAATTCTTATTTCTTTCGTCTGTCTGCCGCTCTCAACTAGGGCTTATCTTAATTACGCTATATCCTATTTTGCAGGTAGGTCTTATTTTCGGGGAAACATGGTAGTAGGGCAGACTGAAAGTCACTGGATTCCAAGATTCTGCCACTCTCAACTAGGGCTTATTTTTAGGAGAGGGTTTATATGAAAATCATTCTGAACAATTGCGCTATATCCTATTTTACAGGTAGGTCTTTTTTTCGGGGAAACACGGTAGTAGAAAACCATATGAAGAAATGTGCCTGAAAGTCACTGGATTCCTAAATTCTGCCGCTCTCAACTAGGGCTCATTTTAAGGGCAGGGTTTATCATCCTGAACAATCAAGCTATGTCATATTTTACAGGTAGGTCTTATTTTCGGGGAAACATGGTAGTAGGGCAGACTGAAAGTCTCTGTATTCCAAAATTCTGCCACTCTCAACTAGGGCTTATTTTAAAGGGTGGGGTTACATTAAAATCATGTTCACTTCTTCTTCTCTTTTGGGGTGGTTCGAGAGACCCCCTCCAATTAATCAGCTGGCTGTTCGCTTGCAACTATGATTGAATCGATCGTATTCTTACATTTTTCCTCGTAGCAAAATAGCTTCCTTAACAACTGTCTTTAGCAACAATAACGTCCTTACGGACAATGAATAACGTTGCTATCAACCATCCCTACCAAAATAAATAGCGCCCTTAATGACAATAGAGTTCTTAACAACCGTCCTTAGCGACAATAGCGAAACCGCCTTTAGCAAAAAGCGTCCTTAGAAACAATAGCGTCGTTAGCAACAATAACAACCTTAATAACCGAAGTTAGCAACAATAGGGTTCCTAGTAACCATGAATAGACTCCGTTGCAATTGTCCTTGGCAACCATCGTCTCCTTAACAATAGATAGCGTCTCTAGCAATCTTAAATGAATAGCGTCCTTAGCATCATAAAAATGAATAGCGTCCTTAGCAACCACCTCTTCCATCCAGCAATGGGTGAATAAAGAGACAGAATGGTTTTAGATTTTGTAGGGCGACCTATATAGGAAAAGGAAAGCCTCTGTATTAAAAAATCTGTAGCACAACGATGTACAACATCCTTCTGCTATCAGCTCATGAAAAAAAAAAAATGGCTGGTCCTACACAAAATTTCGCTACTATATCGGGAGCAGAGTGCATGTGAGAGAAATGGCAATGAAGGGGCACTTCCCTATGACCAAGATCTCCAGAAGTGGAGCCTCACCATCACATGCACTTTAGTGTCATACTCAGAATGGGTTAGAGAGAATAGAGAGGGAAAACTGAGATTGAGGATAAAGTGAGATGTGAGGAAGAAAGAGTTTGAGAGAAAATGAGTAGAGAAGACAGAGAGATAAGGAAAGAGTGAGAGTGTTTTGTGTGGTGGGGTGGAGAGCGAAGGAGAGAGAATGAGCCAATTGATTCTGAGAGAGAGAGAAGAGAGAGGAGAGAGAGAGAGAGAATGTGTGAGTGGTGGGAGGTGGAGAGTGAAAGAGAAAAGAATGAGTCAATTGATTCTTTGAGATAAAGAGAAAAGAGAGAGAAGAGGAGAGGAAGAGAGAGAGAGAGAGGAGAGAGAGAGAGAGAGAGAGAGAGAGAGAGAGAAAATGTGTGAGTGGTGGGGTGGAGAGTGAAAGAAAAAGAATGAGTCAATTGATTCTTTGAGATAAAGAAGAAGAAGAAGAAAGAGAGAGAGAGAGAGAGAGAGAGAGAGAGAGAGAGAGGAGAGAGAGAGGAGAGAGAGATGTGTGGGGTGGGGGGGTGAAGAGTGAAAGAGAAAGAATGAGTAATTGATTCTTTGAGATAAAGAGAAAAGAAGAAGAAAAAGAAGAAGAAAGAGAGAGAGAGAGAGAGAGAGAGAGAGAGAGAGAGAGAGAGAGAGAAGAGATTGTGTGTGTGTGTGTTGTGGGGGGGGGGGAAATGGAGATGAGTCAATTGAATCTTCGAGATATAGACAAGGTCCCAACACTTTCATCTTTTCGCAGACAGTTATCTTAATCTTCCCATCAGTATTGTCCTCTATCTTTTTCAAACGATTCCTGATCGATTAGCCCCTTGTTTTGTTTTGTCAACGGATCGATAACCTCAACGCCCCTCTTCCCCACCCACCAACCTCATTGGACTTCGATGAGCTGCTGATGACCGTCAGTCAATAAGATATTCTCACTGATCAAACACTTGCCAAAACAATATTTCTCTTTTCTGTTTACTGATCAATATTTCAATTACCTTTAGATCAATATTATTCTCCAGCCTTTCATATTAATATGGCCAGCACTATCGATCACATATGTAATAAGATGTTTCATATTTACTCCTTCATACTTTGGATTCTCACAATATGACTTTTTTCGCTCAAATTGTTGTTTATCTATTTACCAATTATTTCTATCAATTTATTAATACACATCTATTAAACAAATCCTATACATAGTGTTTATCGTGAGGTGGAAAGGCGGATGGATACATACAAACACAGAACAAATAAGTACAAACAATTAACAAGACAAAACTAACACTAAATAGAGGAGGGTCAGTTCGGTATAGGTAACGCAGCAAAGTCAATCTGAATATTATTCAGCTAGTTAATCTACTTTAATCGTAGGATATTTTATGTCTATGAGCCAGTCCATCTGGTAGAGTTCTGAAGAGATGTTAGCTACTCTACAACATTATATATATATTATATAATATATATATATATATATATATTTGATTAGGAGGTGATTTAGAAGGCTATCACAATGCAGTTTGGAATAAATAAAAAATAATAATACGGTAACAATGGTGTTGTGTGTTGACCTGTATTTTTTATTATTTCTTGAATTTTCGAGGTAATACCTCTTTATCAAAAGAATTGAACTGAAGCAGTACAGCTATGGCATTTCTTCCTAAATGAATTACCGTATTATTATTTTTTATTTATTCCAAACTGCATTGTGATAGCCTTCTAAATCAACCTCCTAACCAATACATACACAATGCTTCAAGCAAATTATGAAACTCTCTCATATATATATATAATATATATATATATATATATATATATATATATATATATATTCTTCTTAAATGCATGGATAAGAGAAACTCAACATCCACCCTGAAAAACAAATCTACAATTTTTTACAAAAAAATCTGAATTTACATTGAAATCTTCTAATATAATACTGATATATAATTCAACAAAAGAATGGATTTTCGTTAAATGAAATTAATTCACAGGACTTTACCATCTAAGAAAAAAACTTTTAAAATCTAAACTCATACTGACATTATCAAATATGATATTGGATGTATAATTCAATAAAAGAATGGATTTTCGACAAATGAACATCACCATCCACCTTTAAATTATATTGAAAAATAAAAAAAAACTTTACCATATATATAAAAATTGTTTTTTGAAAATGCATACATCTTTTAACATACGGAATTAATCTTTTAAAAAAAATTTTCAAAAGAAAAATGTTATATATTTAATGACTAAAGGGAGGTAACTTCTTTAGTATTTTTATTAAAAAAATGCAATTTTTGAAAAAATTGAACATTTAAAAATCCGAAGCGTAATAGCGTCCACAAAAGCAACCGACGTTATTTGCAGTCCAGAATATAACATCAAGAAAGGATCTTCAAATAAACACCATAAGATCTAATTTGATAGCCTGATGATTGCGAGCTAGCAAGACAACCTGGGTAGCTGTCTATAATAAGCATTTATTTAAAAAAAAACTCAACAAATTAAATATATATATATATATATATATATATATATATATATATATAAACACATCACTCAATAAGTCGCGGGCCTAACTAATAAAACAACAACTTTTAGGCAAAATTTAACTTTATTCATCAAAAGTCTCCTTCTTAAGGTGATACATTGATTCCAAGGCTTCTTAACAATTCAATGCCTTTTTTGTAGAATGATTTGTCTTTGGCCTCAAAATACGCCTCAGTTTCCGATATCACTTCTTCACTGGAGTCAAATCTCTTTCCTTGGAGCATTCTTTTGAGGTGTGCAAACAGCCAGTAGTAGCTAGGGACCAGATCTGGAGAACAGGGTGGGTGCAGAAGTGTAGTTTTGTCACGATCGACTTTGGACACAGTGCATTGTCTTGGTGAAAGAGCACTTTTTTCTTCATTTGTGGCCGTTTTGGGGCGATTTCTTCCTTCAAACGCAACAATAAAGCTATATATTATTAACCATTGATAGTTCTTCCTTTCTCAAGGTAATCAATGAAAAATACCTTGCGCATACCGAAATACGGAGGCCAAAAACTTGCCTACTGATGTTTGCGTCTTTGGTTGCTTTGGGCGGCTTTCACCTGCTCCTGTCCATTCAGCTAACTGCCGATTTAACTTTGGAGTGAAGTGGTGGATCCATGTTTCATCCATTGTCACATATTTACGCAAAAACTCCTTTTTCTTGTGTTGAAACAGTTGCAAACAATGCTCTGAATCGTCGACGCGTTGTTGTTTTTGATCGACTGTGAGCAAACGTGCCACTCACTTTAAACACAGCTTTCTCATTGACAAATGTTCATGCAAAATGGTGAATACACTGCCTTCTGATAATTTTAACTCCTCTGCTATCTCATGCAACTTCAATTTACGATCGGCCAAAACGAGTTTGGGGAGGTTTTTTTGTGTGTGTTTTCCGAGACAACTGCCGATTTTGGGCGACCTGGGCGTTCAGCATCATTTGTATATGTACGACCGCGTTTAAAGTCAGTATACCACCTCTTAACTGTTGTTTCCGAAGTGGCAGAGTCCAAATAACACTTATCAAACCATTGCTTCGCTTGAACAGTATCTTTTCTCATCAGAAAGCAATGCTTTATCAACACACGACATTCAGATTTTTCCATTGTTTTGAAAATTGGCAACAGTAGCTTCACTTAAATAACTGTAATTTGTGAACTAATAACTCGACCGGGCTCAAATTTTGACACGTGCCATTTGAAGGTTAGTACTTTATAAAAATTATATGGATTTTTATTAGTGGCGCCATCTATGTGTCAGATCCGGGACTTATTGAGCGATGTTATATATATATATATATATATATATATATATATATATATTTATATATATATAGCTCTGCTGATGAGGCCTAATAGGCCGAAATGTACATACAGAGATTGATTTTTCTCGATTTGTTTAGCCATACATTTAATAGGTATTCCCGCCTAATTCATTATTAATTAATTAATTTTCAAAATTAGGTCCGACTCCAATTAAGCACTTATTCTCCCAAAAATTATCGGCAAAAAGCCATTCTAAACAAACCTTGTTTACATATATATATATATATGAGAGTCATTTGAGGGCTCATGAGAGGAAAGGTTCTGGTGGTGGGGTTATAGGATTGTGAGGGACAGCAGTGATATGTAAAGATTATGCTATATAGTTCTTCTAATGTGTTGTTTCATTTGAAGACATTTTTAAAAAAAATGAGACTTTTTTTTTTTTACTTG
The DNA here is from genome assembly GCA_023376005.1 of Doryteuthis pealeii. Classification (NCBI taxonomy): domain Eukaryota; kingdom Metazoa; phylum Mollusca; class Cephalopoda; order Myopsida; family Loliginidae; genus Doryteuthis; species Doryteuthis pealeii. The sequence goes on from CM042171.1 coordinate 36,580,956, forward strand.
GGCCTCTTTGTGGCTGGACCTTTCGGGCAATGGCCGATAATTCAATTTGACCTTTCTTCTTCGTAGGCCTTGGCGCAAAACCCTTTCGTGTTAAAGCGATAATCTAGCTAATTTTTTAAACACTTTTACGATAGTCTCCGATTTTTCGCCCCCTTTTCGGTTGACTTTGGAACTACAAACAACCCTTAGCATGCATTTGTATAATGGCCTTCTGGTTTATTGACTTGGGCTACAATTAAATGATCTGGTAAGTAATCGTCTTCTCACGGGTTGAGGTAAGTAGTTAGGTTTTGGTGCTCAAGTGGTTTTATTTCAAATACCCAGGGTCCATTACTGAAAATTTACCAGGGACACGGGGAGGGAAAAGTTTGATTCAAAATATCAAGGATTCTTTCCCTGTCGGCGTAGCTTAGAATATGCTGATTATATCTCCCAACCTCCCTGTCGGCTGGGGCGTTAGAATGCACCGACTGCACCTCTGCAGAGGGGTAAGACTCCGCCAATGGGGCCACCTGTTGGCCGTGGGTGGTGACCCGTGATGCTTAAGGATAGAGCCCAGGTGGATGAGCAGTTCATGACTTGCAATACTCCACCTTGGCCCTATCTTGGGTTAGACGGGCGGTCGGAGAGGCCCCCTCCGATCAATCGGCTGGTCACGTCAAGCGCTAGCACCTATATGATTTTCCCAACCCTATTGCCCTTATGGAAAGCCCCAACCCCTTTTTATCATATGGGTGCTAGAAGGCGGTGGCTGCGGGTCTTACATGTCCTGGGAATGACGTTAAACTCTATCTGATGGTGAGTTTCCAGTTTTGGAGGTTTGGGGAATGTGGAGCACCCCTTCATCACTATTGCTCCCTGGTCCACTCTGACCCAGAGTGGTAGTACCTGTTAGAGTCCCATCTATGGGTTAAATAGAAAAATGTATTTATAAAAAAATTGTATTGTCCATTAAGAATTGATTTATTTCAAAACTTTATCGGCATTAAATGATCCACTGAGGTTGATATGCCGTAAAACAAAACAAACAAACAAATATATCTCCCAAAATGGAGGCGCATGGGTTAATGGTCAGAGTCATGGAAAATGAACTCGTCACCCAGTGTTCAAATTCTGGACGAGGTAGTTTGCATTTGTCATAGCGCTAATACAATTGGGAAAGGTATGCATCCAACTACTCTCCCTCCAGCTATGGGTAAATAGTAGGGCAGATTGGGCTCTTTAACCTTGGCTAGGTAACTAGTCTATGAGAAAGAAAACTCTGAATTCAAAACTGTTAAACTCCGCTTAAGAAATTGACCTTGTGTCACATCCTGCTTGTACAGAGGGGTTGGTATATATTATATATATATATATATATATATATATATATATATATAAGGGTTTTTATAGTTTGCTTGAAGCATTGTACGTATAAAATAGAAATTAGAAGGCAATTGACAATGCAATGGAATAGGTGTTGAAAATGATGTTTATTTACCTGTTTCTTAAATATTTTCGGGATAAATCCCATCTTCAGAGGTTTTAGAAGTACTTGTGTTTTTTTAGTATTTATCTTACGGCGCTGGCGTAAACGTTTGTTGTTTATTAAGTTAAATAAAGGAACGCCGGATGTTTGAAAATGTTCGGGTTTTTCCGTGGTGAATTGTCGACCCGTTCGTGCGTGCGCGCGTGCAGTTTCAAATATGGATCTTCGAAATTCTTTTAATCGTTTGACTATTGCAAATTCAGCCTCGCTCAGGTGTAACTATAAAAATAACTATATCAAGCAAACTAAAAACCCTTATTTCACTACGTAAAAAGATGAGAATGTTCTTATAATACGTTGGAAGTAGCCTTCCATCGTGGGTACATATATGTACATAAAATAATCTGACAAAGAAGTTGTATATAATAACAAATGCAGACTTTATTAGTCTGAGCACAGGGCGAAGACATACATACATGACAAGGTAGAGTATAGATATAGAAACAGATATATAAAGATATACAAAGAATGTAGGACTAAATCCTACAGAAGTGATACAGAGTTACATGTAGTAAGTAGTTACACTTACTGATAGTTTGCTGGGGGGAAAAGCCCCCTACCTAAGGGGTAGAGACATCAAGCGTCTAATCCATGTATAGTAGTTGCAGGATCGAGAGAAAGAGGCTGAGATTTCCCGGGCTACTGCTTAAATACAGCAGCCACCTATGGGCAAAAACCTGGCAGCAAGGGAAGATAACCCTTTTGACCCCATGTCCATCCCAGCAGGGGCGGACAATCGCTACATTGCCTGGAAGAGTTATCTTCCCGTGTGTTGCCGTTTGTTCCCACTAGGGGACCTCTGGTATATAAGCGGCTGATTCAAATTCTTCTGTCTCCCTTTCCTTTCTGCCTCTGAACGAGCACATGGGTTAGACTTATGTCTACCCCCTTCTCGGTGGGGCGTTGGCCCACTTTACATTACTGTAAGTCCTTTATACAGCATGTACTATCCTTTAGTTCCATGTCTGTAACATTTATTTGGTTTGGTTTGGTTGGGTTTTACGGCATGTCAAACCCTTGGGTTATTTTATGCCGAATACTTCTATTTGGTAATTAGGTATTCAAAAATGTATATGGGTTTATTTGCTGTAATCAAGTTTTCTGTTGAGAATTTTAACATCAAGAGAGTGAGTGGGTGATTTTTGTACGTCTGAACTTACATCCTTGATAAGAGGCCAGTTCTTTTCAAAAAGTTTATGGTTTGATGGTTTGTTTTGTTTTACGGCATATCAACCTCAGTGGGTCATTTAATGCCGATAAAATTTTGAAATAAATCAATTCTTAATGGATAATACAATTTTTTTATAAATACATTTTTCTACTTAACCCATAGATGGGGTCCTAACAGGTACTGCCACTCCGGATCAGAGTGGACCAGGGAGCAATGGTGATGAAGGGGTGCTCCACATTCCCCAAACCTCCAAAACTGCAACCTCACCATCAGATAGAGTTTAACGTCATTCCCAGGACATGTAGACCCGCAGCCACCGCCTTCTAGCACTCATATGATAAAAAAGGGGTTGGGACTTGCTATAAGGGCAATAGGGTTGGGAAATGTAACATTTATATTTTATGTACATTTGGGTATCTCGTTTATTCCTAAATATTGTATCTTGTATTTACCATTCATGAATGTTTCCTTTTATCTCTACTCTTATATCTTATTTGTATCTTATGTATCTATGTACTTTATGTATCTTATCATTACCATGTGCTGTACACCTATTAAATGTTTTGTCTCACAACGTGTCGGAGCTGTTGTTCAATTATTAACTTTGAATTTTACAGTGTAATACTTAGCAAGCTAGTCTCGCATATCAATTACTACTGAATAGAAAGTTCGATCCTCACTGTCACATCCACCCCTGATGAGCAAAGAAAAGAGGAAAAGAAGGAAGGGAAGAAAATAAGAATTGAACAAAAAACAAGTAAGGAATGAAATACAGAATAAATGAAGGAAAAAATGAATGAAAAAGAGAGGAAAGAAGAAAAATAAGGTAAGGGAAAGAGGAGAGGAAAATAAAAAAGAAATAAAGATAGAAGGAAAGAAAGAAAGGAATGAAAAAGGAAGGGAATGAAAAGGATGAGAGAAAAGGTGTGAGCGCGCGGAAGCGATAACATTAATCTGTTTTAATCAAACATAATGAAAATATGGAAAGAAGAGAGAGAGAGAGAGAGAGAGAGAGAGAGAGAGAGAGAGAGAGAGAGAGAGAGAGAGAGAGAGAGAGTTAAATCAAGATTATTATACTTTTTACATATTTTAACTATTTAACAATAGCTCTTAACATCAAACATTGTAATAATCAAATTATCACACTGTAGTATAGAGAAGAAAGAAAGAAAGGGAAAGAAAAAGGTAATAACGAAATGAAGGAAAGGACAGGTAATAAATGTTTAGAAAGAAAAAGAGAAAGAAAAATAAATGAAAGGAAAAGAAAGAAAACAGGAGGACGAAAGAGTAGGAAAGAATTACAGAAAGAAAGGAAGGTTGGACATAAGGAAGTAAAAGAGAAAGGATAATAAATAGAAGGAAATGTTAGAAAGAAATAAAAGAAAAAAAAGGAAAGGAAGGAAGTAAAAAAAGAGAGAGAAATAGAAGCAAAAGAGAGAGGAAGGAAAGAAAGAGAATGAAAAGAAAGAAAATGAAAAGGAAGGAAAGGAAATGAAGTAAAAGAGAAAGGAAAAATAGAAGGAAAACGGGAGTGAAATTGAAATATAAAGAAGAAAGGAAGTAATAAAGAAAGCAAAAGAAATAAAAGAAAGAAAAGAAAAGAAGAAAGGAAAACAGGTGAGCGAAAAGGTAGAAAGGAATAACAGGAAGAAAGGAAGGAAAAAGGAAAGAAAGAAAAGGTAAAGAAGAATGTAGGAAATAATAAGTAAAAGTAAAGTCGGCGGGTCGGCCTAATGTCGGTATCAACCAGACAGCGAGGGAGTCCATCCCATTTTCTCTATCGCTAGACCAAGGAGATTATTTTAGCGTCTAAGTTGGAGGGCCACACCTACCATCAGCTCCTCACTTTACCGCACAGATCCCTACGCTACTCATACGCTGAGTTGGCGAGGGCCGGACTCGAACCAGGAACCTTGTGATTTCTAGCGGAACGCTTTACCGACTGGGCTAAACCGGCCCTAGATAAGGAATTAATAATAGGAAGAAAAATGGAAAAAAGGAAAGAAAAAGGAAGGAAGTAAAAGAAAAAGAGAAAGAGAAAGAAATAAAAGGAAAGAAAGAACGAAAACAGGAGAACGGAAATAGAGGAAATAATAACAGGAAGAAAGAAAGAAAAAAATAAAGAAGTAAAAGATAAACAAAAAAAAACAAAAGAAAAAGAAGAAGAAAAAGAAAAGCAGGAAAGCAAAAAGTTAGGAAATGATAACAGGAAGGACGGAATAAAAGAAGGAAAAAAAGGGAAAGAAAATAAAAGAAAAGGAAAGAAGAAAGAAGGAAAAAAGGGAAGGAAGTAAAAGAGAAAGAAAATAAAAGAAAAGGAAAGAAGAAAGAAGGAAAAAAAGGAAAAAAAGAAAAAGAGAAAGAAAAAGAAATAAAAGGAAAGAAGGAAGAAGGAAAAGGGGAAGGAAGTAAAAGAGAAAGAAAAAGAAAGAAAAGAAAAGAAGAAAGAAGGAAAAAAGGGAAGGAAGTAAAAGAGAAAGAAAAAGAAAGAAGAAAGAAGGAAAAAATGGAAGGAAGTAAAAGAGAAAGAAAAAGAAATAAAAGGAATAAAAGGAAGAAGGAAAAAGGGAAGGAAGTAAAAGAGAAAAAAAAAGAAATAAGAGAAAAGAAAAAAGAATGAAAAAAAGGAAAGAAAGAAAAAGAAAGAAAAGGAAAGAAGCAAAGAAAAAAGAAAACGAAAGGTAAGAACTTATGACAGGAAATAAAAGAGGGAAAAAAGGGGGGTGAAGAAAAGGGAAAATAAGATCAGCCATGTTTTTAGTTCTGTCTGTCTCGTCTAGGGGGCGTGTGTGAGGGATTTGTGTGTGTGGAAAGACGGACGGGTCGCTAGCTACGAATCGAAAGACAACCATTCTTTGTATAGTTAATACTTCAGAGAATATTTTTTCCATCCCGCTGTAAAACTCGAGATGTCGTTCTTGTAAAGTGCAGATGTTTGGAAGGACAAAGGCAACATGTCAGCAAAATTGCGGTGAGAAGGCTGACTTCTTTCTTCCCACTTCAGTCAACACAAAAAACAGACCCCCTGTTCACTTCTTATCTCACCATCTTCAACTTATTTTCAGGCGCGGGATTTTAGTTTCTATTTCTTTCTTTCTCATTTTTTTAATGATTTATTTATATATTTATTTTCTAAATCTATCATATATATATATATATATATATTATATATATATATATATATATATAATATATATATATATATATATATGACTTGATTTTCATCACCTTAGTACATCTAATTCTTCCACCTCAGATACCTTCACTTCTTTTTCGTCTCTGTTTTTTTTTCCGGCTTCGTCCCGTTTCGTTTCCCCACGCCCAGTTTCGTATTTCTCTGTCCTTTTCGTCACCCGTTTTCTTTCTTTCTTGGATTTTGTCCGTTTTTTTAAAAACTTTTTTCGTTTCGTTTTATTTTATTTTATTAATTTCCTTTTAATTTACAATGTCTTATTCTTTGTTTCATTCTGTTTTCTATTGTTTTTTCTTATTTCTTCATTTTTTCTGTTTCTTTTTTTTCTTTCTCTTAATCCACCCCCTTCATCATTTTTTTTCCTTTTGGTTTTTTTCTTTCTCACTTCCTTCCTGCCTTCCTTTTCTATTTCTATTCATCATTCTTTTCTCGATCCCTTCCGTTTTTGTTTCCTTCCTTCCGTCTGTCCTTCATTCCTTTTTATTTCTTTTTGTCATTTTTTTTTCGACTTTCCTTCTCTCTTTTTTAATCTTTCTTTTTTTAATTTCTTCTTTGCGACTTTCCTTCTCTCTTTTTTCATCTTTGATCATTCTTTTCTCAGTTCCTTCTTTTGTTTTCTTTCATTTTTGTTCTCTCTTTTTGTTTCTTTGTGTTTTTATTTTCTCAGTTCCTTCCTTTGTTCTTTCTTTCATTTTTCTTCTCTCTTTTTGTTTCTTTGTGTTTTTATTTTCTCAGTTCCTTCCCCCTTCCTTTCAATTTCTGTTGATCCTTATTTTCTCCAGTCCTTCTATTCTACTTTCCGTCAATCCTTCCTACTTTTTTGTCATTTATTCCTTTCCTCTTTCATTCTCTCTTTCCTTCCTTTTCTTTCAATGTTCCGTCCGTTTCGTCCATCTTTCTTTCTTTCTTTCCTTTTCCTTCTATTTCTTTTGGTCATTCATTTTCAGTTCCTTCCTTTGTTTTTCTTTCAATTTTTCCTTCTCCATTTTTTTTCTTTTTTTACTTTTCGTTCGTTTTCTTTTCTCAGCTGCACTTTTCTTCTCTTCTCTCTTTTTCGTTTTTTTTGTTTTTCTTTTTTGAGTCCATTCCTTCCTCTCTTTCGTTTTTCTTTCTTTCCGACTTCTTTCCGACGTTTTTCTTTCTCTGCTCTTCTTTTTTTTCTTCCTTTCTGTCTTTCCTTCCTTTTCTCTTTCTTTTTGTTATTCTTTCATCAGTTCATTCTTTCTTTCTTTCTTTCTTGTTTTTTTGTTTTTGCTTTTCGTTTCTTTTTTCTTGTTTCGTCTTCTTTTCTCACAGTTCCATCTTATATTGTTTTCTTCTTTTTTCTTCTTTCATTCCCTCCTTTTGTTATTCCTTCATTTTTATTTATTTTTTGTATTAATTCCATATTTCTTTTTCTTTTCTTCTTCCTTTTCTTCTTCCTTTTCTTTTTCCTTTTCTTCTTCCCTTATTTTTTTCCTTTTCTTCTTCCTTTTCTTCTTCCTTTTCTTTTTTCCTTTTCTTTTCCCTTATTTTTTCCTTTTCTTCTTCTTTTTTCTTTTCCTTTTCTTATCCCTCTTCTTCTTCCTTTTGCTTCTTCCTTTTCTTCTTCCTTTTTTCATTGCATCTTTACTTCTTTCCCATTTCTTTTTAAATTTCTCTGCATTCTTTATTTCTCTCCCTCTCTAACAGTATTCATTTTCTTCCTTCCCCTCTCTCCTTTCTAAACTTTCATCTTCCTTTTTTCTCTTCTCTCTCGCCCCTCACCCCTCTTTCTCTCTTTACCCTCCTTATCTCCCCACCTTTCTCTATGTTCCTTTCTTCTTCCTCCTTCATACAATTCCCTCAATCATTCCATATTTCCCCCCCTTCTGTTATTTGACCTCACCATTATCGACATTTACATCAATTTTTCCTGATTTTCACTCAATTCCCTTTCTCCATCCATCGTTCTTGTTTATTCAACTTGTTTTTCTTTTCTTTTTTATGAGGACCTTTTTTTTTTCGGAAGAGGAAGAAGTGACCTGTCAGTCAGATTTTGAACTAAATGGTAGGAATAAAGGCCAGCCTATCTTATCTCATAAGAAGAAGAAAACAGTGGCTAGAAAAGAAAAATATATTGCAAAACAAGAAAAAAAAAAGGTCTTTATTTTTCTTCTATTTCCTTTCGAGAAAAGAAAACATAGGCACATATCTATGTAAATACAAAATGTGGACGTCGC
>CM042171.1:36589148-36611648 GCA_023376005.1 Doryteuthis pealeii
GAGAGGGAATTAAATTTCAACTCCCTTAACCAATACATACACAATGCTTCAAGCAAATTATGAAACTCTCATATATATATATATATATATATATATATTTCTTTAAATGCATGGGATAAGAGAAACTCAACATCCACTGAAAAACAAATCTACAATTTTTTTAAAAATGAGACTTTTTTTTGTTACTTGGGCCTCTTGGTGGCTGGACCTTTCGGGGCAATGGCGATAATTCAGTTTGATTTTTTCTTCGTAGGCCTTGGCGCAAACCCTTTCGTGTTAAAGCGATAATCTAGCTAATTTTTTAAACTTAAACGATTAGTTCTCGATTTTTCGCCCCCTTTTCGGTTGACTTTGGAACTCCAAACACCCTTAGCATGCATTTGTATAATGGCCTTCTGGTTTATTGACTTGGGCTACAATTAAATGATCTGGTAAGTAATCGTCTTCTCACGGGTTGAAGTAAGTAGTTAGGTCTTTGGTGCTCAAGTGGTTTTATTTCAATACCCAGGGTCCATTACTGAAATTTACCAGGGACGGAGGGAAAAGTTTGATTCAAAATATCAAGGGTTCTTTTTCTGTCAACGTGGCTTAGAATATGCTGATTATATCTCCTAAAATGGAGGCGCATGGGTTAATGGTCAGAGTATGGGAAATAACTCGTCACCCAGAGTTCAAATTCTGGACGAGGCTTGTTTGCATTTCCATAGGTAATCCTTGGGAGGTATTCCAACTACTCTCTCCAGCTATGGGTAAGTAGGGCAGATTCGGTTCTTTAACGAGGTAACTAGTCTATGAGAAGAAAACTCTGAATTCAAAACTGTTAAACTCCGCTTAAGAAATTGACCTTGTGTCACATCCTGCTTGTACAGGAGGGTTGGTAATATATATATTATATATATATATATATATATATATTATATATATAGGGTTTTATATTTTGCTTGAGCATTGTACGTGTTGTGCTTAAAATAGAAATTAGAAGGCAATTGACAGTGCAATGGAATAGGTGTTCGAAATGATGTTTATTTACCTGTTTCCTAAATATTTTCGGGATAAATCCCATCTTCAGAGGTTTTAGAAGTACTTGTGTGTTTTTTGAGTACTTATCTTATGGCGCTGGCGCAAACGTTTGTTGTTTATTAAGTTAAATAAAGGAACGCCAGATGTTTGAAAATGTTCGGGTTTTTCCGTGGTGAATCGTCGGCCCGTTTCGTGCGTGCGCGCGCGTGCAGTTTCAAATATGGATCTTCGAAATTCTTTTAATTCTTTGACTATGGCAAATTCAGCCTCGCTCAGGCGTAACTATAAAAATAACTATATCAAGCAAACTAAAAACCCTTATTTCACTACGTAAAAAGATGAGAATGTTCTTATAATACTTGGAGTAGCCTTCCAACGTGGGTACATATATGTATAAAATAATCTGACAAAGAAGTTGTATATATAAAAAATGCAGACTTTATTTGTCTGAGGCACGAGGAGAAAATACATACATGACAAGGTAGAGTATAGATATAGAGAGATACATAAAGGATATACAAAGAATGTAGGACTAAATCCTACAGAAAGTGATACAGAGTTACATGTAGTAGTAGTTACTTACTGGTAGTTTGCTGAGGGGCAAAGTCCCCTACCTAAGGGGTAGACCATCAAGCGTTAATAGTGTATAGTGGTTGCGTAGATTCGGAGAGAAAGAAGATTCTCCCGGGGTATGCTTAAATTAGCAGCACAATATGGGGCACAAATGGCAGCAAGGGAAGATTACCTTTTTTGACCCATGTTCCATCCCAGAGGGGCGGACGATCGCTTTAACATTGCCTGGGGAGAGTTAGTCTTCCGTGTGTTGTCGGTCTGTTCTCACAGGGACTCTGGTATATAAGCGGCTGATTCAAATTTTTCTGTTCTCTTTACTTTCTGCCTCTGAACGAGCACATGGGTTAGGCTTATGTCTACCCCCTTCTCGGTGGGGCTTTGGTCCCCCTTACTTTACTTGTAAGTCTTTACAGCATGTACTATCTTTAAGTTCCATGTCTGTAACATTTATTTGGGTTTGGTTTGGTTGGGTTTTAAAGGCATGTCAAACCCTTGGGGTTATTTATGCCGGAATACTTCTATTTGTTAATTAGGTTATCAAAAAATGTATTGGGTTTATTGCTGTAATCAAGTTTTCTGTTGAGAATTTTAACATCAAGAGAGTGAGGGTGGGTGATTTTTTGTTACGGTCTGAACTTACATCCTTGATAAGAGGCCAGGTTCTTTTCAAAAAGTTTTATGGTTTGATGGGTTTGTTTTGTTTTACGGCATATGAACCTCAGTGGGTCATTTAATGCCGATAAAGGTTTTGAATAAATCAATTCTTATGGGATAATAAATTTTTTTATAATACATTTTTTCTATTTTTAACCCCATAGATGGGGTCCTAACAGGTATTATACACTCCGGGTCAGAGTGGACCAGGGGAGCAATGGTGATGAAGGGTGCTCCACATTCCCCAAAACTCCAAAACTGGAACTCACCATCAGATAGAGTTTAACGTCATTCCAGGATATGTAGACCGCGCAAGCCACGCCTTCTAGCACCCATGATGAGATAAAAAAGGGGTTGGGCTTGCTATAAGGCAATAGGGTTGGGAAATGAACATTTATATTTTATGTACATTTGGGTATCTCGTTTATTCTAAATATTGTATCTGTAATTTACATTCATGAATGTGTCCTTTTATCTTATCTTATATCTTATTTGTATCTTATGTACTTTATGTACTTTATGTATCTTATCGTTACCCATGTGCTGTTACCTATTAATGTTTTGTCTCAAACGTGTCGGAGCTGTTGTTCAATTATCAACTTTGAATTTTACAGTGTAATACTTAGCAAGCCTAGTCTCACTATCAATTACTGCTGAATAGAAAGTTCGATACTCACTGTCACATCCGCCCTTGATGAGTAAGAAAGAGGAAGAAGGAAGGGAAGAAATAAGAATTGAACAAAAAACAAGTAAGGAATGAAATACAGAATATGAAGGAAAAATGAATGAAAAAGAGAGGAAAAAGAAAATAAGGTAAGGGAAAGAGGAGATGAGAGGAAAATAAAAAGAGAAAGATAAGAGGAAAGAAAGAAAGGAATGAAAAGGGAAGGGAATGAAAAGGATGAGAGAAAAGGTGTGAGCGCGCGGGAGCGATAACGATTTAATCTGTTTTAATCAAACATATGAAAATATGGAAAGAAGGATGAGAGAGAGAGAGAGAGGAAGAGAGAGAGAGAGAGGAGAGAGAGAGAGGGGGGGGGACGGGGGGAGAGAGAGAGACGTCTAGATTTATTATGCTTTTACATATTTAATTATTTAAAATAGCTCTTAACATCAAACATGTAATAATCAAATTATCACACTGTGTATAGAGAAGAAAGAAAAGAAAGGGAAAGAAAAAGGTAATAACGAAATGAAGGAAAGGACAGGTAATAATGTTTAGAAGAAAAAGAGAAAGAAAATAATGAAAGGAAAAGAAGGAAAACAGGAGGACGAAAGAGTAGGAAGAATTACAGAAAGAAAGGAAGTTGGAAATAAGGAAGTAAAAGAGAAAGGATAATAAATAGAAGAAATGGTAGAAAGAAATGAAGGAAAAAATAAGGAAAGGAAGGAAGTAAAAAAAAGGGAAAGAAATAGAAGCAAAAGAGAGAGGAAGGAAAGAAAGGGAATGAAAAGAAAGAGAATGAAAAGGAAGAAAAGGAAATGAAGTAAAAGAGAAAGGAAAAATAGAAGGAAACGGGAATGATATTAGAATATAAAGAAATAAAAAGAAATAAAAAGAAAAGAAAGAAGAAAGGAAAGCAGGAGAGCGAAAAGTAGGAAAGGAATAACAGGATGAAAGGAAGGAAAAAGGAAGAAGAAAAGGGAAAGAAGAATGTAGGATAATATTAAAAGTAAAGTCGTCTCAACAGACAGCGAGGCGAGTCCATCCCTTTTTCTCTATCGCTGACCAAGAGAGATTATTTTAGCGTTAAGTTGGAGGTCACACCTACATCAGCTCTCACTTTACCGCACAGATCCTGCGGCACTCATACGCTGAGTTTGGCGAGGCCGGAATCGGAACCAGGAAACTTTGTGATTTCTAGCGGAACGCTTTAAACCGACTGAGCTAAACGGCCCTAGATAAGGAATTACTAATAGGAAGAAAAATGGAAAAGGAAAGAAAAAGAAGGAAGTAAAAGAAAAGAGAAGAAAAAAGAAATAAAAGGAAAGAAAGAACGAAAACAGGAGAACGGAAATGGAGGAAATAATAACAGGAAGAAAGAAAGAAAAAAATAAAGGAAACAAAAGAAAAAGAAGAAGAAAAAGAAAAGCAGGAAAGCAAAAGGTTAGGGAAATGATAACAGGAGGGACGGAATAAAAGAAGGAAAAAGGGAAAGAAAATAAAAGAAAATGAAAGAAGAAAGAAGGAAAAAAGGGAAGAAGTAAAAGAGAAGAAAATAAAAGAAAAGGAAAGAAGAAAGAAGGAAAAAAGGGAAGGAAAAAAGAGAAAGAAAATAAAAGAAAAGGAAAGAAGAAAGAAGGAAAAAGGAAGGAAGTAAAAGAAAGAAAAGAAAGAAAAGGAAAGAAGAAAGAAAAAAGGAAAAAAGGAAGGAAGTAAAGAGAAAGAAAAGAAATAAAAGGAAGAAGAAGAAAAGGAAAAAAGGAAGGAAGTAGAGAAAGAAAAGAAAGAAAAGAAAAAAGAAGAAGGAAAAAAGGGAAGAAGTAAAAGAGAAAGAAAATGAAAGAAGAAAGAAGGAAAAAGGGAAGGAAGTAACGAGAAAGAAAGAAGAAAAGGAAGAGAAGAAAGGAAAAAAGAAAGAAAGTAAAAGAGAAGAAAAGAAGAAAAGGAAAGAAGAAAGAAGGAAAAGGAAGAAATGAAAAAGACAAAGGAAAGAAGAAAGAAGGAAAAGGAAGGAAAGTAAAAGAAAAAGAAAAGAAATAAAAGGAAAGAAGGAAGAAGGAAAAAGGGAATGAAGTAAGAGAAGGAAAAATAAATTAAAGGAAAAAAGAAAGAAGGAAAAAGGGAAGGAAGTAAAAGAGAAAGAAAAAGAAATAAAAGAAAGAAGGAAAAAAGGGAAGGAAGTTAAAAGAGAAAGAAAAGGGAAGAAAGAAGGCAAAAGGAAGGAAGTAAAAGAGAAAGAAAAGAATAAAAAGAAGAAAAAGCAGAAAAGGAAGAAAAGGAAATAAAAGGAGAAGGTGAAAAAGGGAAGGAAGTAAGAGAAGGAAAAAAATAAAGGAAAGAAGAAAGAAGGAAAAAAGGAAGGAAGTAAAAGTGAAAGAAAAGGAAATAAAGGAAAGAAGAAAGAAGGAAAAAAAGGAAAAGAAAGAAAAAGAAATAAAAGGAAAGAAGAAAGAAGGAAAAAGTGAAGGAAGTAAGAGAAAGAAGAAATTAAAAGGAAAGAAGAAAGAAGGAAAAAAGGGAAGGAAGTAAAAGTGAAAGAAAGGAAATAAAAGGAAGAAGAAAGAAGGAAAAAAGGAAAGAAAGAAAAAGAAATAAAGGAAAGAAGAAAGAAGGAAAAAGTGAAGGAGTAAAAGAGAAAGAAAAAGAAATAAAAGGAGAAGAAAGAAGGAAAAAAAGGAAAGAAAGAAAAAGAAAGAAAAAGAAATAAGAAAGAAGGGAAAAAAAGAGTACGAAAGGTAAGAACTTATGACAGGAAATAAAAGAGGGGAAAAAAGGGGGGAGGAGAAAGGGAAAATAAGATCAGCCATGTTTTTAGTTCTGTCTGTCTCGTTAGGGGGCGTGTGTGGTGAGGGATTTGTGTGGAGGGAAGACGGACGGGTCGCTAGCTACGAATCGAAAGACAACCATTCTTTGTATAGTTATACTTCCAGAGAATATTTTTTCCATCCCGCTGTAGAAACTCGAGATGTCGTTTGTAAAGTGCAGATGTTTTGGAGGACAAACGGCAAACACATGTCAGCAAAATTGCGGTGGAAGGCTGACTTTTTTCTTCCCACTTCAGTCAACACAAAAAACAGACCCCCTGTTTCACTCTTATCTCCCATCTTCAACTTATTTTTCAGGCGCGGATTTTAGTTTCTATTTTCTTTCTCATTTTTTAATGATTTATTTATATATTTATTTTCTAAATCTATCATATATAATATAATATATATATATATATATATAATTGGATTTTCATCACCTTAGTACATCTAATTCTTCCACCTCAGATACCTTCACTTTTTTTTCGTCTCTGTTTTTTTTTCCGGCTTCGTCCCGTTTCGTTTCCCACGCCAGTTTCGTATTTCTCTGTCCTTTTTCGTCACCCGTTTTCTTTCTTTCTTGATTTTGTCCGTTTTTTAAAACTTTTTTCGTTTGTTTTTTATTTTATTTATTATTTCCTTTTAATTTACAATGTCTTATTCTTTGTTTCATTCTGTTTTCTATTGTTTTTTTTTATTTTCTTCATTTTTTCTGTTTCTTTTTTTCTTTCTCTTATATTATTTTGTTTCCTTTTGGTTTTTCTTTCTCACTTCCTTTCCTGCTTCCTTTTCTATTTCTATTCACTCATTCTTTTTCTCGATCCCTTCCGTTTTTTGTTTCGCTTTTTCGTCTGTCCTTCCTTCTTCCTATTTTTTTTTTGTCATTTTCTTTCTGTTCGACTTCCTTCTTTCTTTTTATCTTTGGATACATTCTTTCTCAGTTTCTTTCCTGTGTTGCTTTCTTATCATTTTTCTTCTCTCTTTTTTGTTTTCTTTGTGTTTTTATTTTCTCATTCCTTCCTTTCGTTTCTTTTCTTTCTTTTTTTTTCTCTTTTTTGTTTCTTTGTGGTTTTTTATTTTCTTCAGTTCTTCCTTGTTCTTTCTTTCATTTTCTTCTCTCTTTTTGTTTCTTTGTGGTTTTTATTTTCTCAGTTCTTCTTCGTTCTTTTCTTCGTCATTTTTATCTTCTCTCTTTTTTGTTTCTTTGGGTGTTTTTATTTTGCTCAGTTCTTCTTCGGGTTCTTTCTTTTCATTTTTCTTCTTCTTTTTGTTTTCTTTTGTGATTTTTATTTTCTCAAGTTCCTTCTTCGTTCTTCTTTCATTTTTCTTCTTTTTGTTCTTTTGTGGTTTTTTATTTTCCAGTTCCTTCTTCAGTTTCTTTCTTTTCATATGTTTCGTATCGTCTGCTTTTTTGTTTTTTGTGTTTTTATTTTTCAGTTCTTCCTTTGTTCTTTCTTTCTTTTTCTTCTCTCTTTGTTTTCTTTGTGGTTTATTTTTCTGCCAGTTCTTCGCTCCTTTCCTTTCATTTCTGTTTATGCTTATTTTCTGGCAGTCCTTCTAGTTCTACTTACTTCTTTCGCGTCATATCTTCCTGCCTTTTTGTATCTATTCATTCCTTCTTTCATTCTCTTTTCCTTTCCTTTTCTTTCAATTGTTCCGTCGTGTCGTACCATCTTTCTTTCTTTCCTTCCTTTTCTTCGTATTTTTTGCTCGTCGTGTATTTTCAGTTCCTTCCTTTGTTTTTCCTTCAATTTTTCTTCTCCAATTTTTTTTCCGTTTTTTTTACTTTTCGTTCGTTTCTTTATCAGCTGCAAATTTTCTTCTTGCTTCTCCTTTTTTCGTTTCTTTTTTTTTGGTTTTTTCTTTTTGAGTCCATTCCATTCCTTCTTCCTTTTTTTTTCTTTTCTTTTCGACTTATTTCTGTCGTTTTCTTTCTCTACTCTTCTTTTTCTTCTTCCTTTCTGTTTTTCTTTCTTTTCTCCTTTTCATATTTCCTTTTTGTCATTCTTTCTTCAGTCCTTTATTCTTTCTTATCTTTCTGTTTTTTTGTTTTTGCTTTTTGTTTGTTTTTTTTTTCGAGTTCTTTTCTTTTCTCAAGTTATTTACAATTGTTTTCTTCTTTTTTTGTCTTTCATTCCGTCCTTTTTGTTATTCTTCATGTTTAGTTTCTTGTGTTGTATTCATTCCATTCATTCTTCTTCATTCATGTCTTTCTTCCTCTTTTTTAGTTACTCTTTTTGTTTTTCGTTTTCTTATTTTCTTTCATTCTTTTCTTCATTTCTCTTTTTTTTTTAAAACTTTTGTTTTTTGCTTTTTTCTCGTCGTTTTTCTCTTAATTCATTCTTCTTATTTATTTTCCTTTTCTTCTTCCTTTTTCTTTTTCTTTTCTTCTTTCTTTTCTTCTTCCTTATTTTTTTCTTTTCTTTTCCTTTTTTCTTCCCTTATTTTTTCCTTTTCCTTCTTCCTTTTTTCTTTCTTATTTTTTCTTTTTTCTTCGTTATTTTTTTTTCCTTGTCTTCTTCTTTTCTTCTTCTTTTTTTCCTTTCTTCTTCCTTTTCCTTCTTCCTTATTTTTCTTTTTCTCTTCTGTTTCTTCTTCCTTTTTCTTTTTCTTTTCTTCTTCTTTTTCTTTCTCCCTTTTCTTCTTCTTTTCTTCTTCCTCATTGTTTTAATTGCATCTTTACTATCTTTCCATTTTTTTAATATTTTCTTCATACTTATTGTTGCTCTCTCTCTAACAGTATTTCATTTTCTTCTTCCCCTCTCTCCTTTCTAAACTTTCATCTTCCTTTTTTTTCTCTCTCTTCTCGCCCTCTCCCTCTTTCTCTCTGTACACCTAAGTACCCTCCTTATCTCCCCACCTTCTCTGTGTTCTTTCTTCTTTCTCCTTCATGTACAATTCCCTCAATCATTCCATATTTTCCCCCCTTCTGTTTATTTGACCTCTCTCCATTATCGACATTTACATCAATTTTTTCCTGATTTTCACTCAATTCCTTTCTCCATCCATCGTTCTTGGTTTATTCAACTTGTTTTTCTTTTCTTTTTTTATGGGGACCTTTTTTTGTCGGAAGAGGAAGAAGTGACCTGTCAGTCAGATTTTTGAACTAAATGGGAGGAATAAAAGGCCAGCCTATCTTATCTCATAAGAGGAAAACAGTGGCTAGAAAAGATAAAATATATTGCAAAACAAGAAAAAAAAAGGTCTTTATTTTTCTTCTATTTCCTTTCGAGAAAAGAAAACATAGACACATATCTATGTAAATACAAAATGGCTAAATAATTGTGTGTACTCAACCACAGCGAGATGTGCGAGCTCAGGTGAAAAAAATCTAGTTGGTTTGTTTAGTTGGGTTTTACGGCATGTCAAACACTTGTTGGGTTATTTCATGCTGGGGACGTTTTGTTTAATTCATTCTTGATGGGGTATTCAATATTTTTGGATTTTACGGCATGTCAACCCTTGTTGGGTTATTTATCCCAAAGACGTTTTTGTTTTATTCATTCTTGATGGGTACTCAATATTTTTTTGGATTTATGGCATGTCAACCCTTGTTGGGTTATTTTATCCAAAGACGTTTTGTTTTATTCATTCTTGATGGGTATTCAATATTTTTGGATTTTACGGCATGTCAACCCTTGTTGGGTTATTTTATGCCAAAGACGTTTTGTATTATTCATTCTTGATGGGTATTCAATATTTTTGGATTTTACGGCATGTCAACCCTTGTTGGGTTATTTTATCCCAAATACGTTTTGTTTTATTCATTCTTGATGGGTATTCAATATTTTTGGATTTTACGGCATGTCAACCCTTGTTGGGTTATTTTATGCCAAAGACATTTTGTATTATTCATTCTTGATGGGTACTCAATATTTTTGGATTTTACGGCATGTCAACACTTGTTGGGTTATTTCATGCCGGGGACGTTTTGTTTTATTCATCCTTGGTGGGTATTCAATTATTTTAAACTCAATTTAAAAAAAACTTTTTTTGAGTTTAAATGAAATAACCCAACAAGTGTTGACATGCCGTAAAACCCAACCAACAAACCAACTAGATTTTTTTCACCTGAGCTCGCACATCTCGCTGTGGTTGTTACACACAATTATTTAAAAAAATATTTTTTTATCTATTCAACTAATAGATAGGGCCCTAACAGGTAGTACCACTCCAGTTCAGAGTGGACCTGGGAGTAATGGCAAGGAAGGGCTGCTCCACATTCCCCAAAGCTACATAATTGGAACTCCACCATTAGATGCAGTTTAACATTATGCTCATCAGACCAAGACCCTCAGCCACTGCCTTCTAGCACATACAGGAAAAGCATTGGAACTCCACCATTAGATGCAGTTTAACATTATGCTCATCAGACCAAGACCCTCAGCCACTGCCTTCTAGCACATATAGGAAAAGGATTGGAACTCCACCATTAGATGCAGTTTAACATTATGCTCATCAGACCAAGACCCTCAGCCACTGCCTTCTAGCACATACAGGAAAAGCATTGGAACTCCACCATTAGATGCAGTTTAACATTATGCTCATCAGACCAAGACCCTCAGCCACTGCCTTCTAGCACATATAGGAAAAGGATTGGAACTCCACCATTAGATGCAGTTTAACATTATGCTCATCAGACCAAGACCCTCAGCCACTGACTTCTAGCACATATAGGAAAAGGATTGGAACTTTGCCATAAAGGATATAAAGGTGGGACAGTCATACAGGTGCCAGAGCTTAAAGGGATCAGCCGATTGATCGGAAGTGGCCTTACCGAATACTGTTACATAATCCATGCATAGATTATTGTCAACCCCCTGTATTTCTGAAGGGATGGCCCCTTTTCATATCACGGGAGGGACTTTCCATGGAATATTACAAAAAGCCCGCGAAATACGTGAAGTCACATGGGACCTGGTTGGGTCTTCAGTTTCAGCTTGGACGTCAGGCAGATAAGGCCTTAGCTGGACCTCACTGCACACGCGCGCTATGTTAGTTAGAGAAATATGTTTAGTTAAGTAAATAAAGGTTTAAATAAATAATATGGTTTTGAGGTTGATGAATGTCTTGGCAACAAGACTGACCTATAAGAAGAAATGAATCAAGGATGACCAAACAGCAAGAACAGAGAAATAGAAGACCAGACACGAAGTCCCCAAGACTAGGTCCAGACGCTAGAAGAAGAACGTAAGATACTAAAGATGAGCAGAAGAATAATAGAAGTAAAGAAAGGGTATACAACACTACCCGTATAGCCTAAGTAAGGACCAAAGTGGAGTGTTGCATGCCATGGACTTCTCGGCCAGCAGGGTCCCATACTTAAGCATCACCGGTCGACACCCATGGTCAACAGGTGGTCCTATTAGCGGGTGTGGGGTCTTACTCCTCTGCAGTGGCGCGGTTATTTTCCTCGTACCCCACTTGTACAAAGTTAGGCACAAGGCTCTTATTAACGTGGGACCACCCACAAGCCGAGACTCATGGTATGGCGGGTGCAAAAAATGCGTTGATCCCGTCGGCATTCCCCCTCAAGGCGGCGCCTCAGGCACCGGGCAATAAACCCAGCCTTGTCCCTTTAAATAGAGGGGGCAGGTGTTTCCTGGGGGGGATGACCTCTGGGATCAACGATGTTGATTTTACTCTGTAGGTCCAGCGGCCGAAGCTCACTGGACCCCCGACGGTGACCGGAAACCAGTGTCGCAGTCGGTGTATTCTAAAGACCCAGCCGACAGGGCATTGTCCCAGCCAGAGCAGAGACTACGGCATACTGTTGAATCAACGAAGGCACTACGAGGGGTGGGGAGGGGATGTTTTTTTTTACATTTTTTTGAGTGTTTGTTGGCACCGTGTCTTCTCAGACAGAACATGCCAGAAACGTGAAACACCGAAAAAAGAAATAAATTGGCCCATTTCATTCCCCGTCAAGTGCTGGCAACGTTTATTCGAGCCAGACACAACAAAGCTTATCTTGTGCCGTGCCGTTGTCATCCGCACTCCCCCCCCCCGTTTAGCTGGAGTTACAACGGTCGACTATCCAAGCGTTGACGGAAATGGAGAGGAGCTGGAAGGGTGCAGCGAGATGCGAATGGTGGAGACAGAGTTGTCATAAGAAGAAGAAGAAGAAGAAGAAGAAGAAGAAGAAGAAGGAGTAAGGGAGAAGACAGAAGGAGTTAAAGAAAGAAAGAAATAGTATTTCGAATAGGAAGATGACGAAAAAGAAGAATACGAAGATTAAAAAATAAATAAAAATGAAAGAAAATGGAGGGGGGAAAAGTAGCAGAAAATGAAAGAAAAACAAAGAAAAATTGATAATAAACGTGAGAAGAATAAAAAGAAGTATACAAGAAGAAGAAGAAGAAGAAGAAGAAGAAGAAGAAGAAGAAAAGGGGGAGGGAAGAAGGAGAAAGAGGACTAGGAAGAAGAACGAGAGGATAGATAGAGAGAGAGAGAGAAGAGAGAGAGAGAGAGAGAGAGAAGAAGAAGGAGAAGAAGAAGAAGAAAACAGGATTAAAGAGGGAAGAAGGAGAAGGAGAAAGGGGAGTAGTGTGTGCATGAGAGAGAAGAAGAAGAAGAAGAAGAAGAAGAAGAAGAATGAGAAAGGGGACTAGGAATGAGAATAGATAGATAGATAGATAGAGAGAAGAAGAAAAGAGGGAGGGAAGAAGGAGAACAGAGATAGATAGATAGAAAGAGAGAAGAAGAAGAAGAAACAGGGTTAAAGGGGGAAGAAGGAGAAGGAGAAAGAAGAGTAGTGTGTGTGTGTGTGAGAGAAGAAGAAGAATGAGAAAGAGAACTAGGAAGAAGAATAGAGAGAGAGAGAGAGAGAGAGAGAGAGAGAAGAAGAGAAGAAGAAGAAGAAGAAGAAAAGAAGAAGAAAGGGGAGAAGAAGGAGAATGAGAATTAAGAAGGAGAACAGAGAAGAAGGAGAAGAGAGAGAGAGAGAGAGAGAGGAGAGAGAGAGGAGAGAGAGAATTAGTGAGGGAAGAAGGAGAATGAGGAAGAGGACTAGGAAGGAGAGAAGAAAGAGTGGTAGACGAAGAAGAAGAAGAAGAAGAAGAAGAGAAGAAGAAGAAGAAGAAGAAGAAGAAGAAACAGGATTAAAAGGGGCAGAAGGAGAAGGAGAAAGAGGATTAAGAGAGCAAAGGAGAAAGAAGAGAGAGAGGAGAGAGAGAGAGAGAGAGAGAGAAGTGGAGAGAAGAAGAAGAAGAAGAGGAGGAAGAAGAAGAAGAAGACCACCACCACCACCACTTATGAATTAAAAGACATGTCATGGAGAGACTCCTCCGAGGGGCAGCAACAATAAGACTTGTCTTACAACTAAATAACTCTTGTGTTCTGCTCGCATCAATTTTCCTTACACGAAGACGATTCATTTCTTGAATCCGTTTCAATTGGTTCCTTTTAGTTTTCATTAATTATGTTGGGATTATCTTCCCATTGGCCAGGAAGAGTTACCTTCCCGCTGGGTCTCTGAATCGACCACCAGGGGACCTCTGGTATTTAAGCGCGGGTTTTGAAACTCCCTGCCTCTTTGCTACCTCTTCCCGTAGGTACCCACATGGGTTAGACACATTGTCACACCCCTCTCGGTGGGGGCTTTTGTCCCCAACGCTATGCAACTTTCCTGGGGGCTTCGGCCCCTCATCACTAGTAAGTGATTTTTTAATGTATGGACTCTCCAGTCCTTTAATCTCTATTGTTGTATGTTCATGTACATGTATTTCATTGTTACTGTATCTTGTCGTATAAATGTGATGTTTATTATATAAAATGATATGTCCAACACCACGTGTCGGAGTTTGTTTCGTTTCAACAAGTTATAACATTGTTATAATGTTGCATAGCCTCTTCACTGGCACCAAATAATTATAATGTTATATATCTCTTTCTTTCTTCTATATCTGGTCGTATTTTCTTCTGGCCGGCTTTGCTCCTGATCGTCTTTGCTATTTCTTCTATCATCTTGACTTGGTCTAGAATCTTCTAAGGTCTGGACTTTCTATTGCTATGTTCCTGCTGGCTGGTCGTCCTGGATTCATTTCTTGGTCTTGTTACCAAGACATTCATCAACCACCAGAACATATTACTTATACAAACCTTTATTTCCTTAACTATACATTTCATTTAACTAAATATCTGACTAACATAGCGTGCGTGAGTTCCAGTTTAGACAGAGCATAAAATGGCCGACCGCTCTGCCTGACGCCCAACTGCAAACTGGGGACCGAACAGGTCCCACGTGACTTCACGTATTTTGGCGGGCTTCTGTAATTTTCCATTGAAGGACCCGGCTATGGTATGAAAAGGGTCATCCCCTCAGAATTACAGGGGACCGACAATAATCTTATGCAACCGCATAGATTATATAACAATAACCTTGAACCTTACAATTACATTTTGATTGTGGATCACTACGAGGTTTCCTGTCATCTCTCAATGAAACAAAAAAGAAATCCTTCAAAGCATTCCAATATGATGTCCTGTTTAGCAGAACTTCACTATTAGGGTTTGTTAGAGTCATGTGGTGTAATGGTTACCGTCGTAGAAAATAGGCTAGGCGAGACGAGTTCAAATCCTCGACGCGGCTGTTTTGCATTTCACATAACGATAATACCATTGGGAAAGGTACGAATGCAACTATTCTCCCGTTAGCTATGGGTAATAAAGTAGGGCAGACTGGCATCTTTAACCTTGGAAGGGCAACTTGGTGGAAATAAATTTGATGCATAATTTTTTGGACTGTCACCAGGTTAATAAATTCCATACGACCTGAAGAAGCCCGGAGAGTTAGTGGTCGAAACGTCGTATAAATGGAAATAAATAAATGCATAAATACTGATTAGCGATAATAGTCCACAAACAAAAAATATATTGGTTGGCTGATTGGTTGGGTGGTTGGGTTTTACGGCATCTCAACTCACTGGGTTATTTTATGCCGAAGACGTTTTTTTATTCCTTCTTGATGGGAACTCAATTTTCTTAATTCTTTAACCACATTCTTTTCTATTCAACCTATAGATGGGACCCTACCAGGTACTACCACTCTGCGTCAGAGTGGACTTGGGAGTAGTGGTGATGAAGGGGTACTCCACATTCCCTAGAGCTCCAGAATTGACATTTCACCATCAGATAGAGTTAAACCTCATACCCAGGACATTAAGACCCTCAGCCACCTCCTTCTAACAAATATATAATAAAAAGGGTTGGCCTTGCCATAACGGTAATAGGGTTGGGACCATTATATAGGTGCTAGGGCTTGACGTAACCAACCGATTGATCAAATAAATTGACCTTGTGTCCCATCCTACTAATTCAGAGGTGTTGATATATATATATATATATATATATATATATATATATTATATATATTCCGAAGAGAAGGGTAAGACCCCCCCCCCAGGTATGTCATGGATATGACTAAACTTTTTCTAATAGCGATATAAAGTACCCCTTCATTGCTATTATTGCCAAGTTTTGTAATATTTGAAAGGATTTGAAAAAATAATCCCCTAAAAATATTCGACAATCTTTCAGAATGTATATGTGTACTCAAATGGATTGGTTTTGGTTGTTTTACGGCATATCAGCCTCCGTGTGTCATTTAATGCCGACAAAGTTCTGAAATAAATTCATTCTTAATGGATACTGAATTGTTTTTTTTTACAAACACATTTTTCTATTTAACCCATAGATGGGACCCTAACAGGTACTACCACTCCGGGTCAGAGTGGACCAGGGAGCAATAGCGATGAATGGGTGCTCCACATTCCCCAGAGCTTCAGAATTGGAACTTCACAACCAGAGAGAGTTTAACGTCATTCCCAGGACATTAAGACCCCTCAGCCACAGCCTTCTAGTACCCATATGATAAAAAGGGTTGGGGCTTGCCATAAGGGCAATGGGGTTGGGGCAATCATATAGGTGCTAGGGCTTGACGTGACCAACCGATTGATCAAAGGGGGCTTCTCCGATCGTCCGTCTAGCCTAAGCAAGTGCCTAAGTTGAATATTTCATGTCATGGACTGCTCAATTACAAGGGTTCCATCGCTTAAGCGCCACTGATTGCAACCCACGGCCAATAGGTGGCCCCGTTCTGGGGCGTCTTACCCTCTGCAGAGGTGCGCTCGTTGTATTTTAAAGCCCCTGCCGACATGAGGCCTCTTTTTTTGCGTAATGTCTCTAAACGAAATTTTTGTTTGTTTGTTGCTTTTTCCTTGTAGGGCCAACGGGTAATAAATGATACTAGCATGACCTGTGAACATACCACAGAATGGTAATTTAGTTATTACAACGTTTGATATATTTACTTAAGAGCTATTTCAAAATAGTTCAATATATAAAAAGTATAACATTTCCTTCTTTTCATCCATTCATTATATTCGATTGAAACAGATTAGCGATATCCCTTCCGCGCTCTCACCTCTTCTTTCTATCTTTCCCTATAATTTATTTCTTATAATATTTTTCTGTGTAGCATGTCCTTTTTCTTCGGTTTCTTTCTTTAAAGTAAGAACGGAATGGTCCATTATTTAGCTGAGCTGACGACCCTCTTAAAAATAAGAATTTGGTAGATAAGCAACACCAGATAAGATAATAAGGATTTAAAATTTTGCATTTCATCTTAGGTGATTTGGACGGTCTCATTTTTTATCATAGGTTGTTGATGATAACGGTCGAAAGATTAAGGAACATGAGTATTAATACATTCCTTCTGAGTTTTGTTACTTGTTGAATTTTACCATGACCCGCGAGAGAAATGAGTTCATTTCTCACGAACAGGTATTAGACGCTAGGTCAGAGGTCAGAGGTCACGAAGAAAAAGGCAGAGACTTGCAACAAGTCCTCAACGTTATCAAACACGAAAAAAAAAGAGAGATAACATCATGATTTTTCTTCTGGGGTGCCACTGCATATATATATATATATATATATATATATATATATATATATTATATATATATATATTGTATGTGTCTGTGTGTCTGTGTGTGGTAAGCAGCAAATCGGGGTGGTTTATTAGTATGACATGTGAAATAATAAAATATTGGGGGGGGGGGCTTGTAAGAAAGTAGAGAAAAGTAAGAAAGAAAAAAACAAACAAAATAGAGAGAAAAAAGAAAAATAGAAATACGCAAAACTATGATCGAAGGAAAAGGAGAGAGAGAGAGAGAGAGAGAGAGAGAGAGAGAAAGAGAGAGAGAGAGTGTGTGTGAGAGTGTGAGTGTGTGTGAGAGTGTGAGTGTGTGTGTGTATGTGTTTTTTTCATTTGATGCCCCCACCCCGAAAAGCGTTAAATATTTGAATTAATTGAAATTTAACTGTTAGAAACTTGTTTTTATTAGCGGCGGCGGGGTGGGATAAAAAAACATATGTATTTAAATTTTGACCACAAAACAATTTTTATGTTTATTATTAAAGAAAATAAAAGATTTCAAAGATCTGTTTACATTTTCTTACGAAATTGTTAAGCAAAAAATCTTTTTACGGCTTTTTGAACGTCGATAAAATCGAGATAAAATTTGTTAAAAGTATATATTCTTTTTACACTGAAATTAAAATATTTGTTCAATCTTAATAAAATTTTGTAGATTTATGTAAAACTCGTATATCTTAAAAATATATTGTTGCTTGTCGTAAAACAAAACAAACATTGAATATGATACTTTTAAGTAAGTAATTTTTAAATTAATCTTTTTAAATATTTAATATTAATATCACTAAAAATAAAATAAAAATAAAAGCTGTTCCTTATAGTTAAACATTTGAATCATTTCCATTGCAATAATGATAATTTATATAAATAAAAGATGAAATTAATCTTAAAAATTGTATTATTACTATAAAAAATTATTTGCGAAATTTGTAATCAATTTTAAAATATTTTTTTTTTTTTTACCCTCGCCTTTTTTCATTAACTATAGATGAACTAAAAAGTTTACAAATAAATAAATACCTTCGATTTTGTGTAAAATTTATGTGTAAAATATTCAAAATAATCATTCAATAATAATTAATAGATGCACATAACGTTTTATTATATTTTTTTCGGTGGGGTAACAGAACTAAGCTTCCATTTCAAATTGTTTTTTTTTTACTCCTTTAATAAATTTGATAATTTTACTTATGATAAAAAACCCTCTGACATTGAATTTTTAACTCCCATCCCATATCTTTCAAAAATTATCTTTTACACTAACGGGGGGGGGTCTTTTTGCTAATTCATTTAAAGTATTTTCTTAGACATCAAGAAGACGTCAAATCTTAAGCGAATATTAATTTATTCTTAGATTACACATGTTTTAGTGCGTGCTAAAAATAAATTGTCCCATTATTGTTAAAGACAAAAAATATTTGACTTCTCAGTTATAATAATCAGATATAAAGAAAAGCAAAGTTAATGTTAAATAAAAAGTAGAAGTAAAGTCGTCGGGGCGGCCTAAAGTCGGTATCAGCCAGTCAGTGAGGGAGTCTATCCCCTTTTCAATAGCGCTAGACCAAGGAGATTGTTTTTAGCGTTTGAGGTGGAGCGCCACACCTACCATCAGCTCCTTACTTTACCGCACAGATCCCTGTGCTACTCACACGCTGAGTTGGCGAGGACCGGTATCGAACTAGGAAACTTGTGGTTTCTAGTCGAACGCTCTACCGACTGAGCTAACCCGGCCCGTATGTAAGGAACCCTAAAAGGGTTACATTTTCCTGATCTAAACAAAAATTATAGGAATAATATTTGAAATCTAATAAGGTAGCACATTAAAGCTAAATTTTGTTGGTTTTATAATAGAAATTAAATACTAAATGAAATGATAGTCGCAATTGCAACTAAAAGATACCAAATCGTCTGAACTGGACTTCATTTCAAGGAAATATAAGAGAACAAAAATAACAGCCAGAAATATTAATAAACTGTTTTGTTGTGGTGTTAGACGTTTATACATTATGTTTTTGCATCTACTTACCTTCATTATTATTACAGATGTTCATGTCAAATTTTATACAAAGACTCAACACAAAATGTCAGTCATTCTTTATTTCTTAACATTTTCCGTCCATTGTTTTCTAGACATCAATTGATCTAAAATGAAGGAATCTGACCCGGAAGTAGTGAACTAAGAGTTCGGGTTACAGTTAAAAGTTGGATGTTCTCAGTTTAATTTTACCTAAATGTGATTTTAGAAGCATTTTAGAAATAAAACTGGGAATTTTAAAAATTAGGTAATAAAAAAATAATCTTATTCTACAACAACTGAATTTTATGAACAAAAATATCTGAAATTTTCTTTTTTCTTTTAATTTGTTTTTCAGCTAGCACCATTTTGCTTTTTTTTTTAGTAGCTTCCGTTACACAAAGAATGGAATATGCCGACCTCGAAAGGTGCAGATACTTACAATATATAGAACTGGGAAGATTCAGTAAGTTTAATTTTTTAGATTTAATTATCCTGTAAATATTATTTAAAATCTTATTATAATGTAAATTATGTAATTGACTATCTTTATCTAATAACGATGTCTCTATTAAAGAATAGCTGAGTTAGATTTGCTGCAAAATGGCCCATATTATTAAGGTATTTGCGATGCATCCCACTTATGCAGGCGTAACACAATGTCCTTGTGTCACGCATGCATAAGTTTGAGGCATGGAAAATACCTTAATAATATGGGCCAAATAAGAACTAAATATAAAAATATTACACTTATTTTAATGTTATTTTAATTGATTTCTATATAAAAATATATACAGGATTTCTTTTGATATATTTGAAAATCACATGATCATATTAGACATCATTAACAGCAAATAATTATTTATAAAATCGAGTTTTGTTAAGATCATTATGCAAATTATTCCCACCATATATTTTGAGAATCTTTATTTATTAGAGATATATATAACACGTATATCAAGATTTTAAATGCATTAATAACATGGGCTCTTCGTGTTTGTTAATGTAAATTAACAGCGTTGATCCCAGGGGGCTATCCCCCCAGGCAACACCCGCCCCCTCGATTTTAAAGGGGCAGGGCTGGGTTTATTGCCCAGCGCCTGAGGCGCCGCCTCGAGCTTCGGCTTGTGGGTGGGCCCACATAAAAATGTCCTTGTGTTACGTTCTCATAAGTGGGGTGAGAGGCAGATACCTTAATAACATGGACTCTTCTGGGCCTGTGTTTGTTAATGTAAATTAACAGAGTTAATCCCAGGGGGCTAATCCCCCCAGGCAACACGTGCCCCCTCGATTTAATAAATAATTATTTGCTTTAATTTGCTATTAAAACCTTTTAATATATTGAACTATTTTGCAGTAACTCTTTAGTAAATATATCAAACTTTGTAATAATTAAATTATCATTTTTCGTCGTCGGGGTGGCCTAAAGTCAGTATCAACCTATCAGCGAGGGATAGGCTGATCCCCTTTTCAATAGCGCTAGACCAAAAAGGTTGTTTGTGCGTCTGAAGTGGAGCGCCACAACTACCATCAGCTCCTAACTTTACCGCACAGATCCCTGTGCTACTCATACGCTGAGTTGGTGAGGGCCGGTATCGAACTAAGAAAAAGCTGAAGGAAAATGGATAAATACCTGGACCTTGCCAGAGAATTGAAAAATTTGTGGAACATGAGAGTGAAAGTGATACCAATTGTAGTTGCTGCACTTGGAACGGTCCCAATAAACTTGGAGGATTTGGAAATCAGAGGAAGAATTGAGACCATCCAGACTACTGCACTGTTGCAATCGGCTAGAATACTCAGAAGAGTCCTGGAGACATTAGGAGACTTGTTGTCACCCAGACTCCAGTGAAATACCATCAGCTAACGCTGATGTGAAAAACTCAAAAGAAGTGAAAATAATAATAATAATAATAATAATAATAATAATAATAATAATAACAACAACAAATGTCCCATTGGCAATTGAGGTAGTCTCATGACTGCTGCTGCTGCTGCTGTGGTAGTGGTGGTGGTGGTGGTGGGGGCATTTGTCACTTGGAGAATGCGGACCTCCCAATCGTAATGGCGCACCTAAAACTCTTAAGACTATAGCAGAGAGGAATTTCCTCTAGTTGGAATTTCATTAGTGGCTTCTTTTGTTTCTAGCCCGAAAGTGAAACGCCCTCCGCAGAGCAAAAAAAAAAAACCATCTTTCTGTAGATGATGCTCCCAGATATCACCGCCACATCATCAGACCTCGTAAACAATGAATAAATTCTAGTCTTGATTTTTTAAAATTATTTCTTTCTTCAAAATTTATTCATTCTTGTCCGTATTTCGTAAGACATATTTTGTCATTCATATTTTTTTCAGTACTGTCGGTATTAGAATACACCGACAGTACTGAAAAAAAATATGAATGTGTATTCTAATACACCGACTGCATCTCTACCGAGGGGTAACCCCACCCGATGGGGACACTTGTTGACCGTGGGTGGTGACTCGAGATATTTACAAAAAAAATAAGACCAAAAGTAAAAATATCACCGTCACCGAAATTTTGCAAATATCTATTTGCAAAATTTCGGTGACGCTCTTAAATGGCGGTAACGGTAGCACTTGAACGTGCGCATGCGCAAGGGAGTTGTCATTATATAGATCGAAGAACAGGGCTTTATCCAATCAGGGCAGTGAAAGAAAAGACAAGAAAAAAGCTACAACCATAAAAGGACCAAAAAAAAAAAAAAAAAAAAAAAAATGTTATCTCTTCTTTCCTGCAAGCTGACTCCTTTGCTATTATATAATCAGAAAAAAAATATATCTGAATCACTTTCCTTCATGCCTCAAGCTTGTATATGAGCACTAGAAGCAGCTACCCAGCGTTTCCTAGGTAGAGAACGAATAATAAGATGTTACTCACGTAGATACATTGATTGTTTTTGTGTTATATAATTGATTTGTGTTTTAATCACGAACGCAACCAATGACTTTTCATTCTCTTAGTATTCAAATCCTAATTTTTAAAGATATTCGTAGATATAAACAAAATCTTCATTATTTTTGAAAAAAGGCAAGTTCTGGTGATAGTGAATGTGTATATATATTTACTTTGTCTTTAATTGTTTTATTTTCGTAGTTTCCTCCGGACATCCACCCATACATATATACATACACATGATATTTTATTACTCTAAAACTTAAACACTTGCACCCGGAGTGTGCATATATTTGCTAGTATGCTGTAATCTATTAATAATGGAGATTCGCTTCCGGTTTTTGTCTGTAACAAAAAATACGTCACTGCTTACATCACATTACCCAAAATCGTCATAGAATAAAATTTATTCTACGATTGTTGGCATGTTCAAATTTTGAGTGTATTCATTCAATAAATACACTAAAAATTTGAACATGCAACATTAGACAGTCCTCATTGTTTTTTTAAAACAAGTTTTAATAAATACATGACTGGTACTATATATACCTATATATAGTTTGTTTTATTTTAATACATATTTAAAGTTTACATTTCAAATTGTTTTATTTTTAATCCTTTAATGAATTTGATGATTTTACTTACTTAGGGTACAAACTCGCTGATATTTAATTTTTTACTCCCACCCCTCAGGCAATATGTTTCAAAAATTTATTTTTAAATCGCCCGGAGGGTGTTTTTTATGTTGTACTAGTATTTATAATAATATAACCTATATATCCATACGCTTGTTCCTAAATCTTCCGTCCTTTGGTTAAAAATCTTCCACCCTTTGGTTAACAATGAGACCGTCCAAACTGATCAAGATACAATGCAAAAATGTAAATTCAGATTTTAAAAATAGAACATTCCAAATGG
>CM042171.1:36616648-36626648 GCA_023376005.1 Doryteuthis pealeii
AAACGTTTTACTCTGACGAAGAGCATGCTTAAAGATGTTATAGTTTTCTATTATTATTATTTCATTTATATTTAAAATAATAATAAATAGAATACATGTGTACATGAACACACTCCTGGCAGAAACACGTGTTAGTAAAATAAATCATTTTATCTATTCAGCATTTTCTTTCATTTGTTTATTTTTCCTTTCAACATACCGTCGGATTCGCTTCCATTTTCAACTTACACACACACACACACACACACACACACACACACACACACATATATATATATATATATATATATATTATATATATACACATTCTGCACAAAGAAAAAAATAAACAAAAACTCCAAATACTAGAAGCTTTATACATAAAACAATATAAACCATCCTTAAACAAAATTAATTTCCAATGCAGTACACACATTTTAAAATTCCTATAACACCTTTCTCATCAATTCTTCTCCTCCCAGCTTCCACATTAATATAATTAAAAAAAAAACTGGAACATATCACCCCTGATGATGGTACTTTGAAGTGCCGAAAGTACTCGGGACCTGAACTTTGGTGAACTTATCCACGAATTCCACCCAAATACAAAAAAGTTGGCCAGAAAACTCGAAAAGATCAAAAATAAAATTGTTAAACAGGAGATGTGTCTTTTGTTTAATTCTCTCTCTCTCTCTCTCTCTCTCTCTCTCTCTCTCTCTCTCTCTCTCTCTCTCTATATATATATATAATATATATATATATATATATATATATATATAAAGATAATCTAATGAGTCAGACAAACCTACTATTAGTTTCGCATAAAGCTCTTCAGGGCTAAAATCTGAAAAAAAAAAAATTTCTTCCTGGTTGATATTTGGTAGTATATTTTTACAATCAATACTTTCTGCTGGTTTTTTCTCTCCGCAAGGATCTACCAACACGCTTGGTATATCATATATATTAATATATATATATATATATATATATATATATATATATATATATATATTGCCAGATTTGAAAACACGAATCATTAAACTTCTTTACTTCTTCCACCAAACTTCTCTTACACTAGACAACAGATATACTTGATGAAGATTCCAATTCCTTGACGCCCCCCCCCCCAATTTGCACTCAAAATGAAAACTGACATCTCGAAACGGGTCAATTTTCGCCTTAACGTACAGGTAAGCATGTACAGCTAATACATTTAGCCTTACTCAGTATCATGTCTGCCTTTGTACGATGACAAATAACATCCTTGAACTTATTCGAGCATATCCGGGTTCTGAAAGCCTATCCCATCTTTAGAGAAAGCGATGAAGTTATCATCAATCTACTATTTAAAGTAACATTAGACTCGATTCGTGTCGCAAATTACATCTCGTTTTCCGGATACGAGTGACCTCCCTTACCGGATGTAGAAACATAAAACTATATATAACGATGGTAAAAGGACTTTGAACGTTATTTACCCGGTGTTCTCGCCGGGTGGGTGAGGTAAGATTATAGGCTTGGTTCCAAATGGCACTCCTCACCAAGTTGCACCTGCCCACCTCGCTTAAAAGTGATAATGGCTTGGTTATTTGCTCAGTGCCTGAGGCGCCTCTAAATATGAATACTGGCTGAACTAAGCATTTTTTTCCACCCAACCCACGGGAGTTTAACTTCCTACGGGGTACTCCCCACATTAAACCGACCTTGTGCCACATTTTTGCACTGTGGGTGGCAGAATAAATCTATTAATAATGGAGATTGGGTATATTTCTGTCTGTAACCAAAACCACATCACAGCTTACGTCACAATATTCTCAATGATTGCATCAGTCGGTAGAGCGTTCTGCTAGAAACTACAAGGTTCCTAGTTCGATACCGGCCCTCGCCAACTCAGCGAATGAGTAGCACGGGATATGTGCGGTAAAGTAAGGAGCTGATGGTAGGTGTGGCGCTCCATCTCACATACCCAAACAATCTCCTTGGTCTAGCGCTAGTGAAAAGGGGATAGACTCCACTCGCTGATTGGCTGATTGGCTGATACCGATTTTAGGCCACCCCGACGATTTTACTTTTACTATTAATGAGTATTGAATTTATAGTAAAAATCGTTATCCAATAAAATAAAGAACAACCCTGTGTTATATACACTCAAAATCTGACTAAGCAATTTTAGAATTGTTTTTTGCTCTCGCCCTTATTTTTGTAACATGGAAATTAACTAAAAGTTAAATAAATAGATAAATAAATACCAACGATTTTATGTAAAAATTTATCTGTAAAATATTCAAAATAATTATTTAATTAATAAAAAGTAAGTAAAGTCGTCGGGACGGCCTAATGTCGGTATCAGCCATGCAGCGAGGGAGTATATCCCCTTTTCACTAGTGCTAGACCAAGGAGATTACTTTAGCGTCTGAGGTGGAGCGCCACACCTACCATTCACTCCATAGTTTACCGCACAGATCCCTGTGCTATTCATACACTGAGTTGGTGAGAGCTGGTATCGAACTAGGAAACTTGTGGTTTCTAGTCGAACGCTCTACCGACTGAGCAAACCCGGCCCTCTAATAATTAATAGATGCTCACAACATTTTATTTGAGGGGGACAGAACTAAGTTTCCATTTTAAATTGTTTATTTTTTACTTTTTTTTTACTCCTTTAATAAATTTGGTGATTTTACTTACTTATGATAAAACCCCTCAGACATTGAATTTTCAACTCCACCCTACTCAGACAATATCTTTCAAAAATAATTTTTACACCACCCAGAGGGCGTTTTTTTTATTTTTTATTTTTCGTTTGTCTACTTAATGGAACTGAACTGAACTTGCCCATCAACATCACGATGAACATCTCGTCAATTTAAAGATATATTTTTCGAGCATGTTTTCCCTGGTACACACCCAAGAAACACCGCGAAAGTGTTCTGGAATTACGGCATCCAAATCCTGATCTGGCTTGATAACAGTGAAAATTTTGAATCCTGTTAGAAACAAATGACGTATGGTTAGGAAACAGGAAAAATTAACGAAATCACTAGATAACAGTGTCGGCGGGTCTTAGAATAAGCAGACTCTGCAGAAGAATAAAACCCTACAAAAACTTTGGAGAACACCAGAGAGCACATCCACCGAAATGTTGTACATATAACAATGAAGATGGGGACAATAGTCCGAATAATCTAAATAATCCAAAACCCTCCAACTCCTCCAAAAAGAGGTTAGCCTGTTTTTATTATTACCATATATTATACTTAAAACTAAACTATTATATATTTAGAAAACAGTTTTCACTCAACAAATGGAATGCCACTTCGTCACTATATTTTTCGTCTCTTTTTTTTGGTTTATCAAATACTTTGAAAACGTTTCTTTTAAAAATCACTAAAAACATTTTTCATGAAATCTTTTTTTCTGACGACGACCTAAATTCATATTAAAACCTTCAGGTCAGTTAACTTTGAACCACGTATCTTTGAGAATCTGTGTTACGCCTCAAAGATACACGACCTTAAAAAAATATAAAAGTTTTGAAATAAAATAACTAGTGCATTATATATTTTATTCATTAATATATCAAAACTGAAAATTTCATTAAATTCGGTTAATTTCCTGATTTTTGGTATTTTTTTCTTTCGGCGGGGTGACATAAAATGGTGGAATTTATGTCCGGTAAATTCGATTTAACCGACTTTTCTTTATCCTGCCTCATAATACAAACACTTTTGAGTTCAAAGAATTGTTTTCTCGTTCTGTCATCTCATTTAGCCACATACAGATGTTATTGTGAGGTTTTAAGGGGTCAAATGAGAACAAAACGACGGGTAACAAATGTAGGAAAATATATTAACAGAAAGTAGACAAATACAATAGAGATAAGTGGAAAATACGTCCGACAATACAGTTATTGGCTTGCTCGCATTGGCTTACTGCCAAGCCACAATTATCCCTGTTACTTATAGTAACCTGTCGGCGCATTCCATTAGTCTTATAGGGTGTATCACCTATAACAGATGTTATCTAGCTGTTATTGCGATTCTTACGAGACAACATTATTATTACTTGCAGTCCATCGTATCCGATGATGATACCACGCGAATCCTTTTCTCCCAATTTATTCGGTCTCTGGTTGTGTCTTGCCAACTGCCTATGAAGATATTAAAGTCCTTCAGGTTTCTCTTGATGTTGTCTTTGTACCTGAGTTTGGTCTACCGATTCCACGTGATCCCTCTCTCAGTTGAGAGTATAGAATCTGCTATGGCAGTGTGTCATCCCCAAGTCTGTTTAAGTGGCAAGCCCATCTCAAGTTGCGTTGGACAAGTATTGTTACATAATTTATGCGGTGGCGTGGGTTGTTGACAGACCCTGTAGCGAGAATTCAAAGGGGTCAGTGGAAAATCACCAGGACTCTTGGTGACCCTGATCCTAAAATGCGCGAATCTCGCGCGTCACGTGATTTAGTTAGTTTAGGTTTTTAGTTTCAACCTGAAATTGACGCAGAGTAGACGTGCCACTGCGAGGTTGATTCTCACCACGCGGCGAATAAGAATGGGTTAAATAAATCTTGATCAATGGATGAAAGTCTTGTGGTTTAATTAATTGCATGACTAAAGGGTTAGCCCAGAAGAAGACCCCAGTTAGAGACAGCAACAAGAAGACGACAAGATGACGACCATAGCAAGAAATGAAGAACAAGTAAGTCTCAACTCTGTCTCTCTCTCTCTCTCTGTCTCTACTCTATCTCTGTCTCTGTCTCTATCACCCGAGTTCCTCTCTCGATAATATACGATATGTGGCTATACAACTGTATACCGTACATGTCAGGGAGTCCAGTTGTCTTCAGGAAGAAAGAACTTGCACTCAGCAATTTTCTGTGGTCGCCAACAATTTTTTCGGTAAAATATTTTTAACTGATGAAAATAATGTAACGGTTATCGTCGTTAGTTGGTTGGTTGGTTGGTTGGTTTTTTACAGCATGCCAACCCTTGCTTAATTTTATGCCGAAGACTTTTTGTTTTGAATGATTCTGATTTTTCGGACTGTTGTGCTCATCTTTACTGTGGTATGTAAAAACAACGTTTCAACCGCTGTATCTTCCGGCCTTCCTCAGGTGTTACCTGTGTATCCGAGCATAGTAATTATCCAACCTGGTAAATCATTTCTAATAGGTTGACAGTTGATAGTATGCTTGGATTTCCTCTGATCCGGAGTGGCAGTACCTGTTATGGTTTTGCTTTTGTTTGTTTTGTTTTACGGCATATCAACCTCAGTGGGTCATTTAATGCTGACAAAGTTTTGAAATAAATTCATTCTTAATGGATAATACAATTTTGTTTATAAACTCATGTTTTCTATTTAACCGATAGATGGGACCCCTAACAGGTACTACCACTCTGGATCAGAGTGGACCAGAGAACAATGGTGATGAAGAGGTGCTTCACATTCCCCAAACCTTCAGAACTGGAATCTCACCATCAGATAGAGTTTAACGTAATTCCCAAAACATGAAGACCCTCAGCCACCGCCTTCTAGCACGCATATGATAAAAAGGATTGGGGCTCGCCATCAGGGCAATAGGGTTGGGAAATCATATAGGTGCTAGGGCTTGATGTCACCAGTCGATTGATCGGAGGGGGCCTCTCCGACCGCCCGTTTAGCCCAATAAAGGGCCAAAGTGGAGTATTGCCAGTCATGGATTACTCAACCACCTGGATTCTATCCTTTAGCATCACGGGTTGCCACACACGGCCAACAGGTGACCCCAGTGGGGAAGTCTTACCCCTCTGCAGAGGTGCAGTCGGTGCATTCTAACGTCCCAGCCGACAGGGCGGACCTGTTATGGGTTTAGTAGATTAAAACATGAGTTAAAAATGTGTTTTAAAACATACCTCTTCCTCACCATTACTCCAATGTCCAAATGAATTTAAAAAGTTGAGATTTTTTTCTTATTGAGAATGAATAAAACAAAATGTCTTCGGCATAAAATAACCCAACAAGCGCTGACATGCCGTAAAATCCAACCAACCAACCAAGCAATCAGCCAACCAACCAGCAATTACCCCCCCAATAAAATAAATATTTTTCTTATTTGCCTAAAAATCATTTCCCATTTCCATAAGAGTAGGTGTTTTCTGCTTATCATATGCCAAATTGAAATACAGCATTTTATAATCGTGAGAATATTTCATTATTTCCACTCGAGAGCGGGTTTTGCGTTTTGGAACGCTGAGCGTGGGCAGATGTAGTTATTTACGAAGCTTAGTTTAGATGTGGCACAAGGCCGTAAGCATAAGGGTACCCGCTGAGAATTACTCCACGTGAGGCGCCCTTGCGTTGACAGATATAATTTTTCTTCATTTTTTTTCTTTTCTTTTTTTCTTTTTGTTGAAATAATTTAAACTATTTTCAGCCTAACAATCCATAAGAAGGAATTAATTGATCAAATTATCAAACTAGCATGACCTGTGGATATACCACAATATGATAATCTTATCATTACTGTGTTTGTTATATTTGCTTAAGAGCTATTGTTAAATAGTTCAATATGTAAAAAGTATAATAACCTTGATCTAACTCTCTCTCACTCTGTTTTTTCTTTCTTTCATTCTTTTTATCTTTTCATTATATTTGATTGAAAGAGATTAGCGTTATCGCTCAGCGCGCTCACCCCCTCTCTCTATCTTTCCACAAATCTCTTTCTTTCTTTCTTTCTTATTATATTTTCTGTGTAGCATGTCCTTTATATTCCCTTTCTTTCTTTCTAATAATAGCTGAGGTGACGACACTAATAAGAAATAAGCCTCACCAGATAATCAGGATTTACAATTTTGCATTTCATCTTAGACGATTTGGACGGTCTCATTTTTAACCAGAGGGTGTTTGCAGGATGATAACGGTCGTGCAATTAAGGGACACGAGTATTTATATAACTTAAATCATTTTGAAAATTGGTATTTCGTTTCGTCAAGGGTTTCATCGGCCAGTTCTTTGTTTTCGCTCAACCGAAATGAAAAAAAGTTTAGTTAGAGATTTTGAAGATTCTTAAAATATCACTTCAAATGAAGTGATATTTTGGGAAAGCGCGTGGCGTAATGACCATCTTCGTGTGAAATGGAATTGGCGACCCGAGTTCAAATCCTGGATAAAGTTGTTTGTTTTTTGGTTTTGGTTTGTTTTGTTTTACGGCATATCAACCTCAGTGGGTCATTTAATGCCGATAAAGTTTTTAAATAAATCAATTTTTAATGGATAATACAATTTTTTTAATAAATACATTTTTCTATTTAACCCATAGATGGGACCCTAACAGGTACTACCACTCCGGGTCAAAGTGGACCAGGGAGCAATGGTGATGAAGGTGTGCTCCACATTCCCCAAACCTCAAAAACTGGAACCTCACCATCAGATAGAGTTTAACGTCATTCCCAGGACATGTAGACCCGCAGCCACCGCCTTCTAGCACCCATATGATAAAAAGGGGTTGGGGCTTGCCATAAGGGCAATAGGGTTGGGAAAATCATATAGGTGCTAGGGCTTGACGTGACCAGCCGATTGATCGGACTGCCCGTCTAGCCCAAGATAGGGCCAAAGTGGAGTATTGCATGTCATGAACTGCTCATCCACCTGGGCTCTATCCTTAAGCATCACGGGTTGCCACCCACGGCCAACAGGTGGCCCCATTGGGGGAGTCTTACCCCTCTGCAGAGGTGCAGTCGGTGCATTCTAACGCCCCAGCCGACAGGGCGGAAAGTTGTTTGTGTTTCACTTCATGTACCTTTGGAAAGGCATGAATTCATCTCTTTTTCCCTCAGCTATGGAGGCGCGTTGTGTAATGGTTATCGTCGTAGTTTATGGACACTGGGGTAGGTCGATTTTTCACTTTAAAAAAATATCAAATTGTCCATCTATGCGAAAGTTGTGTGTTAGTGTACTGAATACTGATACCAAAAATTAGATCTTTTACTTTCACCGTTGTTTGAGGAAATAGCATCAAAGATCGTATGTTACAGCTTAATTAATGAGGCAAAAAGCAGCACATATGTGGTGTCGGTGATGATGGTGAGCATATTTTAAATTTGAATTCTATTTATGATATTTAATTCGTTTTGATTTTGATAAAATAAAATAACATTTCTGATTTAAATATTGAAAACAGTTTAATTTTCTAACCAATTGCTAGGTCAAATGTTGTAAAAACAAGGATTTTAGTGCATTTTAGCAAACGATCTTTGATGCTATTTCCTCAAACAACGATACAAGTAAAAGATCTATTTTTTTGTATCAGTATTCAGTATACTCGTCGCCTGGGTAGAGGTGGTTCAAAAAAGGTTAGTTCTACAGATCCATTATTATTGAATCGCGAGTTGGATCCTGGTAGTATCCCCCCATTAACACCCCTATGTAAAAGAAAATACCTTACGTTTATCCAGCCACTCTGAAAAGAAAACATCAATGTCTACTATTTAAAATATTAAATCCAAAAAAATCTAGTCTGTTATCATCTAAATTTAATTTTTTAAAATTATCTTCACGAATATAAATCAAACCTTCATTATTTTTGCTCAAAAACCAAGCCCTGGTGATATTTAATGTGTATATATATTTACTTTGTCGTTAATCGTTTTATTTTCTAAGTTTCCGCCAGACATACAGATTCACACAACTGACCTTTATATATATATATAATGGTTTCATTTCATTTACAAAATACTTCATATATTTTTTGTGGGTTTTAAATTTTCTGAGGTCCACTCTGGGCCCCTTGTAGACCCCAATTTTTTCAAATCTGGCCTTGTGCCTCCCTCAAATTCCATGCACTCATAAGGGGGGGGGGCATATGACCACCGTTGAGAAACCTTGATCTAGTCTACTCAAAATGTGTATTGATCAGAGTCTGGGTTCACGTACTCCGTTCACAACGAGTTCTGGTCAGCGTTCCACATTAACCGGAAGTAACTCTCTGTCCCAATACTCAATAATCGTTACAGCTTTGATTTTTGAAGAGATTTGCGTCGTCTGGGATAGTCACATCAATGAGATGTCAATGTCTTTGCCCTTTTTATATTGCACTATGATAATGTCTGCTAGGATTTGGCGGCGGATTTATTAATACCGTGATACCTTGTCTTACGAGTGCCCCAACTTGATTTTTCCGAGTTATGAGTTGTCATACGGTTGATTTTTTGTTTTGTGTTGAGAGCTCAAATTTGATGTAAGAGGTGAAGTGAGTTATCACGCCAGGCTTCAGATTAAACCCGCAACCTCCAGGTTGTGAGTGGTGACTCGTGGTAAGCGTCCTCTCATTCCTGTTAGTTAGAGTGGTTCGGCCGTAAGACAAGGTATCACGGTATTAATAAATCCGCCGCCAAATCCTAGCATTTTTGAGATGAGGCTTGATAATTTGTATTATTTGTATTATTCGAACTATTGTCCTCATCTTTATTATTATCTACACTATGTTTCGGCTGATGTGCCCCTCAGCCTTCTTCAGGTATTTCTTGTCGAGAAGGTTCCCGATTCCGACAAGAAATACCCGAAGAAAGCCGGAGGGCATATCAGCCGAAACGTTGTGTAGATAACAATAAAGATGAGGACAATAGTCCGAATAATTCAAATAATACAAACTTTAATGATTTGTTTATTATCGGTTACTAATTTGTTTACACTGAGTGTAGCGTACGGAAGACGGCTTCGGGGTCATTCGGAGATTTTAGCAACCCTAAAAATGTCTAATTAATAATATTAACTAAAATTCTTAAAATTAAACAAATAAAAATACATAAATCATTTCTAAACACTTTTTTTTAGGATGTTGACCCGTGGCCATGACAGAGATTGTCTAAATGTAAGATATATATATATATATATATATATAGTGAGAGAGAGAGAGAGAGAGAGAGAGAGAGAGAGAGAGAGAGAGAGAGAGAGAGAGAGAGTTATCTTTATCCCGTAACGAATATGAAGTCAGTGGGTTACAATGCTCGATAAAGTTTTGCATTTTTCATTGCCTTTCTTTATTTCT
>CM042171.1:36631648-36639148 GCA_023376005.1 Doryteuthis pealeii
ATCCTATAGAAACTATGGAAGCGCGTGGTGTAATGGTTAAAGTCATGGGAAATGGACTCGTCGCCCCGAGTTCAAATCCTGGATGTGGTAATTGCATTTCACTTTGCGCTAATACCCTTGGGAAAGGTATGAATCTTACTCTCCCTCCAGCTATGGGTAAATAGTAGGTAGACTGGACTCTTTAACCTTGGCTAGGTAACCAGTCTAGGAGAAGGAAAACTCTGAATTTAAACCTGTTAAACTTCGCCTAAGAAATTGACCTTGTGTCACATCTTGCTCGTGCGGAGGGGTTTGGTAAATATATATATAGAAACTATGGACCATATGACCTTTAGGCACCCCTCTTGCGATCTCGATTCATAAGGACATTTTTTCATTTACACCGTCAAAATCCGGTTGTTTGTTAGGGGTTAGGGGTTAATTTTTATAATTTATAAAAAAAACTCTAAAAATCGTCTGTTAACAAACAACTGGATTTTAACGGTGTAAATGAAAAAATGTCCTTATGAATCAAGATCGCAAAAGGGATGCCTAAAGGTCATATGGTCCGAAACTATTACAGAAGCAGACTACGCAGATGATCTAGCGCTTCTCGCAAATACACCTGCACGAGCAGTATCACTGCTGCATAGCCTAGAGAAGGCAACAAGAACATTGGTCTCTATGTGACGTCTGATAAAACAGAGTTCATGTGTTTTAAACAAGATGGAAACATCTCCATACTGGGTTGAAAGACTGAAATTAGTTGACCAGTTCATACCTAGGTAATAATATCTCATCTACAGAAAGCGATGTCAGCATACGTCTAGGAAAGGCATAAACTGCTATAGACAGAATATCGATCATATGGAAATTTGATCTCTCTAAGATAAAACAAAAATTCTTTTTAGCTATAGCCGCGTCTATGCTACTGTATGGCTGCACCACTTAAAATTTAACAAATCGCTTGGAAACTTAGTTCAGTTTAGTATGATAGTTTCAGTATATTATACTGAGTGATTTTTGAAAAAAAAAATACCCTTATGATATAATTTCAAATAGTCTCCATCCTTGTGTCTTGTGTCCCCGTGTCTTGGAATGGACGCCTACGCATGGACACACCAGATTAGGCCGACCAACAACAACAACAAAAAAAAAACATTGAATAGCTCTATTCGGATACTGGATGCCATACGGAAGACTTGCCAGGAGCGATGGCAGAGAGAGAGAGAGAGAGAGAGAGAGAGAGAGAGAGAGAGAGAGAGAGAGAGAGATTGGAGAGTGTGAAACGTATTTGTATGTTAAGTTTTATAAGCAGCTAGCCCGGCCAACATATATATATATATATATATATATATATATATATATATATATATATAACGCCATTCATATCTACTGGCCTCCCCCTCTCTCTTTCCATCTATCTATCGTCATTAATATCTACCTGCCCCCATTTGCTCACACACACACACACACACCTCTCTCTCTCTCTCTCTCTCTATATATATATATATATATATATATATATATATATATATATATATATATGACCGTTCCTACATGATAAAAAAGTAAAAGTGAGGGCATTCTCATGGGAAAGCACACAAGCGCAACATTCATTCACCCATTTTCACTCGCACTGACATGCCCACCACACTCAAACTCATGCCTATACATTGTAAAATGAAAATATTATTTCATGAGAGAGAGAAGAGAGAGGAGAGAGAGCGAGAGAGAGAGAGGGGGAGGGAGAGAGAGAGAGAGGGGGTAGGGGGACATTGAAGAATCTATGAAAAAAGTGAAAATAAAAGTTATTTATTCTCTAGAGTTTTACATCAGCACAAAATCAAAGAAATATCCATCTCTCTCTCTCTCTCTCTCTCTCACTATCTCTCTCTCACTATCTCTCTCTCTCTATTTCTCTCTAATTCTCTCTTTCTCTCTCTCTCTCTCTCACTACTCTCTCTCTCTCTCTTTTTCTCTCCCTCTCCCTCCCTGAGGTAATGACCACTGTTTTCCTCGTTGACCCATCAGCCCTGCGACGGTAAAATACACCGACTGCACCTCTGCAGAGAAGTAAGACCTCCCAGTGTGGCCACCTGTTGGCCGTTGGTAGCAACCTGTGATGCTTAAGGATGGAATTCTGGTGGTTGTGCAGTTCATGACATGCAAAACTCCACTTTGGCCCTTACTTAGGCGAGACGAGCGGCCTTTGATCAATAGGCTGGTCACGCCAAGCTATATCCCCTATATTATTTATCCCAACCCTATTGTCCTTATATCAAGCACCAACCTTTTTATCATATATGTACTAGAAGACGATGGCTGAGGGTCTTATGAGTATTGAGTTCTGGAGCTAGTGAAGTACTCCTTCATCACCCTTGCTCCCAGGTCCACTCTGACCCGGAGTGGTAGTACCTGTTAGGGTCCCATCTATGGGTTAAATAGAACAAAATATGTTCTAAAAATGTGTTTAAAAAATTAAGCACCCATCAAGTTTGAATAAAACTGTTAGGGAGAGTTATCTCCCCCTAACGATTCGAACCGGATACTCTCGGAAAAGGAGGTGGGGTAAATATACTGACAGCAGCAGCAGCAGTCCAGACAAGATCCGGACCAGGGTACGACGCACACGCGTATTCCATCATCAGCCGAACTCTAATCCAAAACCATCCCACTGTATTCCCTGTCAGTGAGAAATAATAAAACAAATATTGTTATTGTTAACATATTCCTGTTTTTATTATATTTCTACATTTCTACGTAATATATTGCTACGTAACATATATATATATATATATATATATATATATATATATATATATATATTTTACTTACACATCTGCGGATTTTACACATTATTCCTCGTACAAACATTAGTGTCACGGTATGCTTCTCTGATGAGACGTGACCGAAAAAAAGATATATTTTTCAGAAGGAAAAAAAAAATTGTGAAATTGTATTTATTATAAAGTAAGTAAGTAAAGTCGACGGGGCGGCCTAAAGTCGGTATCAGCCAGTCAGCGAGAGAGTCTATCCCCTTTTCAATAGCGCTAGACCAAGGAGATTGTTTTTAGCATCTGAGGTGGAGCGCCACACCTACCATCAGCTCCTTTCTTTACCGCACAGATCCCTGTGCTACTCATACGCTGAGTTGGTGGGGACCGGTATCGAACTAGGAACCTTGTGGTTTCTAGCCGAACGCTCTAGCGACTGAGCTAATAACATCTCACAATGCACACGCTTTTTAAAACCATTTTCAAATTATCATTTCTGTATATCCTACATCTCGGGATACAACAAAAACAAAATGTCTTCGGCGTGAAATGACCCAACATGGGTTGACATGCCGTAAAATACAATCAACCAATCGTTGGCCCTCATTTTAATCAACAAGGAAAAAATTGTTCAAGGTGATAGAATAAAATATCCCCCTCCACTAAAAAATATCCGGAAGTTATGACATTTATTACAAAGCCAGATGTATAGTGCATCCAGTGAGAAGCGAACTCACAAACATTAGTTTGCTTGGTTATGGCGGTGGGTTTTAGTATACGCCAACTACATCCCTCTGCAAAGGGGTAAGACACCATAAAAGAAGTGTCCGGGTAGGATGTGACACAAGGTCGTAAGTATTGAT
Source organism: Doryteuthis pealeii (assembly GCA_023376005.1). Lineage (NCBI taxonomy): Eukaryota > Metazoa > Mollusca > Cephalopoda > Myopsida > Loliginidae > Doryteuthis > Doryteuthis pealeii. The sequence goes on from CM042171.1 coordinate 36,635,268, forward strand.
GTTTTGACGACCTTGAAGCCATTGGAAAATATTTTTTAAAAAAAGTAAAATTAAATCATATGTAAGGCAATAAAATGTGCGTCGTTGGAAATTGTAATACAAATATATACCCAAAAGATTGTGTGACACAATTGTTGGGGACACCTTCCTTCCTGTGCTGCGAGGGACGACAACCTCCGGTGCTGACTGCCAGTGCACTACTGACTGTTGATTGAGACGTGTTGGCTACGCTTAACTGCCAAAATCCGTCTTGATATATAGCTATATATATATATATGATATAATGCTATCACTTACATTTATTGCATAATAACTAAAAAAGAAGACATAAGTCATACAATATTAGAAATTAACACTGAATGCGTATACACCTTTATGTACAGTATGTGTACAAAATATACAGTATGCATATCTAAAAAACTAGAGGTGATGAGTAAAAACGGATTTCAAATCTGAATTCAGCACCTCCAAATTAGGTTAAAACAGCTATTTTTGTGCTTGCCTCAATTTTTTCTAAACCAGTGTAATAATAGTGGCAAAGAGTTAAGGGTCTACCATGGTTTCGATCTAAATGATCTCATCAGGACCCTACCTTATAGTTGACTAAGTCAATGTCATTACTTAGTTAAACTGAAACTAACGTCTTTTTCGACGTAAGTCTAACAACGACTAAGTATAAGGTAGGGCACTGATGAGATCATTTAGGTCGAAACCATGGTAGACCCTTACCTTATTTCCAATGTTACTATTACAACTATTATTGTATATATACATATGTATATGTGTGAAAGAGAGAGGGGTTAAGAGAGAGGATAGAGAGAGAGAGAGAGAGAGAGAGAGAGAGGGGGAGAGAGAGAGAGGGGGTAAGGGGATGTTTTGACAGCGAATTTGTGAGTTTTGGCTTGTTGACGATAAATACACGCAGAGAATTGGCTGCTTGCTTATATAAATTTTCTCAAAGAAACATTTTACCTCCTGTTCTTTAATCTTCTTCTTCTTCTTCTTCTTCTTCTTCTTCTTCTCGCTTCCCTGACGCGTCCACTTGCCGCGACCCGTACCCTCCACCCCCACCCAACCCTCAGCCTCATCCCCCCCACACACACACATACATAATCGTAGGTGCACTCGACACTCGTTGCAGCAAGATACGACAGCCGAATTCTTAGAAAAATGTTTTTATCATTCTATTTTGTTACTTACATTGAACCTCGTGCGCATGCGTGAGTTACAACTAAAGAAACAAAAAAAGTAATAAAAAAAGGATAAATAACAAAAAAACAAAAACAAACTTTCACCTAAAAAATCTTTCCTACATAACTGAACACAAAAACGTGTCACAGTTTTTCGTGCTCAAAGCTATAACCCCCCGCCCCCATTGTTTTTAGTTCAGTCGATAGAGCATCCAGCTCCGAACCACAAGGTTCCAGGTTCAATACCGGTCTTCGCCAAATCAGCACATGTGTAGCATGGATTGAATCTGTGCAGTAAAGTATCTGAAGACAATCTCGTCAAGACCATAGCTCGATCTGATGTATGCTATGAGAGAGAGAGAGAGAGAGAGAGAGAGAGAGACAGACAGACAGACAGACAGACAGACAGATTGAGTAATTCACGATTCAGGTCCTCGCCAGCTTTGATCTATACAGTAAAGTGGGGAGTTGATGGTAGGTGTGGCGTTCCATCTTAGACGCAAAGACAATCTCCCTTGTCTAGCGCTAGCGAAAAGGGTATAGACTCCCTCGCTGTCAGGCTCATACCGACAATAAGCCACTCCGTCTACTTTATTTTCTTTACTTATTCATTTTTATATGGGGTAGACTGTTTTCACATGTGACCGCCCCCGAGGATACACACCTACAAACAGGGGGGGGGGGTTAAACCAAGCACCCCTCCCGGTGTAATGGTTAGCGAGCTAGGCTGGCAGTCCATTACTACTGAGTTTGATTCTCACTGAGTGTCCCATTTTGGGAGGCCTTTTGCCAAGTTAAGTTTAGCTTAGTAAATGAATGCAGACAGCGGCGGACTGAGTAGTCGTGCAATTGGACTGTGTCCGAGGGTCAAAAGCACTAAGAGGTCCGAGTAGCAAAAATCTCCTTTTTAAAGTGACCTCAAATAAAACAGTAGGTTATTGTTAAAAACACAACCTGCGAGATATGTTCCCATAATGTAACACAGGAAATGAGAACTTCTTCTTCTTCTTCTTCTTCTTCTTCTTCTTCTTCTTCTTCTTCTTCTTTAGCCTTTCTTCTTTAGCCTTTCTTCTTCTTCTTCTTCTTCTTCTTCTTCTTCTTCTTCTCTAGCCATCTTCTTCTTCTTCTGCTACTGCTGCTGAAATGAGTACATATATACACTTTTCCCTCTCCCTTCTTTCTTTTATTACTTCCTTCCTCTCCCTTTCTTCTTTCCTTCCTTCTTCATTTCTTCCTTCCTTTCATTCCTTCAATCTTTCCTTCTCTCCTGCTTTCCTTCCACTTTTCTTCCTTCCTCCTTTCCTTCCTCGCTTCCTTCCCTCCTCTCCTTCCTTTATCCCTTCCTGCCCACTTCCTTTCTTCCTTCCTTTCTACCTACATTCTTTCCTTGCTTTTTCCTACCTCCCTCCCTCCCTTCCTTCCTTCTTTCTTTTTTTCTCTCTTTTCTATCATTCCCCCCTCCCCTTTCTTTCTTTCTTTCTTTCTTTCTTTCTTGTTATCTTCTTTTTTTACCTGGCCCTACAATCTCAGTCGACACTCTAGAAATGTCGACAAATCACGTCCTATCTCTCGTCATCTCTCGTTAAAATACAAACATATGTAATCTCGTTGTATAAACGAAAAATGTCTGTATCAAACGATACGGACAAATGTCCCTTCATGAGACCAGATCAATATCAATGTATCGTGACTTTTTTAATCAATTCTTTCCATGACCTACTGCAGTTACCTCCCCTGAAATGGCCTTGTGCCAAACAAAACTAGGTTGAGTAACTTTTAGGGCGCTGCCCAAGCAGCATGATTACAAGATAAGGATTACTCACGTAGAAATTTCGGGATTGCCTTAACAATTTCTTTTGGTGTGTTTTGTTTTACGGCATATCAACCTCGGTGGGTCATTTAATACCGATCAAGTTTTGAAATAAATTCATTCTTAATGGATAATACAATTTTTTTTAAATACATTTTTGTATGTAACCAATAGATGGGACCCTAACAGGTACTACCACTCCGGGTCTGAGTGGACCATGGAGCAATGGTGATGAAGGGGTGCTCCACATTCCCCAAACCTCTAGAACTGGAACCTCACTATCAGATACAGTTTAACATCATTCCCAGGACATGTAGACCCTCAGCCACCGCCTTCTAGCACCCCTATGATAAGAAGAATTGGGGGTTGCCATAAGGGCAATAGGGTTGGGGCAATCATATAGGTTCTAGGGTTTGACGTGACCAGCCGATTGATCAGAGAGGGCCTCTCCGACCGCCCGTCTAGAAAGAAAGGTCCAAAGTGGAGTATTGCAGGCCATGGACTGCTCAACCACCCGGGTTCTATCCTTAAGCATCACGGATCGCCACCCACGGCCAACAGGTGGCCCCATTGGGGGAGTCTTACCCCTCTGCAGAGGTGCAGTCGGTGCATTCTAACGCCTCAGCCGACAGGGCGGTTTTAAAGTGTTTTTTTTTTAGCTAAGTGTGTTACATACTCAATACACATTTTGGGCATCTATGATTAATGGAGATTCGCTTCCGGTTTTTGTCTGTAACAAAAATACGTCACTGCCTACGTCACATGATCCCAAACAACAGAATAAATACACTCAAAATTTGAACATGCAACATTAGACAGTCCTCGTTGTTTTTTTAAAAACAAGTTCTAATAAATACATGACTGGTATTATATATCTATAT
>CM042171.1:36644148-36651648 GCA_023376005.1 Doryteuthis pealeii
CGGTGTTGAGTTCTTCCTTCCTTTATTGATAAATATTGCTCTGTATATAATCTAAAAGGTTATTATACATTGAGCTCTCTTCAGTGATTTAAAGATTCGCTCAGCATATTTAAAGATTCGACTCAGCATATGAGTAGCACAGGGATCTGTGCGGTAAAGTAAGGAGCTGATGGTAGGTGTGGCGCTCCACCTCAGATACTAAAACAATCTCCTTGGTCTAGCGCTATTGAAAAAAGGATAGACTCCCTCGCTGACTGGCTGATACCGACTTTAGGCCGCCTCGTCGACTTTACTTTTACTTTTATATATATGACATACTGCTTAGACTATGCAATGCAGTATATAGACAAAATAGAATAGGTAAATGGACGAAATGATGCATCCACCCACCCACCCCCAAAAAAGGAGACCTGGGAATAGCTAAAAACTACAGCGACATTTCTTCCAGGCTGTAGTCATATCAGTGCTGCTGTATGGCTGCACCACCTGGACCTTAACGAGGCGCCTTGAAAATAATCTAGATGGGAGCTGCACAAGAATGCGTCGTAGAAACAGCACCCCACAAGGAATAGCGGTCTGATGAACCTCATAGGTATACACGGATACCTGAGGGTAGAAATATATCTATAACCGCAAAATAGCTTTTTCCTTTAACAATTATATTGCTCTGTTCAATAATATCGAGCTCTCAATTTGGACCAGAACAACTCTAACATTCTGCTGTTGGAAGAATGGTTCAACTTAGAATCATCCTAATACCAACTTTTCTGGTAACCTGCCTACTATATATATATAATATATATATATATATATATATATATATATATATATATATATAAGATGTATCAAAAAGTATCGAGATTTTTGTACTTTTTGACACACCTTGTAATCTGAAAAAAATTAACGTTCCATTCATTGTTCATTTCTATCTTGGTAAATACAGCTTCAAACTCGCACTTTCATGACACACCTTGTAATCTGAAAAAAAATTAACGTTCCATTCATTGTTCATTTCTTATCTTGGTAAATACAGCTTCAAACTCGGCACTTTTATGACACACCTTGTATTCTGAAAAAAAAAGTTCCATTCATTGTTCATTTCTATCTTGGTAAATACAGCTTCAAACTCGGCACTTTTATGACACACCTGTATTCTGAAAAAAAAAAGTTCCATTCATTGTTCATTTCTATCTTGGTAAATACATCTTCAAACTCGGCACTTTCATGACACACCTTGTAATCTGAAAAAATTAACATTCCATTCATCTTTCATTTCTATCTTGGTAAATATAGCTTCAAACTCGGCACTTTTATAACACACCTTGTATTCTGAAAAAAAAATAACATTCCATCCATTGTTCATTTCTATCTTCGTAAATACCGCTTCAATCCCGATACTTTTATAACGCACCATATATATATATATATATATATATATATATATATATATTATATATTATGATAATGGTACACGGTAATAACCTACTCGAGTTTCACCATAAGGATATTCAGGGTTAAACCCACTGGATTAATCAAGATATTGATTAATTCAATCAACTGCAATTAATCAATATTTTGATTAATCCAGTGGATTTAACCCTGAAGATCATTATGGTGCAACTCGAGTAGGTTGTTACCATGTTCCATTATCATAATAAATTTGCTCTACCAACGTAATGAGCACTTTATATTTGTTACATCGCTGCCTTATCATTGTGAATTTTGCATCAACTAACCATTGTGACCTGTTTCACCGGTAAGTCACCGTTTCCACAAATACCATATATATATATATATATATATATTATTACATATTTACATTTTTGCTTGAAGGCAATTACAATGCGTATATCGTATAAAATTCGATAATTATAGAAAATAACCATGACAAGTGAATTTGGCAAACGATTATACGATGCTAGAACGTCGTACAGTTTGTTTCAACTTTTTGCCTGCTGGACTACCGGTTTCGATTTCTGTCGGAGGGAAATCGTTAGTATACATCGCTGATGAGACTTAATAAAGTTGAAACAGACTGTACAATGTTCTAGCATCGGATAATCGTTTGCCAAATTCACTTGTCATGGTTATTTTCTATAATTATCGAATTTTATACGATATACGCATTGTAATTGCCTTCAAACAAAAATATAAATAATAATATATACTTTGTTCAACAATGCTTCTAAAAAACAAAAACCTAAAAATCTTATATATATATGTGTGTGTGTGTGTGTGTGTGTGTGTGTGTGTGTTGTGTGTGTGTGTGTGTATTGGTTGGTTGGTTGGTTGGTTGGTTTCAGTGGTTTTATGGTATGTCAGTCCTTTGGTTATTTCATGCTACGGTCAATCATTTTTATGTACAGATCAAATCATTATTCCCCAACATCAACTGGTACCTCTTCTAGTATACACCTGTAGCAAGCACGTGTCAATAGACAAGCCTCTTCTTATCACCTCAGAAGTGAATAACGTTTTACCGATTCTGGTTTGGTCATTAAAAAAGGAAGAGAAAAAAAATAAGAAGGGGAATTGTGATTTCTTCTCTTTTTTTGGGGGCGGGGGTCAATCTACAAACCCCACAATTCCAAGTGGTTGAATGCAACATCATTACGGTGCTCACCATCATCTGGAAATTATGGCGGCAAAAATAAGTCTTTCTCTCAAACCCTCCCCCCTCTCTCTCTCTAATCCTTCCTCTCTCCCCTCCCTCTCTTTCAATCCCTCTCTCTCTCCCTCAAACCCCCTTCTCTCTCTCTCTCTCAAACCCTCCACCTCTCTCTCTCTAACCCTTCCTCTCTCCCCCTCTCTCTCTCTAACCCTTCCTCTCTCCCCATCCCTCTCTCTCAGTCCCCTCTCTCTTTCCCTCAAACCCCCTTCTCTCTCTCTCTCTCAAACCCTCCATCTATCTCTCTCTTATCCTTCCTCTCTCTCCCATTCTCTCTCTCAAACCCCCTCTCTTTCTCTCAAACGCTCCGTCTCTCAAACCCTCCCACTCTCTCCCTCTTTCTCAAATCCTCCCCCTCTCTTTCTTCCTCCCCCTCACTCTCTCTCAACCCCTCCCTCTCTCTCAACCCCCTCCCTCTCTCTCTGTCTCAACCCATCTCTGTCTCAAACCTCATTCTCTCCCTCTCAAACCTTCCCCCCTCTCTCTCTTAAATACCCCCTCTCTCTTACCTCCCCCTCTTTCAACACACCCTCTCTCCGAACACTATCTCTCAACACCCCTCTCTCTCAACCCCATTCTCTCTCCCAAACTCCATTTTCTCCCTCTCAAACCTTCACCCCCTCCCTCTCTCTTAAATCCTCCCTCTCTCTCTGAACCCCCACTCTCACACACACTCTATCTCTGAACCCCCTCTCTCTTACCCCCAATCTCTGAACCCCCCCCGCTCTCTCTCTAAAAAAGGCTTTGCTTTTGTGATAATAATGGCTGCCCGGCTGAAAGCGTCAACCATTACAGACTTGTTGAAAAAGCCTCGTTTTCAGTTTGTTGACGTATTTCCAAGCCATCTTGGCAAAATATCGGAAAGTTTTGCGACTGACGGTCGGTAAGCGGCAAAAGCGTTGGCACAACGCCCTGGAACAAATTTATATTACTCTACGTACAGGTGAAAGAGGTGGGCACATCGTCAGCGCTTCATTTAAATGTAACAGGGTCAGATGCACACAGAGGAAGAACAAAAAAAAATAACCCTTAGTGTTTAGATATTCACATTAAATAATCTCTGTAATAAAATTCGGTACAAAATTTGACACACCCTAATATCTATGCTTGTATTTGTACTGTCATATAGTACCTAAATAATGAGAATGGAATTTTCTGTTTTTCCTATAAATAAGTAAAAAAGTAAAGTCGTCGGGGCGGCCTAATGTCGGTATCAGCCAATCAGCGAGTGAGTCTATCCCCTTTTCACTAGCGCTAAACCAAGGAGATTATCTTAGCGTCTGAGGTGGAGCGCCACACCTACCATCAGCTCCTTACTTTACCGCACAGATCCCTGTGCTACTCATACACTGAGTCGGCGAGGACCGGTATCGAACTAGGAATCTTGTGGTTTCTAGCCATGTCTGTCAAAACCTCGGAAGAGAGAAACCATAAGCTTAGTAAACCTTTTCCACTATCCTTAATACACGTTGTGTTTCTTCCTATTATTTTATGGTGGTTGAGGTTGGACATATATATTTGGGTAATTACACACCATAAGGTCACATATATTAGTCAGATATATTAGTCTTTGTCAAGGATCCAATTCCACTGGATTAGCACTTCTGCTTCAAGGCAACATGTTGGCCCTTAAAAACTTAACATATAAATTCAAATGCAATTTTTTTTTTTTTATGAATAGTTCATTTCTCCTTAAGATGTTTTTAGTTACACTGATTTTTAAAAAACCGGAGAAGAAATAAGAACGAATGTTGTCTGGAATTTTGAGAGGAGGTTCAGGGGTACCTTGACTAACGAGTGTCCAAACTTACGAGCTTTCCGATTTACGAGCGGACACACGGTCATTTTTTTTTTTTTTTGCTTTGTGTTGAGAAATAAAATTTGAAGTACGAGCGAGCTTAGATTATTGGATCCTTTCCGTCCACTAAGGACGATGGCGTAGTGTCCCAAATTTTTTTTATCTGCATCTGTGCAAGTGATTCTGCAGGCCAGTTCCTGGGTGACAGTCTTTGGTGCACTGAATGCACACAAACTGTGATGCTTTCTGGGGCTGCTGGCTTTTCTCTCTCTTTCTGGCTCTCTTTTCTGTCGATGTTACTCTCCTCTCTGCCTTACCCCTCTCCATGCCTTGCTTAACGTTGAGGCGCCAGGCTGCTCTATTTTTTGCATCTACTCCCACTTGTTTGTGTCAATATGGCATATCCTCATAACTCTCCTGTAGACATCTTTAAATCGTAGGCGTAGTCTACCAACCGATCGGGAGCCTTTTACTAATTCGCCGTACAAAAGATCTTTTGGGATGCGTCCATTTTACATTACGCTTATGTTAATAAGTTCTCTAAAACAATTTAAGTTTCAAATTTATCACCCCCCCCAAAAAAAACCAAAAAAACAAACAAAAAAAAAAAACTAACAAAACAAACATTGGTACCTGATTACGAGTCTTCCGTATTACGAGCTGTCACTCGGTCGATTTTTTGCTTTGTGTTGAGAGCTAAAATCTGAACGAGCTTTAGATACGCTTATGTTAATAAATTCACTAAAAACATTGAAAATTCCAAATTTATTACGCCAGTAAAAGTAAAGTCGTCGGGATGCGGCCTAAAGTCGCTATCAGCCAGACAGTGAGGGAGTCTATCTCCATTTCACTAGCACTAGACCAAGGAGATTGTTTTTTAGCGTCTGAGGTGGTACGCCAGACCTACCATCAGCTCCTCACTTTACAGCACATATCCCTGTGCTACTCATACGTTGAGTTGGCGAGGGCCGGTATCGAACCAGGGACCTTGTGGTTCACATGCGGATGCTCTATCACCTGAAATAAAGCGGTAGTAGTGGTATTATTTAATCCGTCATTGGGGATGAGCAAATCCATACCTATCCCAAGCGTATTAGTCTGAAACTGAACGCAGTAGCACGACTGGAATTCGAACTCACTTCCTACGATGTCGAAGTCCAGAAAGTTAGCCACTCATAATAAAAAGGAAAAGAAAAGGAGAAAAAAAAACAAACAAAAGAAAAAGGTGAAAAGAAGATGAAGAAGAAGAAAAAATAGCGCGACTGTATTTCGAACTAGCTTATTACGATATCGCAGTGCAGCACGCCAGCCCTTACGTCACGTGGACTAACCATTGTTGTAGTCCGTGTACGTAAATATATTGTTTTTTTTTTGGGGGGGGGGGGGTTCTAAGAATCTAACTAAAACTTCAGTTGGCTTCCTTTGGCTAGAATATATATTTATATAAAAATCCTTGTATTTGCTCCTACTAAAACATGCAATATGATTATACAGTGAGATTTTGAAAATCCCAGGTAGAATCATCCCTTACTACCAGTTTTGGATACCTTACATACATACATACATATATATATATTATTATAATGGAGATTGTGGGTTTGTCTGTCTGTAACCGAAACTATATTACTATTCAAGTCACAACCCGTTTGTTATTTACATCAGATTCTCCATGATTTTATTTTTAATTAAACCTCAATTATTAGTAAAATTGTTACATTATTAATACAGTTGACCATATCTACATACGAATAACATGCAATTGGATTTATATATACAACAAAATAGCGATTTACAGTGTTAATGGGAAGGCTAATTTGCATATTGATATTAAAAATTTGATTTTAATAAATATATGCTTAGTATTATTGATTTCTAATTGTTTGGTTTTATCTTAATGAATATGAGCAAAAATCTCGGAGATAAATCTTAAAAGAAATCCATTAACAAGAAGAAATAACTGTAATATTATTCTTTACTTCCTATTTTAACTAAATAGCTAAATTTGGAAAATTTACCAATGAAAGACGGGAGTAACAGAAAATGATGGAAGAGTTAGTTTCAAAGTTGTTCTATTTTTCAGTCATACCCCCTTTGGTTCCAAATCTTTTTATCTGCATTCTTAATCAGTTTCATTAGCCATTCTAATTTAATATGATATTTTATTATATTAAAACTTGAATACTTGCACCCGGCGGAGGGTGTATATATTTGCTAGTATATATAACTGATTCTGTTTATCTATACCGGTCTATATGCCAGTCTCTGTTCATATCTATCATACACTAACTGCTAAACTGCATCTGTAAGAGTTGTCCCAATAAAAACTTTGACTTGATCAGGTCCCTGTGTGTATATTCATGTGTATACTAATCCATATATATATATATATATATATATATATATATATATATATATATATATATGAGGAAGGAAGATTGAAGTAAATCCGACAGAATGTGGTAGAGATACGAGGAACACAGGAACAAAACTCAGACAAACATATGTAGGAGATACACTTCACCAAGGCTCAAGCTCAACATTATCAGTCGCTTCATCGACCACTAAGGCATCACACAAGTGTTCTACAGAAGGGAAAGTGGACGGGAGAGGGGCGGATAGGGGAAGAGGTCAAGAGGGTGGGATAGCGTTTTGATTGGTCAGGAGGGAATCATTGGAAAGGGAAGGAGAGGAAATCATAAGAGGAGAGAGTTTCCTCCCCCTCTCCAATGATTTGGAGCCCCCTCCGATCAATCCGTAGGTCATGCCAAGCCCTATAACCTATATGATTGTCCCAACCCTATTGCTGTTATGGCAAACCCCCAATCCTTTTTATAATATATGTGCTAGAAGGTGGTGGCTGAGAGTCTTAATGTACTGAGTATGAGGTTAAATTCTTTTGATGATGAAGTTCCAATTCTGGAGCTCTTTTATCTTATCACTATTACTGAGGGCTCTATCTGATGTCTTAAATCATTATTAACTTTTTACATAAGCTCTCAAATCCTGGACGAGGTTGTTTGCATTATAGAACTGA
>CM042171.1:36659148-36661648 GCA_023376005.1 Doryteuthis pealeii
ATATATAATTACACACACACACACACACACACACACACACATATATATATATATATATATATATATTATAATGGAGATTGTGCGTTTGTCTGTCTGTTACCGAAACTATATCACTACTCAAGTCACAATTCCCTTAGTTATTTACGTCATATTTTCGATGATTTTATTTAAACCTCAATTATTAATAGAATTGTCTTATACTATTTATTCTGTTGGCCTTATCTACATAATAATGACATACAGTTGTATTTATATATACAACAAAATAACTGTTTACAGTGTGAACGGGAAGGCTAATTTGCATTTTGATATTAAAAATTTGATTTTAATAAATATGTGCTTAGTATTATTGATTTCTAATTGTTTGGTTTTTATCTTAATGAATATGAGCAAAAATCTCGGAGATAAATATTAAAAGAAATTCTTTAACAAGAAGAAATAACCGTAATTTTATTATTTACTTATTCTTTTAACTAAATAGTTAAATTAGGAAAATTTAGCAGTGAAAGACGGGAATGATGGAAGAGTAAGTCAGTTGTTCTATTTTCCGATTATACCCACCTCGGTTTAAAATCTTTTTATCTGCATTCTCATTTAGTTTTATTAGCCTTTCTAATTTAATATAATATTTTATTACATTAAAACTTAAATACTTGAACCCTGCTAAGGGTGCATATATTTGCTAGTATTATATATATATATATATATATATATATATATTATATATATATATATATATATATCAAATGGACAGTCACTAGCAACAACTTCAGTTCTGGAAATCTTCTGTGGGTGAGATTTTTATTTCGAAATATTAAGAATAAAGCACAGGTTAACAAACAACACCACAGTTACCTTCTTTTTCCTTTACACTTGCATTGTGATAGCCTTCAAAACCAACCACTAAACCAATATGAACACAATGCTTCAAGCAAATTATAAAACCCTTATATATATATATATATATAATATATATATATATATATATATATATATATATAGAGAGAGAGAGAGAGAGAGATTAATAAAAGAAATTCTTTTTCTATATATTTGTTTTATCTATATATTAATACGCGTGCTCCTGAAGCTTCCGTCCGTTATCATCCTGCAGCACCCTCTGGTTAAAAATGAGATCGTCCAAAATGTTGAAGATGCAATGCAAAAATGTAAATCCACATTATCTGTAAATCGACATGATCGCAGATTTTATTTTACCCAATTTTAAAAATGAAACATTCCAAATTGTCTTGCGTCACTTAAATGCCCAACGCAAACTTTAAATGAATTGTTTTGCTTGTTTGTTTGTTTTGTTTTACGGCATATCAACCTCGTGGGGTCATTTAATGCCGACAAAGTTGTGAAATAAATTCGTTCTAATGCATAATACAATTTTGTTTATAAACTCATGTTTTTCTATTTAACCATAGATGGGACCCTAACAGGTACTACCACTCCGGGTCAGAGTGGACAAGGGAGCAATGGTGATGAAGGGGTGCTCCACATTCCCCAAACCTCCAGAACTGGAACCTCACCATCAGATAGTTTAACGTCATTTCCAGGACATTTTAAATGAATTGAAAAAAGACAGATTGGTATACCCTTTAAAATCAATCAACCGATTAAATGAAATCCTAGATTTTGATATTTACGCAATATATCTACATAACTCCAAAATAACAGGTACCACCGTCGTATAAGAAAGGGGACTCTTTCTACGGTACCACAAAGAAAATAACAATATCAAAGAGAATTTACTTTTTGGAATAACAGCACGTCGGACATTTTTTTTTTCTCAGAGAAATCAGTTCCAAGACTGATATTCAAAAAATTTTGCCAAGGAGACTGCTGTCATCGTCAACAAAATAAAAAAACAAAATAATTTAAAAAAGAACAAAAAACCAAACCCTTCTCCGCTAAAAATAGTCGCTCCCCTGCAGAATGAATGACGTCACACAAGTAGGTTGAGACTACGTGAGAATTGTGTCAGAATGAACGAGAGCAAGAGTCGCTAGGTAACAGATTTGAAATTGTTGGTCGCACAAAAGGGGGGTGGGTGGGTGGTTGACGCTGGGGGTAGAAGATGAGTTACTCGGCACATCTTCATCTGTTAGGAGTGGAAGGACAATGTTTGGGGTGGTGGTGGTGGTTGGTGGTTGGTGGATGGAAAGGCAGCAGAGTAAATAAGGAGGAGAGAGAGAGAGAGAAGAGAGAGAGAGGAGAGAGAGAGAGAGAGAGAGAGAGAGAGAGAGAGAGAGAGAGAGATGCCTGGGGTGTGGTAGATTATTCCACGAGTTGCACAAACTAATATTCTCATCCAAGCGATGGGTGATGTAGAAAGGTCGAAACAGAGGTAAAGAAATGAGAATGAAAGGTGTTGTTATGACACCGTTGGGAAATATCTCAATTTCTTACAGTCATTTCTTGATTTTTTTTTCTTCATTTTTGCTCACTTCCTTTCTTTCTTCTTTCCATCCTTCCTTTCTTTTCCTTGTTCATTTTC
>CM042171.1:36666648-36671648 GCA_023376005.1 Doryteuthis pealeii
CATCCCGAACACCCTATATATATATATATATATATATTGAAAAATCCATCAGTTGCATACCTGAAGATGCCAGACGGACATGCCGAAAGCGCTCGTAGTAATGAAACCTTTGGTGGATTGCTACCACCAGTTCCACCCTGACATTTTAAAAGATGGCCAGAAAATTAGAAAGGATCGAACAAAAACTCGTCCGACAAGAATCGTCAGTAGAGTTTAACGAAACACAACACACACACACACACACACACATATATATATATATATATATATATATATATATATATACTCGTGTTCCAAAATTTTACGACCGTTATCATCTTGCAACATCTTCTGGTTAAAAATGAGACCGTTCAAATCATCCAAGACGAAATGAAAAAAATATAAATCCTGATTATCTGGTGTTGCTTATCCACCGAATTCTTATTTCTTATGAGTGTCGTCACCTCACCTAAATAATGGACGATTTTATTTTTGTTATAAGAGAATAAAGATGAGAAAAAGGACATGTTACGAAGAAAAAATATAATAAGAAAGAAAGAAAGAAAAGAAAGAAGAAAGAGAGTAAGGGGGAAAGATAGACAGAGGGGGCAAGCACGCGGAAGCGATAACGCTTCAATCAAACAAAATAAAAACATGAAAAGAACGAAAAAAGAGTGAGAGACAGTTTAATAAAGAGTATTATACTTTTTACATATTGAACTATTTGCCAATAGCTCTTAAGTAAACATAACAAACGTAATAATTGAATTATTGACATCTTGTAAAGTATTCCTGAGAAAATATTGTTCTTTTCTCTTCTTACAATCGCTACATTCATAACTTGTTTGCGTCCTAAATGGTTGATCGATTGGTTAGGTCTTACGGCATGTCAACCATTATTTGGGGTATTTTATGATGAAGACGGTTTTTTGACACGACAAAGAGAAATATTACATCACTAGCAGGACCTGTGGATATAGCACAGTATGATAATTTAATTATTACAACGTTTGATCTCATTTCTCTGAAGATGTTTTGTTTCATTCCTTCTTGACGGGTATCCAAATTAAAAAAAATATTATATATTATATTCATGTGGGGAAAATGTAGAACAAATGGGGAATGTTGTAATGGATGGAAATTCATTAGTCGATGTTCGAACATTTCCGTTTACAAAGGAAACCTTCTTCAAGACTATGAAATTATGTTACGTAGTGCCTTTTCTTTGACGGTACCAAATAGGTATATGTTGCATACCTCTTTACCGGCACTATATATCTATATGTTATATACTTCTTACGTCTTACTCTGGTCGTCTAGTCTTCTGGCCGGCTTTCTTCTAAGATCTCGTCTGGTCTTCTATTGAGGGTTCCGTGTCTGGTTTCTGCTGGGGGATCATTTCTTATCAGAAGCCTTGTGTCATTGTTAGCTTTTAGTAATAACAACAAGACTTCGATTTACTTTTGATGTTACTTTATTCCAGATCCCCAGACCAGACAATCACGCAGTGAGCTCACATCTTGCTAGCTTCGCTTCTAAGTCCTAACTCCTCAACTGACTAACTCAGTTGCTTACACCTTAAACCGGAAGGACTTCTATTGTCTTCCGTTCTCACGATTCTATCCCCAGAAAGCAAGGTGAGAGTGAGGTCAAGCATTGTCACTCACTCTCAAGGCCATCAGCTGTACTGATCGCCATAAAGATTTCTATACTACCTTAAAAAGTAATAGGGATCCAATTAATATGTAACAATTATTTAAGAAGAAAAGGATTTATGTGGATAAAAGATGATGGATGTTTTGTATGCGTTGAATTTGGAAATTATTCATTCATGCAGGGTTTCCGATAATCTCTTAGGGTAACACAGGAGGGCAAGAAAATCTCAATAAAAAAAGACCTGGAGTACCTGTTAATTTGCTGTAAATAATTCTTTAAAACTTTGGTCATCATGTCGCGCATGTAGCACGGGTATCGACAACAATCTTACGCCAACCCTCCCTATCATTCATTGCACCTGGGAGCTCCTCTGCAGAACAGCCAGCATCTTCACATAGCTGGTCAATGTAGGTCCTTGCTGGGCGCCCCACACTTGCATGACCATGTGTTGGCTTCCACAGGAGAATGTCGCTTATGAGTTCACCCTTACTTCTCCAGCAGTGTTATTCGGACTATTTTACTCATCTGTCTGTAATAATAATAATTATTGTTGTATATACACAGGTCCTGCTAAGATACAATAATACAGGGTGCAACTGAAATCCTTTTCACAGTTTAAACTGTCACCTATGTAGTGCAAGTAAACTTAGGCAAGTGGTAATGGTAGCTCCATCATAATACAGGGTGCTACTGAAATACCTCACACATTTTAAATAATCACCTGTATGTGCAAGTACATTTTGCCAAGTGTTTAGGTAGTTCCGCCATTTAACAGGGTGCGGCTGAAATACCCCACACAGTAATAAACTGTCACTTATGAACTGCAAGTGATCTTAGGCAAGTGGTAATGGTAGCTCCATCTTACTAATGAAAGAAACAGCAAAGAAACAAAGAAAGTGAAACAAAAAAGAATAAAAGAAAGATGAAAAGAAGAAATGAATAAGGAAAAAAAAAAGAAACGCGTGGAAAAAATGAAGGAAAGAGAAGAAAAAAGAAAAGCAAAGGAAATGAACAAAGGAAAGAAGAAGAAAGAAAAAAAATAAATAAAATCACTAATAGCGAAAAGAAAGAAAAAAAGAAAGAAAGAAAGAAAAAAAGGAAAAGAAAAGAAAATGAACGAAAAGCAAGGAAGAATGAAAAAAGAAAGAAAGAAAATAAACAAAAGGAAAAAAAGAAGAATGAAAAAAGATAGAAAGGAAAAGAAACAAGGAAAGAAAACAAAAGGAAAACAAGGAAAAGAAAAAAAGAAGAGCAGGAATTAAGGAAAGAAAGAAAGAAAGAAAGAAAGAAAGAAAGGAAAAGAGAAAGAAAGAAAAGAAGAAAAAGAAAACAAAAAGAAGAATAAGAAAGAAAAGACAAAATAAAAGAAAAAAAAGAAGAATAGAAAGAAAAGAAAATAAAGAATAAGAAAAGGAATGGAAGAAAGAAAAAGAAACAAGAAAAGAAAAAGAAAGAAAAGAAGAAAAGGAAAGGAAAAGAAAAGGAAAGAAGAAAGAAAGAAAGAAAGAAAGAAAGGAACGAGAAATAAAGAATAAAGAGAAAGAAGAACGGAAAGGGAACAAGGAAAGAAAAAAAAAGAAAGAAAGACAGGAATAAGGAAAGAGAGAAGAAAGAAACAAACAAACAAACAACGGGAATAGAAAGAAAGAAAGAAAGAAAGAAAGGTAAGGGAAAAAGAAAGAAAGAAAGAAGGAAAGAAAAAGAAAAAGAAAGAAAGGAAAGGAAGAAAAAAGAAAAGAAACAAGAAGCAAAAAGAAAGAAAAGAAAGAAAGAAACAAGAAAAAGAAAGAAAGAGACAGAGAATAAGGAAAACGATGAAGAAAGAAAGAAAGAAAGAACGAGAAATATGAAAGAAAAAGAAAAGAAAGAAGGAACAGGAAAGAAAAGAAGAAAAGAAGGATAGAAGGAAAAAAAGAAGAAACAAAGAAGCAAAGAAAGAAAGAAAGGAACAAGGAAAAGAAGAAAGAAGACAGGAATAAGGGAAAGAAGAAGAAAGAAGAAAGAGGAACGAGGAATAGAAAGAAAGAAAGAAAGAAAGAAAGGAACAAGAAAAGAAGGAAAAAAGAAGGAATAGAAGGAAAAAAGAAACAAAGAAGCAAAGAAAGAAAGAAAGGGAACAAGGAAAAGAAAGAAAGAAAGACAGGAAAAGAGGGAAAAGAAAAGAAAAGGAAGAAAGAAAGAAAGAAGATAAGAAAGAAAAGAAAGAAGGAAGAAAGGAAAGGAAAAAGAAAAGGAAGAAAAGAAGAAGAAAAAAAGAAGAAACAAAGAGAAAGAAAGAAAGAAAGGAAAAAGGAAAAGAAAAAGAAGAAAGACAGGAAATAAGGAAAAGATTAGAAGAAAGAAAAGATAGAAAGAAGAAAAAGAAAGAAAGAAAGAAAGAAAGAAGAAAAGGAAAGGAAAAGAAAGAAGAAAGAAAGGAAGAATAGGAAAAAAAGAAAAGAAACAAGAAAGAAAAAGAAAGGAACAAGGAAAAGAAAGAAAGAAAGACAGGAATAAAGAAAAGAAAAGAAAGAAGAAAGAAAGGAACAAGGAATAAGAAGAAAGAAAGAAAGGAAAAGGAAAGAAAAAAGAAAAGAAAGGAACAAGGGAAAGAAAGAAAGAAGAAAAGAAGGAAAAGAAAAGAAAAGAAAGAAAGAAAAAAAAAGACTTATGTAAATCTTTGGCAAACGAGAAACGAATATAAAGTATCGAGTTACAAAAATCCCTTTTTTCTCTGAAAGAAAAAATGGCGTTAAGGCAGGGGTGGGGGTGGGGGGTGTAAGAGTGGCATAATCGGCAAATCAGCAATTTAAAAGCGTGGGATCTTTACCTTTCTTTTATGACATCACATATGTTAACTAAAAGCAACTCAAGTAAAAAAACACGAAAGGCGCGCCTGGATTACTTGCTCAGCAACAATGATTTGATCACAGAATACAAGAGTTATTTCCCTTGACCAATAATCAGCCGAATCACCAAAGGGATTTCCACGTGACAACAAAAAAGGAAAGAAGAAAAAACAACAACAAAAAAACAAACAAACAAGAAAACAAGTAAAAAAAAAACAACAACAAAAAAGAAAAACAACATACAAATATAGGAGCACTTGTGTCTGTGGATTTGAAAAAGCCTCTCTCTTCCTCTGTCTCTCTCTCGATATATATATATACCGGCGGCCGAACGGATATGGTCTCTGACTATGCCTGTGAAGTCCCGGTTTCGATTCCTGTCGGAGGGGAGTCGTTAGTATACATCGCTGAAGAGACTTAATAAAGTCGAAACAGTCTGTACGGTGTTCTGCATGGCGAGCCATCCTTTTGCGGGATTTACTTGTCAAGATTATTTTCTATAATTATCGAATTTTATGCGATACATGCATTTATAAT
>CM042171.1:36676648-36681648 GCA_023376005.1 Doryteuthis pealeii
AAATTTGATTTTAATAAATATATGCTTAGTATTATTGATTTCTAATTGTTTGGTTTTCTCTTAACGAAGCTGAGCAAAGATCTCGGGAATAAATCTTAAAAGAAATCCATAAACAAGACGAAAGAACTGTAATTTTATTAAATACTTCATAATGTAACTAAATAGATAAATTAGGAAAAATGAAAGACGGGAGTGAAAGAAAATGATGGAAGAGTTAAATCTAAAGCTGTTCTATTTTTCGATTATACCCCCTCGGTTTATCATTTTCTAAATAGTTTATAATTTGATACAATATTTCATAACATTAAAACCTAAATACTTGCACCCAAAGGGTGCATATATTTGCTAGTTTAGCTAATAAAACTTTGCTTTTCATAAAATCGCACTTGGTTTCATTTTTTAAGTATTCCTGTCTATTACATTTTTTTTATATCTATTCCTATCTAATACTAATAATTTACATAATTATATGGTTTCAAGTAATTAATAATTATCTTTTGTAAACAATTATAGCTTCAAGTAACTATTAATACAAATAATTTGTATACATTTATAAGGTTTTAAGTATTTCTATCTGCAAGTAGAGATACTAAAATCATATGTACGAACCTGGAAAGTAAAGTATGTAAAAGTCGTCAGGGTGGCATAAAGTCAGTATCAGCCTGACAGCGAGGGCTTCTATCCCCTTTTCACTAGACTCATCTGTTGGTTTTTAACTATCGAGATGCCATTTACCTTTGTGTCTACATATGTTCAAAATTTCCGATCTTTGGTTTCATAATTCTTTGGAATTAGAATAGGTTATGATAGCTATTTTCTCTTCGAAACATAAAAGACAGAATTTATTACCCGGTCTATAATTATGTGATCTTTTAACAATTTCCCACTTTATAATAGGGTCTTTGTCGTATTTATTTTTAATGTGACAGATATATTAAGAAATGCATATATTTTATATTTGTGAAGCTAGTTTTATGGTTGTAAAATATTTTTAGAGTATCTTTGATAGATTCTAAATAGATCTTTTTATCATTACTTTGCTAGTACTCTATATCAGTGATATAGCATATATATTTATGTTAGCATAATGTAGACATAAAGACAATGGGGCTTGGTAACTGTCAGTTTCTCGTCTATGCTATCTTCAAACTTTGTTTATCCCCCAGGTATGAGTTAAATAGTACCACTACTGTTCTTCTACAAGGATGGCGTTGGAGGTGCGTGCTGTAATGGCTAGAGTCGTAGGAGATGGACTTGTCGACCCGAGTTCAAATCCTAGTCAAGGTTGTCTACATTTTACATAGCGCTAATACCCTCGGGAAATATATGCATCCACTCGCTCTCTCCTCCAGCTATAGGTAAGTAGCAGGGCAGACTGGACTCTTTAACATTGTTTAGGCAACCAGTCTAGGAGAAGAAAAACTCTGAATTCAAACCTGTTAACTCCGCCTAAAAAATTGACCCTGTGTAACATCCTGCTCGTGCAGGGGTTGGTAAATATGTACAAAGATGGCTTTGGAATTAAATAACCCATGAAGGTTGATATACCATCAAATAAAGAAACCCAAGAAACGTTTATAGAGGGATTGAAAAGCAACTCTCTGTATCTCACCATGCTGCAAGATGAAATTAGCCAGTTGTCAATACTTGGGAGAATATTGAAGACTTGATTTTTATGCAAGATGGTACTCCTCCACATTTTTCTATTGTTGTTCGTGAATGGCTGAATCACCATTAAAGAGCTGGTCTGGGTGTTTTTTGCAATCTTCCAGGGGACTGATATATTTCTAGATTAAAAAACTGAAATAAAGGGTAAGAGAATATTTGTTTACGGTGGTAAATAAGTTGCACTGCAAAGAATGTCTTCAGTGGTACCAGCGTATCAAATCAGAAAGAACAAATATAGATTTAGACGACCTTCCACGGAATTCCCTTGTGCCTCTGTGTGGTGTGTGTGTGTGTGGTGTGTGTGTGTGTGATATGATTTGCGGAAATATTCGCTTGACTGACTATGAATCTTCCAACGGGTAAGAATCTGTTAAAGTGCCCCATCATTTTTAAAAGAAAACAAAACAAAAAAAAATTGTTGATGGATTATGTTGCTGAAAACTATGTGCTTTGTTTGCAGAACAGTGAACTAAAAAATAAAAAAAACAATGGTGGTCTGTGACAGTCGGGAGTTAGTCACCCTTTTCTTAAGATTCCACCTTGAAAGGTCGCCAATTTCAGATGTGTAAAAAACGCCAACGAGAATGAATAAAACAAAAACGTTTTCAGCATGAAATTATTCAAGAGTTGACATACCGTAAAATCCAACCAACCAACCAACCAACCAACCATTATCGTATGAAGTTAATATTATTCAGTGAAAAAAATAATGTGTGTTTTGTAGAGGCAAGATACTGAGTCACCAAGCGTTGTTGACTCTGTGTATACGTTGTCCTCACCATCTCTCTTTCTTTATCTATCTATCTATCTATCTATCTATCTATATATATATATATATATATATATATATATATATATATATATATATATATATATATGTGTTTTAAAACTGAATGGGTTAAAATCCTCCGACTATAGTTTCACGCAGTGTAACGAGTTCTCAGGGAGTTCTTATTCAGGGTGTTTATATATATATATATATATATATATATATATATATATATATATGTGTGTGTGTGTGTGTGTGTGTGTGTGTGTGTGTGTGTGTGTTTGAATGTGAGGAAAATTAATGGAAAAGTGAATAAGGAACACAAACAACTGAATTCAATATATATATATATATATATATATATATATTATATATAATATAAGAGAGAGAGAGAGAGAGAGAGAGAGAAACTTGTTCTTTATATATATATATATATATATATATATTCTCATCCTTTATATATATAAGTATATACTTTTCTTTTCCTTTGTATACTTTTCAAGCGAAATTAAAGCACACACAACACACACACACACACACACACACACACACACACACACACAGTGTTATACATGAAGTTTTTAAAAAGTATATTTTTGAAATAATATAAAACTACATATATATATACTTGTTCTTTATATATATATATATACATATATATTCTCATACTTTACACACATACACACACACATATATATATATACACTTGTTCTTTATATATATATATATACATATATATTCTCATACTTTACACACATACACACACACACATATATATATATATATATATACACTTGTTCTTTAATATATATATATATATATATATATATATATATATATATATACTTGCATTTACACACACATATATACATATATGCATATATTTTTTACTTGTTTTTATATATATATATATATATATATTATATATATTATATATATATATATATGCTTGCATTTTACACACACATATATGCATATATACATATATTTTTACTTGTTTATATATATATATATATATATATATATATATATATATAATATATATATAGTTCTGAATGTTGCTACAATGAGAAGAACATGCTGTTTCTTTCGAGATAAGACATGACTAATCAATGAAAAAGTTTTGTCTAAAGGTAAAAAGACAAAAAAGATGAAAAGAAGAAGAAGAACAAAACCTTTCAAAAATAAAGAAAGGCATCGGTTAAGTGCTTCCAGTGTTTAGCCACAAGCAACAGCGGAAAGAGATCAAAGGAATATTATGCAGGCCTGTTACGTTTTCGATAGTAATGCCAAACACATAGTTGATTTCAATATGGCTACCTGGTCTCATGAAGATACGTACAGCACCAATAATTCACGCTCGTTATAAACTCTCTATGCAGTCTTCATAATTCCTAAACTGGGATATTTACCACGTACCCCACGTGTACGGGTTAGACACAAGGCCCTATTAATGTGGAACCACCTACAAGCCCATCTATGGGTTAAAAAGAAAAATGTGTTGTTTTTTTTAGATATCAGTTTTAAAAAATATTGTATACTGTTGTGATGTTAATCCAACAGTAAAAAAAAGTCAAGTCGAGATAGGGTAAAATAAGACAAGTGTATTTACAATAATGGTACAGGAACGGCTAGCTTGCCGTTAAACGGTAACAGTACAACCTTTTCACTCGGTGTCTCACTGTTTATAGTGAGAACCGGTGTATATTCTCCACTGTAGGAACGGCCGGTACAACATATACCCATCAAGAATGAATAAAACAAAACGTATTATCTGCGTTATTCGGACTATTGTCCTCATCTTTATTGTTATTTGTACAACGTTTCGGCCGATATGCCCTCCGACCTTCTTCGGGTATTTCTTGTCGGACTCGGATAGTTGCTCCAGAAAACACCAAATAAAAATAAATAAGAAAACTCCCTAAAGTCGTTTTGGCCGATCGTAAATTGAAGCTGTGTGAGATAGCAGAGGAGTTGAAGATATCAGAAGGTAGTGTATTCACCATTTTCATGAACATTTGTAGAGAGGTAAAAAAAGGTAGTCTCACAGGTATTCTATATATATATATATATATATATATATATATATAAAATACCTGTGATATATATATATATGGAGGCGCGTGGGCTAGTGGTTAGAGTCGATTCGAGTTCAATTCCTAGACGAAGCTGTTGGCATTTGACATAACGCTAATACCCTTGGGAAAGGTATGAATCCATATATTCTCCCTCCAGCTATGGGTTAAATAGTAGGGCAGACTGGGCTCTTCAGCCTTGGGTAGGTAACCAGTCTAGGAGAGGGATAACTCTGAATTCAAAATTCCTGAGGTCGGTCGTTGATTGGGTTTGTGGCAACCCTTGATGCACCAATTCTTTCCTATCGACTGTGCCAAAAAGTGTGGATGGTCCAACACAAGCCTTCACCACTATAAACAAATCACTGTGTGGGTGTTCATTGTGTGTGTGAATCCCATGCGTCGAAAATCGATGAGACAGTCCATGATATATATATATATAATATATTATATATATATATATATATATATATATAAGTGTATATACA
>CM042171.1:36686648-36743137 GCA_023376005.1 Doryteuthis pealeii
CGTTTTCCTAATCTACCCCAAATGATAGCCTTTGTTTATATAATATTAAACATATTTAGAAGTCTTTGATTTAAGGGAAATAACAGGTAACTTTAGATGCAAAGATCATTTTTAGCCATTTTTTAAATATATCCTTATAGGAATGCTCTGGACTTAGAAAATTCTCAATAGGATGTTAAGAGTTAATGAACTTGACTATGAATCAAATACTCATTGATAAACTTACGCAACTCTTGAGGGTGTTGTGATATAAGCAATGACATAGTTTCGGTTACAGACAGACACCGAATCTGCATTATATTAAAATGTAATCCATTGTCACCATCTTTTTCATCAATACAATCACTTTCATACGATTCGAACGCAGAATTCTTTTTCTCCTTCATCTTTATTTTTTTATTTTATTTTATCAGTATTCGATTTTTTTTTTCTCAATCGAATCTTTCCTTTTAATTGGATTATCAACTTTGTCTCCGCCATTTTTTCTTTTGATTTTTTTTTTGAAACCGTAAAGATTTTTCTTTGCTTCTTTCCACGTTTTTTTTTTTTTCGTCAATTTCAACTGGTTGATTAAAACCAACAGATTTTCTCTCATTTAGATTTTTTTTAAATTTTTTACTTTTACTTTTCACAAATTAGATTGATCATATTTGTTAACTTCTTCTTTATCATCTATTGGGTTCTTTCTTTCTTTCTTTTTTTCTATTCGTAGCTTTCTTCTTTCTTTCTTTTTCATTCTTTCAATTACATACATTTTCTGTTAACACTGACTTTCTTTCTCCTTCTTTCTTTCTTTCTTTCTTTCTTTCTTTCTTTCTATTTGTACTCTTCTTTCTTTCTTTCTTTCTTTCATTTTTTTCATTTGTACTTTCTTTCTTTCTTTCTTTCTTTTTTCTTTCTTTCTTCTTTCTTTTTTCTTTCTTTCTTTCTTCTTTCTTTCTTTCTTTTCAATTGCACAATTTTTTCTTTCTTTCTTTCATTTTTTCATTCGTACCTTTCTTTCTTTCTTTCTTTTTTTCTTTCTTTCTTTCTTTTCAATTGCACAATTTTTCCTTTTTCCTTCCTTTCTTTCTATTTGTACCCTTCTTTCTTTCTTTCATTTTTTTCATTTGTACCTTTCTTTCTTTCTTTTCAATTGCACAATTTTTCCTTTTTTCTTTTTCTTTCTATTTGTAACTTTCTTTCTTTTTTCTTTCTTTCTATTTGTACGCTTCTTTTTTTTCTTTCTTCTTTCTTTCTTTTTTCTTTCTTTCTTTCTTTCTTTCTTTCTTTATTGTCTGCTTCCCTTTTTATTTTTATAAATCTGTTCTCTTTTTTTTTTCTTCATTTTTTTTGTTCTTTACTTTCATTCTCCCTTCCTTTGTCCATCCCTTTCATCATCATCATCATCATCATCATCATCATCATCATCATCATCATCTTCCTTCTTCTTCTTCTTCTTCTTCTTCTTCTTCTTCTTCTTCTTCTTCTTCTTACCATTTCCTCCTGTCTTTTAAACGCAGTCCCTTTATCCTTGTCACCTCTGACCTGTATTGCTTTCGCCCCCGTTTGTAAACCAAAGAAAAACGTCATCCCACACCCCCATCCAAATTCCCACCCCTCCCTCTCTTGTACCCTCCCGTCCCATCACTTACCCCCCTCACAAATGGGAGAATTTATCACAGAATGAGTTCATTTAAAGTGAAAAGCAGGAAGCGACGAAAGGGAATGGAAGGAAAATGGCGGGAGGTGTGGGTAGAGGTGGTGAGAATACAGGAAGGGAAGGGAGAGAGAGAGAGAGAGAGAGAGAGAGAGAGAGAGGGGAGAGAGAGTGGCTTATCAGTCTCAACGGTGAGCCTCCATTTACCTTGCAGGTGTAGACCGATCGCAGCGCCACCTAGGCATCAGAGATAACGGAAGAATACACACGCCGCGCAAACGCGGGAACGATGTCAAGCCGGATCAGATAAGAGCCGATTCGATTTTATCAAAACCGATCACATTGGATTAAATTAGGTTTAATTAGATTCGGGTTGACTGGGCGGGAAAGGCGATCCACTAGGAACTGTGCAAGAAGCTAAATTTTGATTTGCTATTTTTATGCCGAATCATGTCATTTAAATATCAGTTTGCTTACAGTACTGGCAGTTGCATAAATGGTCACCCATTGAAGTATTGAACTCGCTCATTGCTACTCAACTTCGGTGATCTAGCGGGAACTGGTGCTTTCAACAATGAATGTAATCACATATACATAATGCCGAATCTAGTCATTTTTGATAATCAAAGCGATCAAGCTGCTTACAATACCTGCTGTTACTTAAGTAGTTACCCAATTAATTATGGAACGATTCATCGCTGCTTAACTTCGGTGATCTAGCGGTAAACAGTGCTTTCAGTGTGACTTGACCGTAATCACGCAGACATATACATACATATACAATTAAATTATCACGACCAGCAAATTCGGCAAAATAACGTGTTTCAGCCTATATATATATATATATATATATATATATATATATTGCCAAAGAAAAAAAATTCCACCAATAAAAAGACATACGAAAAGAAAAAATGAATATGATCAATCCTGGAGGCGGGGGAATTGTATGAATAAGATGAGTTTGGCCATGTGCCTATCTAAATAAAAATATCAGTGGTCGGAAGAAGCTTGTGGGCATACTCACAAGTGAAATGGTCCATAACCACGATACCCATGGTATTTTAAGGCCTTTTTATTATATATATATATATATATATATATATATATATATATATATATATATAGTGTTATTATGGCCCAACGGGAGAAAATTAAATATTTTATAAAAAAGAAGGTCCGCAAAATGGATTATATTTTTAGAAAAAATTTTTTTTATCTTACGTTTGCGACACGTGTTTCAGATTTGAAACTCGTGTCGCAAATATAAGATAAAATTTAAAATAATTTTTTCGCAAAATATAATCCATTTGATGGACCTTCTTTTTTATAATATATATATATATATATATATATATATATGTGTGTGTGTGTGTGTGTGTAAGACAGTTTTATAGAAAAAACAACAACATATTGTCGGATTCAATATCCATTTTTACCTTTCATATATATATATATATATATATATACTGGTTGTTTTGTTTTACAGCATATCTACCCTTTTCAGGTCATTTAATGCAGAATCTAGGCATTTTTGATAAACTCAGAAAAGGTTGCTTATTATACCAGCTGTTGCTTAAGTTGTCACCCATCTAAGTATTGAATAGAATCTCCGCTACTTAACTTTGATAATCTAGTGGGAACTGATGGTTTCAACGTGACTTGAACTTAATCACACATACATATACATTCATATATATACACATACCGTTGTTTTGTTTTACATCATATCAATCCCTTTCAGGTCATTTAATGCCGATTCTCGTCATTTTTGATAAACAAAGGACTCAGGTTGCTTACAGTACCTACTATTGCTATTTTAGTTTCCTTCTCCTAGACCGATTGTCTAACCAAGGTTAAAGAGCCAAGTGTCCTACTATGTATCTGTAGCTGGAGGGAGAGTAGGATTCATACCTTCCCAAGGGTATTAGTACTAAATGAAATGCAGTTACCACATCCAGGATTTGAACTGGAGGCGACGAGTCCTTTTCCTATAACTTTAACCATTATAACACGCGCTTCCTACCACCTAGACAATGTTCCCAGTCCCTTTGCGCTTATTGAAAACCCACAACTCTTTTATCATATAAGTTCCAGAAGGCAGTGGCTAAGTGTCTTCATGTCCGAGGTATGACTTTAAATTCTCTCAGATGGTGAAGTTCCAGTTTTGGAGTTCTGGGAAATGTGGAGCACCCCTTCATCACCATTGCTCCCAGGTCCACTCTGACCCGGAGTGGTAGTACCTGTTAGGGTCCAATGTATCTAAATAGAAAATGTGTTTAAAACAAATTTAGTACCGATCAAGAATGAATAAAACAAAAACGTCTTTGTCATAAAATGACCCAAAAAGAGTTGACATGCCGTAAAACCCAAACAACTGGTTGACAAGGCTGGAATTTGACCGGAGAAGATATATCACACTCTAAATAAATCTGACCTGATCAAATTGAATATCATTTGATCTGGACAGATCAGATTAGCTTTGATTTGTCAGATCAGACAGGGTTCGATCTCATTGGATTTGATCCAATTAGGTCAGATCTGATCAAATCAGGTTCGATTTGCATCGATATGATCAGTATAAATCGACTTCGATTTCTTTCCTTATATGATCAAACCAAACCGGATTCGATTTGATCACAGATCAGATTCTTTAGGATTCGATTTATTCCTATCAGATCGATTCTGATCAAGTTCGACTTGATCTAATTAAATCTGATTGATTCTTATCAGATTCGATCTCGAGGATTGGTTCAAATTTGATTTTATCAGCTCAAATCGGATGATATTCGATCCTATTTGAATAACGGAATAAAATCGATCTATTAAGATTAGTCCAAATCGAAGTGCATTCGACCTGATCAAATCCTAATTAATCACATCCTTCATTTACTCAGAACCCGTTGATTATTAGAAAATTAAAGTCGGCATCAGCTGATCAGCGAGGGAGTCTATCCCCTTTTCACGAACGCTAAACCAGGAAGATTGTTTTTGTGTAACCTGCTTTGTTATGAAGATAAAATATTTTTTCAAAATCTGGCTTTTGTGACTAGAAAAAAATGTCACATAATCTAATTTGCGGTTTGACTGAGAATCAAAACTGATTAAGAAATTTGAACATTTCTTGAAAAAGTAAACGCCATCAAAATATCAGTGAGGAGGAAATAAATATTATTTGTTAATTTTGTGGTTCGTTGAAATTTGTGCTTCACCAGAATTCCTCCCTTCTCTCCCCTCTCACCCTCTCGCTCTATCTCTCTAATAATTGTTGTCCCAAAAGTAAATTTTCTTACAGTATAAGCTTTCCATAGTTGTGGGAATTACTGAAACACACTTGAAGAAAACTTATATTCTATTCAAAATCCATTAACTTAACTAGCAAAAAAAAAAAAAAAAAACCCTCTGGGTGACGTAAAAATAAATATTGCCTAAGGGGTGGGAGTTGAAAATTTAATATCAGAGAGTTTGTATCATAAGTAAAGTAAAATCATTAAATTTATCAAAGGAGTAAAAATCAAGTAAAATCATCAAATTTATTAAAGGAGTAAAAAATAAAATAAATTTATTAAAGGAGTAAAAATCAAGTAAAATCATCAAATTTATTAAAGGAGTAAAAAATAAAATAAATTTATTAAAGGAGTAAAAAATAAACAAATTGAAATGAACAAATTGAAATATATATTAAAATAAAAAAACAAACTATATATAGATAGATAATACCAGGTATGTATTTATTAAAACTTGTTTAAAAAACCAATGATGACTGTCTAACATTGCATGCTCAAATTTTGAGTGTATTCTATGTTATGACGATCTTAGGTAGTGTGACGTAAGCAGTGACGTAGTTTTTGTTACAGACAAAAACCGGAAGCGAAACTCCATTATTAATAGATATATTTTTTTTTCAATTAGTTACCATACCTTCTGAACCGGAAACCAGCTACTGACTAGATGCTATATAAATCTTAATTCATGTAAACTTCGATTGTCATGTATTTTCTATTTCTATTCTCATCCTCATCAGTGAATGCTCTTGCCGAACACATAGATTTGATCTAATCATATTAATTTCAATTTCTCCATCTTCTCTCTCTCTCCCTCTTTCTCTCTCTCTCTCTCTCTCTCTCACACACTCTCTCTCTCTCTCTCTCTCACACACACACACACACACACACAAACACAAACACAAACACACACACACACGCTCTCTCTTTCTCACTCTCTGTATCCCCTCTCTCTCTCTATCTTTGTCGTTTTCTTTCTCTATCTCAGTCTTGTTGTCTGTCTGTCTGTCTGTCTATCTGTCTGTCTATCTGTTCATGGAAATCAACCCCAAAATAAGTGTTGTGGTTAATTCGGGCTTCTTTTGTGCTGGTTCTGGTTGTGGTTTGTCTGTGTTCATTACCTTTATTTTGTAACTAGCAGCGACTACCCGGCGTCGCCTGGGTAGAGGGGGATTTTTTAAAACTTAGTCCCACAGATCCATTATTACTGAATCATGAGTTGAATCCTTGCAGGATGCCCCATTTAAATCCCTATGTAAAAAATAGACCTTGCATTGATCCAGCTACTCTGAAAAGAAATGTTAATGTCTACTATCTAAAATATCAAATGAAAAAAAAAATCCATGCAGTTATCATTTAAATTTTATTTTTTAATTATCTTCACAAAATTGAATCTCTATTATTTTTGCTCAAAAACCAAGCCCTGGTGATGTTTAATGTGTATATATATTTACTTTGTCGTTAATTGTTTCATTTTTTAAGTTTTCTCCGGACATACAGATACACACAACAGCCCTTTATATATCAAAATGTCTGAACGTGCACAAAGGTGTCAAAATTAGGGTGACCAGAAAAAACAGAACCAAAATTATTTCTTTATTTTCCCATTAAACTAACCTTAAACCCCAAACCCAACCCTAACCCTAACCCCTAAGCCTCAGCCTAACCCCTTACCCTAGTTAAAATTAACAGTTTTATTACAAAATTTGTGAGTTCTGTTTTTTCTTGGTCACAGGTATACAAGGTGACCCAGAAAAAACAGAACCCACACATTTTGTAATAAAACTGTTAATTTTAACTAGGGGGTTTAGGATTAGGGTTACGAACCATGTGAAGGGGTTCTAGTACTTCTTCCACCACGCGAAACGTTCAAGTTGAAAGGATGTTTTGTTTCAAATAATAATAGTTGATAGAAAGTCTTTTTTTGGGTGCACAAAGAAGATGGTATTTGGAAATATATAGGAAAAATAAAATAAAATTAAGACATAAGGGTTCCCTGGTTTTTCTTTTTTAGAAATTCAATATTTTACAATGTATACGCCTTTTCGCTCTTTAATATATATATATATATATATATATATATATATAAAGTAAAGTCGTCGGGGCGGCCTAAAGTCGGTATCAGCCAGTCAGCAATGAAGTATATCCCCTTTTCAATAGCGCAAGACAAAGGAGATTGTTTTGGCGTATGAGGTGGAGCGCCACACCTACCATCAGCTTCTTACTTTACCGCACAGATCCCTGTGCTACTCATACGCTGAGTTGGCGTGGACCGGTATCGAACTAGGAACCTTGTGGTTTCTAGCCCAACGCTCTACCGACTGAGCTAACCCGGCCCCTTATGGTAGTTGGTGTGTATGTATGTATGTATGTTCGTGCGGAGGAAACTATAGAAATAAAACAATTAACGTCAGCGTAAATATATATATAGATATATATGAATGTGTATATTCACTATCACCAGAGCTTTCTTTCTGTGCAAGAATAATTTCTATCTGGAAAGATATTTAAAAATTCGGAATTGAATAGTGAGAAAAGGTAAAGTCATTGTTTGCGTCGGTGATTATAACATAAATCAATTATGTAAGACCCAAACAAACAATAGATCTGCGAGACTAACTTTTTATTATCCTCCCTCTACCCAGGTAACGCCGGGTGTCCGATTTTAGTATATATATATTAGGGTAAGTCAATTTTTGGCTTTTTGAAAATATCAAATTGTCCTTCTATGCGAAAATTATGTGTTACCTGCACCATTGTTTGAGGAAATAGCATCAAAGATCGTTTAATAAAAATGCTCAAAAATCCTCGTTTTCTAAAGGCTACATTTTGTGAAAATGAGGATTTTTAGTGCATTTTAGTAGACGATCTTTGATGCTATTTCTTCAAACAATGGTGCAAGTAAAAGATCTGATTTTTGGTATCAGTATTCAGTATACAAAGACACAACTTTCGCATAGAGTGAAAAATCAACCTCACCTAATATATATATATATATATATATATATATATATATATATATATATTAATTATTAAAGAAATGGATACAATAGAAACCTATTTGAGGTTCACCATAAGGATCTTCAGGGTTAAATCCACTGAATTAATCGAGGTACCGATTAATTGCAGCCGATTACACGTGTGTTCATTGAATAAGATGTTACGTTTTGTCGCTGACTTAACCCCTGGATTTTGTGTACCATATTCACCGGTAAGCCACCTTTTTCTCTCTCTCTCTCTCTCTCTCTCTCTCTCTCTCTCTATATATATATATATATATAAATATATATATATATATATATATATATATAAATATGTCATCCACAGACACCGTGTTTCAGCGTTTCACGCCTCTTCGGTGTGGCTAGACACAACAACTATTTCTGACCAGGAGCGAAATCCGACTGACTTTTCGTCCGCCCGATTCGTTAAACTCACTTGACAGCTGATGTAAAGGGGTGGTGTTTAAACTATTAAATACATACATTTGTTTATATATTTTACGATCACCAAAGATATCCCGTCTGTCAACTGACAATCATTGCTTTATATATGCTGGCAGTGAAAGTTAATTTAAGTCACCCCTAGAGAGCTCTACGGAGTTTTGGGAGCATATAATAAGTTATATATATATATATATATATATATATATATATATATATATATAAAATCCAAAAGTCCAGAGAATAAATCTTCCTTACGACACAAGAGTTTTATTTAAAAAAAACAACTTTTTTTTGAGAGCTCAATGTGTGCTCTTAATGTTAGAGTCACAGAGCAAATATATAAGTAAAGAAATAACAAAAGACTTAGAGATTTAGCGTTATAGTCTATTTCAGGGAGCTTGTCTAAGCTCCCTGAAATAGACTATAAAGCTAAATCTCTAAGTCTTTTGTTATTTCTTTACTTATAATATATATATATATATATATATATATATATATATATATATATATATATATATATATAAAGATGTTCATCTTCTCCTCCCAGTGTACTGTAGCCGGTGTGTCTGGAACAAGATAGACCAAAAATGTGCTTGATTAGAGCGTGGGAAATATCTCAGGAATGTGCAACATTTTAAAGGTTTTTCAGGAGTGGGCGTCTATTTAGTATGTAACTCTAAGGCGAAACTGAATCCTTACTTTGTATACGACAGAGGTGACGTTGTACAAAAAATACGATGTAACAAGATTGTGCACAAATTCCTTGTATACACCTTTATAAAGAAACTAGCTTAAAAGCCCCATATCAGTGGAAATTAAGCTATCGATTCCCAAATTTGTTTCCATGTTCTAAAATTGTTAACGTACAAAAAAGTCGTCACAAAAAATGACGGAAATCAAAAATTTCGAGATTGCGGGCCCGGATTCGTCCCAGAATGTATTTAATTTCCTTATAAATCTGACCTGATTCCAAAATGGTACGATATGTTTGGCTACGGCCTCTAGGAGTAAAGTTGAAAAAAATCAGACACACTAAGGCAATGAGACACTTATATTCGCATTTATTATTAAAGAAGGTTTGTGGGTTTTGATTTAGTCAGGAATACTTTGAATTTGCTCACGAAACCGGCCTGATTCCAAAATGGTACGATCGGTTGGGCTACGGCCTAAAGGAATAAAGTTGAAAAAATGTGATATACTGAGTCACTGATATACTTACATTCATATTTATTATTAGAGAAGGTTTGTGGATTTGGATTCGGTTTGAGATGCTTTTAATTTGCTCAGGGAATCGGCCTCATTCTAAAATGGTACGATAAGTTGGCGTACGGCCTCTAGGAGTAAAGTTTAAAAAATGTGACATATTAAGGCTCTAAGACACTTACATTCGAATTTATTATCAAAGAATATTTGTGGGTTTGAATTCAGTCAGGAATGCTTTGAATTTACTCACGGAATCGGCCTGATTCTAAAATGGTACGGTAAATTGGGCTACGGCATCTAGGGGTAGAGTTGAAAAAATGTAACATACTGGGGCAATGAGACACTTACATTTGCATTTAATGTTAGAAAATGTTGGTGGGTTTGGATTCAGTAAAGTATGCTTTTAAAGTTGCTCACGGAATCGGCCCGATTCCTAAATGGTACTATATGTTGGGCTAGGACTTCTAGGAGTAAAGTTAAAAAAATGTGACCTACTGAGTCACTGAGGTACATTTATCATTAGAGAAGTCCATGAACGGAGATAAAAAGGATTTTCAGTTGGATCATTTTTGGGGATTTTTGGGTTTTTTTTCAGGTATTTTCATCACTAAAATAGAATTTCACTTTTAATAAAAAATATAAATTTATTTTGATGTGTATTCTCTTCAGAACTGAAGCTATTTCTATTAAGAAAGCAAGAAGCCGTCAAATTACTTATAAATGCTCTTTTCTCTGTCAGTGATATAAGGGGCCCGTTCAGTTAATCTTTTCTCTGTCAGTGATATAAGGGGCCTTTTCAGTTAATCTTTTCTCTGTCAGTGATATAAGGGGCCTTTTCAGTTAATTTTTTCTCTGTCAGTGATATAAGGGCCTTTTCAGTTAATCTTTTCTCTTTATATCTTATACTATATTTAGTTTTTCTTGGAGGGTCTAACAATAACCATTAGCTTTGTATGCTTCTGAATAATATATGTAAAAAAAAAAAGAAGAAAAATCTATTTTTCAAGGTTATATGGGGCTTTTCATTGATATTTCTTTTTCTGATTTGTTTTTTTTAGTAAAACCTTTTTTTAAAGAATTTCTTTTGTATTTCATTTTTTTGACAGAAAATAAAATATTAGCGTGACTTTAAATGGCCGGTTTATATCAATCGGTAGGGTGTCCGGTTGGGAATCTTAAGGTTCCTGGTTCAATACCGGCCCTCACCAACTCAACGAATGTGTAGCAGAGAGATCTGTGCGGTAAAGTGAAGAGCTGAGAGTAGGTGTGGCGCTCCGTCTCAGAAGCTAAAAAAATCTCCTTGGTCAAGCACTAGTGAAAAGGGGACTTCCTCGCTGTCTGGCTGATACCGACTTTATGCCACACCATACTTACCTTACTTATATCCTTAAAATTTCAACTTTAGAGTCACGAGCTCCTCTCACAACACTAGCTGAAAATGTAAAATGTTGTAATCTATTTTAGGGGCAATAGCGATGTTGAAATAGGTATTCTCCAGTTTGAAATCATACCGCCCAATTATATGCACATTTAGGTCGTGGCTAAAAGACCATTTAGGCACTTAAAGTTAAGAGAATTAAAAAAAGAATTAGCAGGCCCAATGTATATGCCACAGTATGATAATTCAATTATTACAACGTTTGATGTTTACTTAAGAGCTATTGCGAAGAGTTCAATATGTAAAAAGTATGATAATCTTAATTTAACTCTCTCTCACACTTTTTTTCTTACTTTCTTTTTTCATCTTTTCATTATGTTTCCCTGCTCTCTTTCTTTCTGTCTTTATTATTTACTCCTTTTGAGTTTTCACATCAGCATTAGCTGATGGTTTTTCACTGGAATCTGAGTGACAGCAAGTCTCCTCAGGTCTCCAGGACTCTTCTGGGTATTATAGCAGATTGCAGCAGTGCAGTGTTCTGAATGGCTTCAATCCTTCCTCTGATTCCCAAACTTTCCAGACCCTTTTCAAATCCTTTTGGGACTGTTCATTTTTTCATTTTCCTTTAGCTTCACCCTATGATCTGCTGGAACTGCAAAATCCACCAGCTGACAAATTCTTTCTTTTTTGTTTATCAACACTAGGTCTGGTCCTCTTGCTGGGATAAGTTGATCCGTTTTTATTTCAAAGTCCCAGAGAATTTTATGCGTTTCGTTCTCAAGAACAGATTCTGGTTTATGCATATACCATTTTGTTGTATGGTCAAAATTAAATTTATTATTATTATTATTATTATTATTGTTGTTGTTGTTGTTGTTATATATTTCTCTGTGTAGCATGTCCTTTTTCTACCCTTTCTTTCTTTATAATATAAATATAATGGTCCATTATTTAGTCCAAGTTTTTGTGTGAAGATCGCATAGGCGAGAAACTGTCAGTGACAAGGCGCCGTTGACCCCATGTCCATATTACCTTAACTTATATATAAATGCTCTATCAATAATATTGAGCACTGTTTACTTATAAATATAGCACCCATATTATCTATCTATCTGGCACATTTGAATCCATGTTCACGCTACCTTAACTTATATGGACGGAGCATTCTATGACAGCCTTTACATACAGACAGATGTGTATATTAAAACAGTTAAAAAACCTTCCCATTCTGTAGGTGACGATAGCCGAGCGGTTAAGCTATCCGACTGATGCTGAATCGATCGGGTTTCTATAGGTAGCTTACAGATATCTAGCTACACTGAAGAGACGTGATACGTCGAAACACGGTGTCTGTGGATGACTATATATATATATATATTTTGAGGATATGTGCTTAATTGAAGTCATACCTAATTTTGAAAATTAATTAGTTAATAATTAATGAATTTAGGCGGGCATATATGTTCAAATGTAAGGCTAAACAAATCGAGAAAATGTCAATCCCTGAATGTACATTTCGACCAATTAGATCTCATCAGCAAGGTTATAGACATGTAGACATGGGAGACTGTTCCGTGTGTGACTCGAAACCTCGTCTGTCAAGCTGACAGGCGAAGTCTCTAACCGTTACACTAGCTTGCCATTTAGACAACGGTTAGAGACTTCGCCTGTCAGCTTGACAGTCGAGGTTTCGAGTCACACACGAAGCAGTCTCCCATGTCTATAACCTTGCTGGTGAGACCTAATAGGTCGAAAGTTACATTCAGGGATTGACATTTTCTTGATTTGTTTAGCCTTATATTTGAACATATATGCCCACCTAAATTATTAACTAATTAATTTTCAAAATTAGGTATGACTTCAATTAAGCACATATCCTCCAAAAATTGTCGGCTTAAAGCCATATAAAAATAAACACATTTGTTTGTTTACTTAACCTCATATATATATATATATATATTATTGCTGTAAATAGACCTCTTAACAAATTCATTATAAGGAGAAAAATAAGAACTAAATATTTTTCTTCTTTGTTATACTATAGGGGGGTAAAGGGAGAGTAAAAACGGGTTGTCAGCTGACATGTTTCGATCCTCACTCAACAGAGCTAAATATCGAGGATAATAAAAAATAAATAGAATAGGTCAAGTAAAAAAAAAAAAAGGCAAGAAAGAATAAGACAATTTCTCTTTTCTTCTCCTTTTCACACCTTTAAAACAGAGGGAGACAATTTAAATGTTGATGACATTCAAACCAAGTAAGCACTCCCTTTGCTTGCAAAGAGAAGGCTTACTGGTTAAAATATATAGTGTCTCCAATATTTTGAGGTGATAGAAAGAGTGTGATCTGCTCTCAATCGAGAACCAGTCAACACTAAATAAGTTGGCACAATTAGGGTTATATATATTAGGTGCTCGCCTATAGAGGAGCCATACGTGTTTCTCAGTGCATCATTAGGACCGACGGTTCCATTTCTAATCTTGGTGGGGACGTGTTGCTTAATGCATTAACGCATTAAGCAACACGTCCCCACCAAGATTAGAAATGGAACCGTCGGTCCTAATGATGCACTGAGAAACACGTATGGCTCCTCTATAGGCGAGCACCTAATATATAACCCTAATTGTGCCAACTTATTTAGTGTTGACTGGTTCTCGATTGAGAGCAGATCACACTCTTTCTATCACCTCAAAATTTGGAGACACTATATATTTTAACCAGTAAGCCTTCTCTTTGCAAGCAAAGGGAGTGCTTACTTGGTTTGAATGTCATCAACATTTAAATTGTCTCCTCTGTTTTGAGGTGTGGAAAGGAGAAGAAAAGAGAAATTGTCTTATTCTTTCTTGCCTTTTTTTTTTTGTACTTGACCTATTCTATTTTATTTTTTATTATCCTCGATATTTAGCTCTGTTGAGTGAGGATCGAAACATGTCAGCTGACAACCCGTTTTTACTCTCCCTTTACCCCCTTCTATAGTATAACAAAGAAGAAAAATATTTAGTTCTTATTTTTCTCCTTATAATGAATTTGTTAAGAGGTCTATTTACAGCAATAATAAAATTTTGTACCCCCCAAAAAATTTATATATATATATATATATATATATATATATATATATATATATATATATAGGCATCTTTATCTTGGAAACCCCTCCAATCAATCAGCTGCTCACGTCAGGCTCTGGCACCTATATGATTGTCCCAACCCTATTGCCCTTATGGCCAGTACCAACCCGTTTTATTATATATGTGCTAGAAGGCATTGGCTTAAGTTCATAGTGTCCTATGTATAACGTTAAAAATCTATCTGATGCTGAAGTTCAAATTCTGGATCTTTGAGGAATGTGAAGTACCTCTTCATCACAATTACTCCCAGGTCCACTCAGACCAGGAGTGGTAGAATCGTGTAGTGTGCCATCTATGGGTTAAATAGACAAAAATAAGTTAGAATGGGTTTAAAGAATTGAATATCCAACAAGAATGAATAAAACAAAATGACTTCGTCATAAAATAACCCAACAAGAGTTGACATGCCGTAAAACCCAACCAACCAATCTATCGAAATAAAAAAAAACATAAGAAGAAAAAGAATGTGGTTATTTCCTATAACTCCAACATAAACAAAGGGGAACCACTCTTGACTGATAAATTATTTATTTATTGATCTACTAGGAAAAAAGAAGACGGGTTAGGGTTTAGGGTTAGTTTAATGGGAAAATAAATAAATAATTGATCAGTCAAGAGTGGTTCCCCTTTGTTTATGTTGGAGTTATAGGAAATCGCCAAGAATGTCGTAGGAGGATGGGTCAATAATGAATAAGGAATCGTTGATTGACAGAGAGAAATCAGCTGCAGGTAAATATACAGGTTAACAAGGGCTGGGGTCGGGGTTGTGGATGGATAGAGGGAGGATTGTGGATGGGGGGTGGGTGAGAGTAGTGCGGCCTTAGGGGCGGGGCGTCAGTTCATTGAGGGGAGAAAAGTGTAATTATATGAAATTCACGTTAATTTGCTGCAGTGATCCATTTCCAGAGAGTGGGTGGGGAGCATATGTATTGTCATCCATATGCAGTCCTGTTTCGACGTATTATGTCTCATCAATGCAGATTGTTTCAGGCCGGAATCAGCCATATATATATATATATATATATATGGGGGGGGGTGTTGAATAGTACGACTACTATTCTTCTACAAGGATAGCTTGGCATAAAACAACCAACGAATGTTGTTATGTCATTAAACAAAGAAAAAAACAAAAACAACCTATCCTCCTTGCTTACCTTCTTTTTTTTCTTTTTTTCTTTTTTCTCTTTCTTTCTTTCTTTCTTTCTTTTATGACTTCTTCTTCTTCTTCTTCTTCTTCTTCTTCTTCTTCTTCTTGTTGCTTACCTGCTTTCTTTCTTTATTCTTTCTCTTCTTCATGCTCATCTACTTTCTTCTTTATTCTTTCTTTCTTTCTTTCTTTCTTTCTTTTTCTGACATCTACCTCTCTTCTCCTTCTTCTTCTTCTTCTTCTTCTTCTTCTTCTTCTTGCTTATCTGCTTTCTTTCTTTATTCTTTCTCTTCTTCATGCTCATCTCCTTTCCTTCTTCTGTCTTTCTTTCTTTCTTTCTTCTTTCTTTCTTTCTTTTCTGACATCTACCTCTCTTCTTCTTCTTCTTCTTCTTCTTCTTCTTCTTCTTCTTCTTCTTCTTCTTCTTTTTGCTTATCTGCTTTCTTCTTATTCTTTTCTTTCATTGCTTCATCTCCTTTCCTTCTTTCTGTCTTCTTTCTTTCTTTTATGACTTCCCTCTCTTCTTCTTCTTCTTCTTTTTTCTTCTTCTTCTTCTTCTTTTTGCTTACCTGCTTTCTTTCTTTATTCTTTCTCTTCTTCGTGCTCATCTCCTTTCTTTCTTTCTTTCTTTCTTTCTTTCTATGCCTCCTACCGCTCCTCTGGAATTACTCTTCTACTTCTACGCTCTTGTTTCCTCCCCCTATTTTCAATGTTATTTCTATCTTCTTTTAATCATCCTTAGTTATTTATTTATTTTCTTTCTTTCTCATTTGTTGTCTTCTATCTTCCCTTTTTTTCTTTCTTTCTTTCTTTCTTTCTTTCTTTCTTTTTCATTCCCTTTCTTCTTTCTTTCTTCCTTTCTCTTTTCCTGTCGTCTTTTTTTCTTTCTCTTTCGCTGTTTTTTTCTTCCCTTTTTTCTTTTTCTTTCTCTTTTGCTGTCTTCTTTCTTCCTTCTTTCTTTATTTCTTTCTTTCTTTATTTAATTTTTTTTACTGTTTTCGTTTTTTCATTTTGATTCTTTCTTTCTTTCTCTTTCGCTGTCTTCTTTCTCTCTTTCTTTCTTTCTTTCTTTCTTCTTTCTTTCTTTCTTCTTCTATTGTTATCTTCTTTCTTCCTTTCTTCCTTTCTTTCTTTCTTTCTTTCTCTTTTGCTATCTTTTCTCTCTCCTTTCTTTCTTCCCTTATTTCTTTCTTCTTTTCTCTCTTTTGCTATCTTCTTTCTTTCTCTTTTGCTTCCTTCTTTATCTTCTTCTTTCTCTTTTTCTTTCTTTCTATTTGCTTTCTTCTTCTTCTTCTTCTTCTTCTTCTTCTTCTTCTTCTTCTTCTTCTTCTTCTTCAATACGATAATAACGTCTTTGTTTTTGTTGTTGTTATGACACGGAAGATGTAAAATATTAGCCAATAACAACAACAACAACAACAACAGAACTAAACAATATTGAATGGCCTCATTAATTGTTACAGGAGAAAGAAAGAAAAACAGAAAAAAAACAACAAAAAAACAAGACAACTGCTTCCATTGCTTTATTTAATAACCCCTCCCCACCACCACCACCACCACCACCACCACCACCACCACCACCAACGTGTTTCTCAACCCCCATCACCACCTCCCATGAAAAAAGAATGGAAATAAACTTGAAAATGCACAAATCTCAAACTATGAAAATTGCATGATCAGAGAATAATTTCTAAAGATTGCAAAAATAGAAGCACATAAAGAATTTAAAAAGAATATAAAACTACTACTACTACTACTACTAGTAGTAGTAGTAGTAGTAGTAGTAGTAGTAGTAGTAGTTTCTGGTTGAGGCTTTATGGCTAACGGTTATACTTGTAGGAAATAAAGTTGGAGTTCAATTCCTAGACGATGCTATTTAAGTTTCACTTGTAGCAAATACCCTTGGAGAAAGGCGTGATTCTATCTCTTTTCATCACTTATACCTATTGGTAAACAGTAAGGCAGATTGGGTTCAGCAAACTTTTTTTACGGTAAGAAGATAGAAATAAAATTGAAAAAAAATAACGAGCGCAGGCCACATTATTATTGTGTTCAATACTTGCTAGCCAGAACGAAAACTCTGATAAGAAATATGTTAAACCAAAATTTGTCTTTCCATGTTATATTCATGGATGAGTGACATAAGATGCACAAAAACAAATTTAACCAACATATTTATTTTCAAGACATTATCAAAGAACGCAGCAGAAAATTTTTGTGAGATTTGTAAAACTCAAGTTTGCCTTTCAATATATCGTCAATGTTTGGTTTGGAATTGCAACATTCAATCACGAGAATTACTTTCAAATGTTTATCAGTCAATTTCATTCGATGGGTTGATTGCGTAGTCAAATCCACGAAGATTTAGGAAGCTTAACATGATATTTAAATCTAAATGGTATCAGAACGTTTCGCGTTCTATACGTTTTAAAATACAAATTGATATACCGTCGGTGGGTCTGATAAAATGCCATCGCGGGCCGGATCCGGTCCGTGGGCCGTAGTTTGGTGTACCCTGGTCTACAAGAAGAAAAACTCTAAATTCAAAATCAGCAGTACTCAGCTTAACAAATTTACCTTGAATCACATCCTGTCCGTGGGGAGAGGTTGGTTAAATTCATTCATACATAAATCTTTTTTTTTAATCAGGAAATACCTGTGAATTATTATTATATACTGCTAATAATAATAATAATAATAATAATAATAATAATAATAATATACAAAACTAGACACGACTGGGTTGGGAAGCTGGGTTGGGAAGATGATCCACTGGGAATTATGCAAAAAATTAAATTTTGACCATAAACAAAATGGTATATGCATAAACCAGAATCTGTTCTTGAGAACGAAACACATAGAATTCTCTGGGACTTTGAAATAAAAACGGATCACCTTTTCCCAGATGCTGATACATACTGGACCCGGGAACCGTGCTTATGTAAACGGTTATCGTTGTAGGAAATGAAATTGGCGACCTGAGTTCAATTCCTGGACGAAGCTGTTTGAATTTCACCTAGAGCTAATCCTCTTTGGAAAGAACTCAATATCTTTTAAAAATTTCAACAAGGGCCTGTGTGTCCGGTGGCTTCGGCCACTTGACTATTAATGAAATAACCGTGATT
This sequence comes from Doryteuthis pealeii, assembly GCA_023376005.1. Taxonomy (NCBI): domain Eukaryota; kingdom Metazoa; phylum Mollusca; class Cephalopoda; order Myopsida; family Loliginidae; genus Doryteuthis; species Doryteuthis pealeii. The sequence goes on from CM042171.1 coordinate 36,704,999, forward strand.
CAAGGGGACCATCCACTCAGGCAACACCTGCCTCTTTGATTTAAACGGGCAGGGCTGGGTTTATTGCCCATTGCCTTAGGCGCCCCCTTGAGGAGAAATACCGAGGTGATCCATGCATTTTTGTGCCTGTCATCTCATGAGCTTCAGTTTGTGGTTGCTCCCACATTAACAGAGCCTTGTGTCTGACCTGCATATGTAGGATGCGTGGTAAATATATTAAAAGTTCAGTGATAATTCTTTTGCTGCCAATTTATTTAAAGACAATATGAAATAAAAATAAATATCAATAGTACTAGCTTAAAAGCCACATAATTGGGCGGCAATTAAACTAGCTCCTACGGATTGATTTTGATTAGGCATTCGGACCAACAATGGCATTTAACGCATTAATATATAATTTTTTAATAATTAAACTTGAACAATGTTTTTAAAATAGCAGTGTTCATCAAAACAATGATATAATTTGTCTATTTGGAACTTATTTAAAAACTGCATGATAAACAATATTTTTGTTTTCCTATTGGAATTCAGTACAAATAGCTTATGTGAAAAGGTAACAATAAACTATGGAAGAACTCAAAATTGATCGCTGCATTAAAATATTGCGTTAATATTTAATCTTCCCTTTTAAAAGTTCAACGATAATTCTTTTGCTGCCATTTAATTTAAAGCACAATTTGATGTACATAGGTCCTTCATTTCTATGCAAATAATTATTCTTATTTCATGGGTGACTTTCGCTGGATTTCGCAATTAATTTTGATTATTTCCAAATTTGTTTCCAATTTATAAAAATTGTTATCGTACAAAAAAATTCGTCGCAAAAAATCGCGAAAAAAAAAAACGCCGAAAACAATCGCACTAATTAAAAGTTAAGAATCCAAAATTTCAGGATTGCGGGTCCAGATTCGATTCGCAATGTTTTTTATTTGTTTATGGAGTCGGCCAGATTCCAAAAGTGTATGATATGTTGGGCTACGGTCTCAAAGATTAAAGCTGAAAAATGTGACACACTGATACACTTACATTCATATTTATCATTAAAGAATGTTTGTTGGCTGAAAAATGTGACACACTTAGGCAATGAGACACTTACATTTGCATTTAATGTTAGAAAAGGTCTGTGGGTTTGGATTCAGTCAGGGATCTTTTTAATTTGTTCACGGAATCGGCCTGACTCCAAAATGGTACGATAGGTTAGGCTACGGCCTCTAGGAGTAAAGTTGAAAAAATGTGACATACCAAGGCAATGAGACACTTACATTCGTATTTATTATTAAAGAATGTTTGTAGGTTTGGATTTAGTTAGGAATGTTTTTAAAGTTGCTCACGGAACCGGCCTGATTCCAAAATGGTATGATAGGTTGGGCTACGGTTTCTAGAAGTAAAGTTGAAAAATGTGGTATACTAAGAGACTGAGACACTTACATTTGCCTTTATTATTAGAGAATATCATGAGTGGAGATAAATATGATTTTTTTGTATTTATTATTAGAGAAGAGCAAAGAAAAACTAATTAGATCAGCTAATAACAGCTATGTTTACACAACCAATTTAAAACAAATAGAAAACTATTTAAAAAATGGTACAAAAGCAGAATAGCGCGCAAGAGATGATATTATTAGAATCGCATTTTACGTATAAATAGCATTAGATTACGGAAACTCCCGAAGTGGCCTCACCCTCACCCTAGCACGAACCCTAACATTAACCTTAACCCTAACCCTAGTGTCTCAAAGATTTCGGATATTTCCGTGAAATGTAATGCAAAAGCATTACGTAATCTAAAGTAGATATTTTAAGCGCACCCCCCCCTCAGATTTTTTATCGGCAAATCAATGTAAATATTTTACAACCTCCCTTTTAAGAGAGAGAGAGAGAGAGAGAGAGAGAGAGAGAGAGAGAGAGAGAGAGAGAGAGAGAGAGAGAATTATATAATACGTTTTAACATATTGAAGTATTGGTAATAGCTCTTAAGTATACTTATCAAACGTTGTAATACTTAAATTATCATACTGTGGTATATTCACAAATCCTAATAATAATAACAATAATAATAATAATAATATTCTTTGGGACTTCGAGGTACAAACGGTCACCTAATCCCGGCTAGTAGACTGGGCCTATTACTAAGTGACAAGAAAAAGAGAACCTGTCGACCAACGAGTATAAATGAAAGAAAGCGAAAATATTGACAAATACTTAGACCTTGCCAGAGAACTGAGGAAACTTTGAAACAAGAAGGTGACGGTGGTACCAATCGTGGTTGGTGCCCTTGAAACAATCCCCAAAGCTCTGGAAAAGAATTTGGGTGAATTGGAAATCAGAAGAAGAATCGAGAGCATCCAAACTACAGCACTGTTGGGATCGGTTAGAATGCTCAGAAGAGTCCTGGAGACCTGAGGAGACTTGCTGTCACTCAGCCTCCGGTGAACCACCAGCTACAGCAGGTGTGAAAAACTAATGATAATAATAATAGTAATTATTATTATATTATTATTATTATTATTATTATTATTATTATTCCTTTTGAGTTTTCACATCAGCGTTAGCTGATGGTCTTTCACTGGAGTCTGACTGACAGCAAGTCTCTTCAGGTCTCCGGGACTCTTCTGAGTATTCTGGCAGATTGCAGCAGTGCAGTGTTCTGGATGGTATCAATTTCCTCTGATTTCCAGACTTTCCAAACCCTTTTCACATCCTTTTAGAACCGTTCCAAGTGCACCAACTACAATTGGTATCTCAAGAACAGATTCTGGTTTATGCATATACCATTTTGTTGTATGGTCAAAATTTAATTTTTTGCATAATTCCCAGTGGATCACCTTCCCAACCCAGTCGTGTCTAGTTTTGTACTCTCGTTGTGCTAGTTTGCTACATCCTCAGAGTACATGGTTTACAGTCTCATCTCTATTACTGCATAGTCTACATTTACTATTTTGTTGGGTCTTATCAATTTTCGCTTTGATATAGTTTGTCATTATGGCATTATTTTGTGCAGCAATTATTAGTGATTCAGTTTCTCTTTTGAGGTTTCCTTTTCTTAACCATGTCCAAGTCTTTTCATGTGCAACCTCTTCGATTTGTCGTTTGAAGTGTCCATATAATTGTTTTTCTTCCCATTTTTGTTTTCTAGTCTTTGTTGTTTTTCTGTTTGTCCATCTATCACATCTACTATTGTTGGCCGCCATAAGTAATCTGTCTTTGCTCTTTCTTGTGTAGTCTTCGAGTTGTTGGATTGTGGTTTCTACACAGTCCTCTATGTTGGCAAGACCTCTTCCCCCTTCCTTTCTTGACACATATAATCTATCTCTATCGTCTCTAGTGTGGAGAGCCTTGTGCATGGTCATCAATTTTCTCGTCCTTTGGTCAATCTGTCTGAGTTCTTCTTTTGTCCATTTTAAGAATTGTCCTGAGTATCTTATAATGGGGTATTGGTTCCTTTGATCAGATTTCTGCTGTTAAGTTTGGTTTCTAGAAGTTTTCTAGTTCTCTTGAGATATTCTCTTTTAACCTTTCCTTTCATTTCTGTTTGCATGATATTGTCCGCTTCTAAAATTCCTAAGTATTTATAACTTCATCAAGTGATTTTATAGTGTCTTGATTTGGCAGTTGTATTCCGTTCATTAATTTTCTTTCACCCTGTTTCATTACTAGCATAGCCCATTTTTCAATTCCAAATGCCATTCCTATATCCTGGCTATATATTCTAATAGTTTGTACCAGGGTTTCTAATTCTTTTTCATTTTTTGCAAAATTTTTTATGTCATCCATGTATATAAGGTGGTTTATCTTTTCTTGTGCCTTAGTGAATTTGTATTCCCCTGTACATTTTTTAAGTATATGATTGAGAGGCATCATTGCTATGATGAACAGTAGTGGTGATAATGAGTCTCCTTGGAAGATACCTCTCTGGATTTTACGTCTGCCAGGATTGCTTTCCAGCTTTTAATTGAACTCGCCAGTTTTCCATGGCTTTTTTAATGAAGTTTATAATGTTGTTGGAAATTTTGTACATTTTTAGGCATTCTAAAATCCAGGTATGTGGGACCATGTCATAGGCTTTTCTGTAATCGATCCAGGCCAATATTTTTCCGTCTATTTTTTACTTCTTTAAGAATGTATTCGTCTATATACAGTAAATCGTGGGTTCCTCTTTTTCCCTTGCGGCATCCTTTCTGTTCTTCTGGGAGAAGTTTACGCCAATTGAGTGAAAAGTATATTTCTTCTTTTATAACAGCAGTCAATACTTTCCACATCATGGGTAAACAACTTATTGGTTTATAATTGCTGGGGACATTTCCTTTTTGAGGGTCTTTCTGGATATTATTATTATTATTATTATTATTATTATTATAACTTAGCAATGGTGTGAAAGAGACGCAAGGAGCATCATAATTATGTAAAGAAGATGATGATGGGGAATAAGTTGAAGAAGTAGGAAATAAAGATGATGATACAGAGGAAAAATGCTCAAGTGAATAATAATAATAATAATAATAATAATAATAATAATAATAATGGTGGAGGCGTTGTTGGTGGTGGTGGTGTTGGTGGTGGCGCTAATAATGCTGATAATTTGTGAAAAACGTCAACAAGAAGAAAGTGTGCTTGTATCAATCAGACACTAATTATTAATGAACTCAAAATGAACAATAGGAGAGAAATTGCGAAGAAAGATTAAAGAAAAAAAAATGAAATCTTCTGAAATAAAATTGAATTTCAAATTAAGACAAATAGAGAGAGAGAGAAAAAAGAAAACAAATAAAAACAAAAACCAAGCAAAAAACAAACAAAAAACAAACAAACAAACAAACAAAAAACAGACAAACAAAAAACAATCGGAAGGTCCAAGTGATTTTTAAAAAATATTTTCCCTTTCGGTGCTTTTCCTGTCATCGTATCTTCCGGTCTTTCTAGGCGCCTTTTTCACACCTCTGTTCTACCCCCTCCCCCTCACAAACTATTGATGCTTTTCATCTCATTATTCAGAGACCCCCCTTACCCCCTCCCTCCCAGCTATTTCTTATATTTTCTTTCTTTCGCTTCGAATTTAAATTTCATTTTTTAAATTTATTTATTTAAATATTTTTGTCCTTATTTTAATGCTTTTCTTTCTTTCTTTCTTTCTCTCTTTCTTTCTTTCTTTCTTTCTTTCTTCACGTCACGATGCATTACATTTTTTCTTTGTTTTTTTTTTCTTTTTCTCTTATCTACCTTTCTTTTTTTCTTTCTTTATTTCTTCTTTTTTTCTTTCTTTCTTTTTTCTTTCTTTCTTTTCTTTCTTCTTACTTTTTTTAAAGATCAAATGTAAACATTACTAACGTTTACTCTTTTTCTTTTTTCTTTTCTTCTTCACCCATATTTTCTTTCTTTCTTCCTTCCTTTCTATCTTTCTTCTTTCTTTTATTTCTTGCTTTCTTTCTTTCTTCCTTCTTTCCTTCATTCCTTCTTTTCTTTCAATTAAATCTGGAAGTTGCAGAGCGTTTCTAAATTCCATTCTTTCTTTTCCTCTCCATCTATCTATCTATTTATCTATCTATCTATCCTTTCTTTCTTTCTTTCTTTCTTTCTTTCTTTTTTTCTTTCAAATCTAAAAGTTAGGTTGCTTTACTCTTTTTCTTTGTTTCTTTTCCTCTTCATCCATCCATCCATCCGTTCTTTCTTTCTTTCTATCTTGTTTTCTTTTTGCAAATCTAAAGCAAACCCCTATCTTCTTTGTTTTTTTTCTTCCTTCCTTTCTTTTTTTCTTTCTTTCTTTTTAATATCTTTCTTTTTTCTTTCTTTCTGTCTTTTTAATATCTTTCTTTTTTCTTTCTTTCTGTCTTTTTAATATCTTTCTTTCTTTCTTTCTTTTTTATCTTTCTTTCTTTCATTCTTTCTAATATCTTCTTTCTTTCTGTCTTTCTAATATCTTTCTTTTTCTTTCTTTCTTCTTAATATCTTTCTTTCTTTCTTTCTTTCTTTCTTTCTTTCTTTTCTTTCTTTCTTTTCTTCTTTCTTCTGTCTTTTTAATATCTTTCTTTCTTTCTTTTTAATATCTTTCTTTCTTTCTGTCTTTTTAATATCTTTCTTTCTTTCTTTCTTTCTTTCTTTCTGTCTCTTTAATATCTTTCTTTCTTTCTTTCTTAAAGGCGCCCAGCAACTTATTTGTCTCATATAACTTATTTTTCTTTCTTTCTTTCTTATATATTTTTTCTTTCTGTTTAATATCTTTCTTTCTTTACATTATTTATGTTTTCTTTCTTTCTTTCTTTCTTTCTTTCATTCTTTCTTTCATTCTTTCGTTCTCTCTTTCAGATCTAATAGTTAGGCAGGTTTACTCCTTTTCTTTTTTTCTTCGTTTCTTTTCCTCTTCATTCATTCATCCATCCGTTCTTTCTTAAATTTCGTTCTTTCTTTCTTTCTTTCTTATATCTTTCTTTCTTTTTAATATCTTTCTTTCTTTCTTTCTTTCTTTCTTTCTTTCTTTCTTTCTTTCTGCCTTAAAGGCATTCAGCAATTTATTCATCTTTTGTCTCATTCCCTGTTTTTTCTTCTTCTTCTATTTCCCCCATTCCCTTACCCTTTCCCCAATAATTTAAAGAGCCGTTGTTCTTTTTTTTTTCTTCTTCTCCTTCAAGACGCCGTTATCACTTTGCACGCGCATACAAAATGGCGGACAAATCAAGCGAGGACAATGCAGCAAATAGCAGTAAATGATTTCAATAACATTTTCATTGTCGCGATAACATGAAATTTTCGACACACCTTTGCACACGGATAAGAATCCAGTGATTCCTTTCTTGAAAACCATAAAAAGGAAAATACGCTCGTAAATTTCGCCAAGAAATTTATACAGCTCTTCAGATCTGAAATTTACTACCACGCATGCGCACACACTAATAATAGCAAAGGCAGTGTCGTTCGCTCCCCCCCCCCACCAAACTCTTTCGAGGGGTCTTTTTTAGTTTATCTATTTTACTTTCTTGTTTCTCCTTTCTTGTTTAATTCATTTTTTAAGTCTTTCTACTTCATTTTCTTTCCTGATTTTTTGTTCTTTTTCTTTTTTTTTTGTTCTTTTCTTTTTCTTTCTTTCTTTCTTTCTTTCTTTCTTTCTATTTAATCCCCCTTATTACATCTCTCTCTTTCTTTCTTTCTTTGTTTTCAACCCTCCTTATTTTAACTTATTTTCTTTCTTTATTACATTATTTATTTCATTTTTCTTTCTTTCTTTCTTTCTTTCTTTCTTTTTTTCTTTTTTACACAATTTATTTAATTAGTCTTTCTTTCTAAATTTCTTTATTTCCTTCTTTATTTTTCTTTCTTACATTCTTTCCTTCTTTCTTTCTTTTAGATTATATCACTTTTTCTCGTGTTCTTTCATTGACTTCTTTCTTTTTCATGTTCCTTTTCTTTCTTTCCCGATTTCCTTCTTTCTTACATTTTTTCTTTCATCGCATTCTTTCTTTCCTCACATTCTTTCTTTATTTTTATTCTTATTTCTTTTATCGCTTACTTTCTTTCTTTCTTTCTTTCTTTCTTTCTTTCTTTCTTTCTTTCATTTTGTTTCTTTGTCGTTTTCTTTCATTTTTTTCTTTTTTTCTTTACTTTGTTTCTTGTAGATTCTCTTTATTCCTCTTGATCTCGCTCTCTTTCACGCTGTACATTCTTTCCTTTTAAGTATTCATTCCATTTCATCTTTCTTTCCTTCTTTCTTTCTTTTTTGCTATCTTTTTTCTCTTCTTCTTTCTTTCTTTCCTTTCTTTTTCTCCACTTTTCTTTGTTTCGTTTCTTCCTGTATTTCTTTCTTTCTTTCTTTCTCTCTTTTTTCTTTATTTTTGTCTTTGTCTTTTTATAATTCTTCATTCCTTTTTCTTTTTATTCTTTCTTTCTTTCTTTCTATTTCTATCCTTTCCTTCTTCCTTTCTTTTCTTTTCTTTTCCTTTCTTTCTTTCTTTCTTTCTTTCTTTTCCATTCCTATCTTTCTTCTTCTTTTCTTTTTTCTTTCTTTCTTTCTTTCTTTCTTTCTTTTCCATTCCTATCTTTCCTTCTTTCTTTCTTTTCTTTTCCTTTCTTTTCTTTTCCTTTCTTTCTTTCTTTCTTTCTATTTATCAAATCTAAAAGTTACGAATATTTACTCTTTTACTCTCTTTTTCTTTTTCTTCCTTTCTTTTCCAATTCTTTCTTTCTTTCTTTCTTTCTTTCTTTCTTTCTTTCTTTCTTTCTTACTCCCAAATCTAAAAAGCTTTAAACTTTTCCTTTGTTTTTCTTTCTTTTTTCATCTTTCCATCCATTTAAAAAAAAAATTCTCACCTGCCTTTTTCCTTCTTTATCAGCCATATTTTCTTTCTTTTCCTCGTCTTTCCTTCTTTCTTTCTTTCTTTCTTTCTTTCTTTTTTTATACTTGTGACAGTTGTTGTTGTTGTTCTTCTTCTTGTTCTTCTTCTTTCTCCTTGACTACAACTCTCTCTCTCTCTCTCTCTCTCTCTCTCTCTATTTATATATATTTCTCTTTATACTTCTATCTCTCTTTTCTCCTTGCCTCTTTTTCTTCAGATGTGTTCTCTGTCATTTCTCCTCTTTTTTCTCACCCTCTCTTTTACCCACTCTTTCTTTTTCTCTCCTCCCCTTCTTTTACCACCTCTCTATTAATATTGATTCCTTTTTCTACAACTCTCTCTCTCTCTCTCTCTCTCTCTCTCTCTCTCTCTTATATGTATATATTTCTCTTTACACTCTCTACCCCCCTGTTTCTCTTTCTTTAGATGTGTTCCCTTGTTTTGTTCATATGCCCAACTCCTAAGCGTTTTGCGTATAAATTCTTTTAAAATACACCTTAAATAGAATAATTCACTTGCAAATTGAATGATAAATTTGACACAATTCAGAGTGGACAAAAAAAAACTAACTAAATAAATAAAGCGCTAATGACGCCTTTCGCGGCATTTTTAAGGCGGCCATTTTATTTACGAACGCCAGCGCGAAAAATAAGGTAAAATTGTATTATTACAGCTATGAATGGTTATTTCAAATATCTTTTCGATCGTTATTGACCAAACGATGATATCTTCAAACTTTAATCATCTTCACGTCATGTACACGATTATTATTATTATTATTATTATTATTATTATTATTATTATTATTATTATTATGTGAATTTTTCACACAAGCGTTAGCTGATGGTATATTATTTTCACTCCTTTTGAGTTTTTCGCATCAGCATTAGCTGATGGTATTTCACTGGAGTCTGAGTGCCAACAAGTCTCCTCATGTCTCCAGGACTCTTCTGAGTATTCTAGCCGATTGCAGTAGTGCAGTAGTCTGGGTGGTCTCAATTCTTCCTCTAATTTCTAGATCCTCCAGTCTTTTTCCCAAGTTTATTGATAACCGTTCCAAGTGTACCAACTACAATTGGTATAATTTTCACTCTCATATTATTATTATTATTTACTCCTTTTGAGTTTTCACATCAGTGTTAGCTGATAGTCTTTCACTGGAATCTGAGAGACAGCAAGTCTCCAGTACTCTTCTGAGTATTCTGGCAGATTGTAGCAGTGCAGTGTTCTGGATGGTATCAATTCTTCCTCTGATTTCCAGACTTTCCAAACCCTTTTATTATTATTATTATTTATTATTAATTATTATTATTATTATTATTTCACTCCTCGGGAGTTTTGTACACCAGCGTTAGCTGATGGTCTTTCATTGGAGACTGAGTGACAACAAGTCATCTCAGATCTCCAGGACTCTTCTGAGTATTCTAGTCGATTTCAACAACTAGAATACTCAGAAGATTATTATTATGAATTGATCACACATACTGTAGCTGGTGGTTCACTTATTATTATTTCACTCCATTCCAGTTTTTCCCACTTGCCGGTGTTTCATTGTAGGCTGAGTGACAGCAAGTCTCCTCAAGTTTCCTGGACCGATTTTAACAGTAGTGTAGTTTTAATTTCCAGTTCATCCAAACTGTTTTCTAGACCCTTGTGAATAGTTCAGAGGGTACCAATTACAATTGGTACGACCTTTACCTCAATGTTCCATAATTTTCTTAGTTCTCTGGCAAGGTCCAAGTATTTGTCTATCTTTTCGCTTTCTTTTACTTTCACTTGGTGATCGACCAGGACGGCAAAATCCACGAGATAACAAATTCTCTTTGATTTAATTAACGCTAGGTCTAGTTTTCCTAGCTGGCATTAGGTGGCCTGTCTGTATCTCAGAGTCCCAGATTACTTTATGCATCTCATTCTCCAGGACAGATTCAGGTTTGTATATATACCGTTTAGTTGTATGGTGAAAATTGAATTTCTTGTACAATTCCCTGAGGATCACCTTTCCCACCCAGTCGTGCCTAATCTTGTACTCTTTTTGTGCTAGTTTGCTGCATTCGCTTATTATATGATTGAATTTTTCGTCTTTTTCTTCACACATTCTACACTTGCTATTCTATTGCGTCTTATCTATATTTGCTTTTATGTAATTTTTTTCTCATAACGTTGAATTGTACTACGATTGTAAGAGATTCAGTTTCTCTTTTGAGGTTTCCCCTGTTCATGTCTTCTCCTGTACGATCTCCCCAGTATGTCGCTTGAAGTATCCATATAGTTATTTTTCGTTCTACTTCTGTTTTTTTTAAAAATTTTGTTATATTTGTGCTCGTTCATTTGTTGCAATTGTTTTTTTCTGGCGGCTGCTGCTATTAGTCTTTCTTTGCTCTTTTTAGTATATTTTTCTATTCTATTTACAAAGCAAAAAAGGATGCCTCGCGTGGTGTAATGGTTAGCAAATTAGATTTGCAGACCATTGTTAATGAGTTCGATTCTCATTGGGCGCCCCATTCTTCTGGCCTTGTGCCATATCAAGTAACTAACTATTTACTAAACAAACAGAGAAGCACTTTGAATATAGAATGCGGTGATTTGCGATTCAAACTCACAAACCAGCAGCCTGATATTCGTGATCTCCTCAACGCCCACCACATCAATGAGTTTCCATAAGAATGATTTAAGAACTAAAGGTATGTTTGCCTTTATAGTTTATTGATTCTTATCTCGTGTAAATTGTATTAAAAAGTATTAAATTAGTAGGATTATTTGGATTATTCGGACTATTGTCTTCATCTCCGCCCTTCTCAACGGCCATCTACCACATTAATGCGAGAAATACCTGGGTTGGTATCCAGGCGCTTAATAGTCTAAATAACCACTGCTGCCTTGTGGTTATCCGCTGGATAAGAAAAGGCTAAGGGAGAAAACCCTGACAGAAATCACGGCTTGGATTCCATTAGGCAGTTCAGTGTGTAAAACACTATCTGCCAACTCCTGCAGCCTAGTTAACGCCGAATTTATTGGTTAGCCATTCTTTCGGGTCACACCAGCGAGGAGGGCCCTGTCACTTGGACAACTCAGAGCCTCCATACATCTTTCCCGGGGCTCCTTTTTTGTGACTTGGAGGGAAACTTCTTCGACATTGTCTGCATCTTTATTGTTATCTACATAACGTTCCGGCCGATATACCCTCCGGCCTTCTTCAGGTATTTCTTGTCGGACTCGGGAACCTTCTCGAACTCTGGAACCTTCTCTTCGAACTTAGGAAACATTTGTTTAGAGAAGACAAGAAATACGCAAAGAAGGCTGGAGGTCGCCTCGACTGGAACGTTGTGTAGATAACAATAAAGATGAGGACAATAGTCCGAATAATACAAATAATCAAGCCTCATCTAAAAAATAATTCAGAGAAATATTAGTAAATTAGGTATGTTTTCTAATTCAATATTCAATTCAATTTATTTCGGGTGAATGGAATTTTTTTTTGCTAACGGCATATCAACTTTCGTGGGTTATTTAATGTCAAAGCCATCCTTGGAGAAGAACAGTTGTAGTATTGTTTAATCCATATAGTTGGGTGATGGGGGTTCATACCTTTCCCAAGGATATTAGTCAGAAAGTGAAGATAATAGCTCGACTGGAATTCGAAATCGTTTACTACGATGTGGTAGTCCAACACGTTAGCCACTACTCTACGGGGACCCCCCCCCACATTCCAAGTTAGAGTGGAACTGAGAGTAATGGTGACATGGGAGTGACTCTACTCTCTCCAGTGTTCCAAAATTGGACACATTGGGGGAAGTGGCTGATGTTGCAGATTGACTGTTTGTTTTGCGCGGGAAGTCGAAAAGACAAAGGAAAAGCGAACAAAGAAAACGTGTAGGCGTTTGAGAGCAACAAAAGGACTCATCTGGACAAAGACTAACAACAACAAAAAGGAGGGGACTTCCGGTCAGGGAACAAAGGAATGTGTGGGTGGTCATCGATATTTAAGCAGACGAGGACAGACCCACGAGACAGACCCACGAGACAGACCCGAGAGAGACCCGAGAGAGACGGCGAAGAAAGCACAAGGTGTCGGACCGTCGACACGGTCGGGCGAGCAGTGATGCTCACCCACCACCTAGGTAGTCGTAGTGTCATTTTCCCTGCCCGCCACTCACCTACCACACACACCGAAGAAAATAAAGAAGAGTCATCTTTTGATACGCGTATCTGTTGTTATTGAAATAACTGACTACTAGCATACCTGGCTAGTGGGTTAGGAACGATATCCGCTACTAACATACACGAATTTAGCGGCGTGAATTCGAAACCACTATGCAACACTTACAGTGAATGCAGCCCGTGTATTTTTGGGTCCTACCAACTAGGTGGACTCTTTTTGGTTTATGTTCCTTGGAGATGGTAATAACTATTTGTTTAAAATTTATTTCCATCTCACCTAACAGTTAAAAAGTTTCATTTCATTTTGTTTTGTTCAATGACTGATTTTTAGTTTTAATTGTTTCCCCGTTTACTTCAATGTAAAATTGTTTTTTTTTTTATTATTAAGCGATTTCTTGAATTGTTTATGTTGCTTAATTCGATGTCGACATGTTTTTTTTTTTAGTTCAGGTTTTTTTGAGTTTAAATAAGAAAAATCAAGACAACAAATTGAAGGGAATTAAAAAAAGCCCATAAAATATCATCATCATCATCATCATCAACAAACAACACCAACAATAACGAAAAAGAACATAAAATGAATGAAAGACAAAAAAGGGGAGAATTAAAAGAAAAGGAGAAAAAAAATGAAGAATTAATGAATGAATGAATATAGAAAAAATGAAAGAAAAGAAACGGAAAATGATAAAGAGAAGAGAGGAGAGAGAAGAGAGAGAGACGAGAGAGAGAGAGAGAGAGAGAGAGAGAGAGGGGGCAATAAGAAAAAAGAAAGAAATAGGGCAAAAGAAAGAAGAGAAGCAATAAAAAGAAAGAAATAAAGACACAAACAAACAAACAAACAAACAATAAACAAACAAAAGTAAGAAAGAAAGATACACAAAGAAGACAGAAAAAAATAAAGGCAAAGAAAAAGAAGAGAAAAGAAAAGAAAGAAAAGAAAAGAAAGAAAGAAAAAGAAGAAAAATGAATAAGAAAAGAAAGAAAGAAAAGAAAAGGAAAAGAAAAAGGCAAGATTGCACAACCAACCAAACAAAAACAAACAAATGCAAGAAAGAAAAAGGAAAGATACGAAAGAGAGACAGAAAAAAAGGCAAAGAAAAAGGGGAACAAAAAAAAGAAACGAAAGAAAAAGGAAGAAAGACACAAAACAACAAACAAAAGCAAGAAAGAAAAAGAAAGATACAATGAAAAGACAGAAAAAAGAAAAGTCAAAGAAAGAAAGAAAAAAAGGAAGAAAGAAAGAAAGAAAGAAAAAGAAAGAAAGAAAGAAAGACACAAACAAACAAACAAACAGAAGCAAGAAAGAAAAAAGAAAGATACAATGAAAAATAGAAAAAAGAAAAGTCAAAGAAAGAAAGAAAGAAAGAAAGAAAGAAAGAAAGAAAAAGAAAGAAAGAAAAAAAAGAAAAAGAAAGAAAGAAGAAAGAAAGACACAAACAAACAAAACAGAAGCAAGAAAGAAAAAGAAAGATACAATGAAAAATAGAAAAGAAAAGTCAAAAGAAAGAAAGAAAGAAAAAGAAAGAAAGAAAAAGAAAGAAAGAAAGAAAAAGGAAGGAAGAAAGAAAGACACAAACAAACAAACAAACAGAAACAAGAAAGAAAAAAGAAAGATACAATGAAAGACAGAAAAAAGATAAGTCAAAAGAAAAAAAGAGAAAAGAAAGAAAGAAAGAAGAAAAGAAAAAAAAAGAAAAAAAAAGAAAAAAGGAAAGAAAAAAAAAGAAACGAGCACAAGCAAGAAAGGAAAAAAAAGATGCAGAAACGAAGAAAAACAAAAAAAAAAATAAATAATTAAATAAATGAAACGAAACAAGAAATAAACAACAACAAAAAAAACAAGATAGAAAAACTAAAGAAATTTTCCCGAAACAATCGCTATAATTTGTAAAGCGGTGAAAACTACCACTTTATTGGATCTTTAATGCTGACAAGATTTCGTTTTTTCTTCTTCTTTTTCTTCTTCTAAAGAAAAAAAAAAAAAAAAAAGAGAAAGAAAAAAAAGAGAAAAGAAAAACATGTTCAAAAACAAAATGGCCAACGTTCCGTTTCAACGAACATTGAAAGAATGAATGCGTCAACACACGATTACGCCTTACCTCATTAAAATAAGGTCTTATAATAAAAGGTTTTATGATCCCCGGAATGCAGTAATCAATGATATCCGTGAATCCGTTTTCTATTTACTTATTTATTGTTGTCTCGTTGTAATCTCGCTGTGGACCGCGTGACTAACACGAGATTTCTTTTATATACCTCCGCGTTAATTGTATAATGTCGATTAGAACGGCAGCGACACTCGTGAAATCTTACTTTTTCCTACCTTAAAATATTATTATTATTATTATTATTATTATTATTATTATTAGTTGTTGTTCTTGTACTTCTTCTTCCTATTATTATTTTCACTCCTTTTGAGTTCTTCACATCAGTGTTAGCTGTTATTATTATTATTATTATTATTATTATTATTAGTTGTTGTTGTTCATATAATTCTTCTCTTCTTCTTCTTCTTCTTCTTCTTATTCTTATTCTTATTCTTATTCTTATTATTAGTTGTTGTTGTTCATATAATTCTTCTTCTTCTTCTTATTATTATTATTATTATTATTATTATTATTTGTTGTTGTTGTTGTTGTTCGTATCATTCTTCTTCTTCTTCTTCTTCTTATTATATTATTATTATTAGTTGTTGTTGTGTTATTCGTATCATTCTTCTTCTTATTATTATTATTACTATTATTATTATCATTATTATTATTATTATTATTATTATTATTATTATTATATTACTGTTGTTTTATTTGACGTTGTCTTGTTCTGATTCTTCTCGTAGTTGACGTTGCTCTTCTTCTTAATCGCACTATATCATTATGGCAAATAAAATGTCCTCGTCTAATAAATAATATTCTGTTAGATATTTGTAATAAAAGACGAACACTTTAATTGCTTTACCCAAGAAGAACTATGAAGAGTTCCAAAAAATCGATTATTTTTAAAATTATCGAATTTAATCAGTAAAAACGAAAAACTAAAATTCATAATTTTCCTTATCATAAACATATTAATGTGTATGCGAGATTTCAATTCTCTCAGACATCTCTTTTCTGAGTTATAGGTCGACACGTACATACCAAAACAAACGTGATTCCTTTAGAGAAATAATTGTCTCATTTAAAGCTACAAAAATTTAAAGAAGACAGATACTACTACATTCACACAAAGAAAATACCATTTATTCATTGGGTCAATTGTGACATTCAAGATGGCCGTTAGTAATTTCCGGTTTGTTTATCGTGTGTTTTAAGATAGAATGGAACTCCATAAGGATGCTGCATGCGATCCTTGGCAAATCCTGGAAGCAGCACCCTTCAAAAAAAAAGCAACTGTATGGACACATGCTTTTTATCACGCAAATCATCCAAGTACGATGAACAAAACAATGCTGGACACTGCTGGAGACGTTTGGAGAAGCTAAAAAATGGCGTTCTCCTGTGGACAACTATACATGGACACACCAGAGTGGGACGACCAAATGTTATATCCCTACTTCTTCTGCTAGGTGTATATATGGAGAATTCGTTTCTATTAAGTTAATGAGAGCATCCGTGGTTATACCCTCATAAAACTTTTACTTACTTTATTGCTGGAGTAGCTGGCTGGCACCCCACCTTCTTCTGTTTTTGATTTGGTTTGTTTTGTTTTACGGCATATCAACCTCAGTGGGTAATTTAATGCCGATAAAGTTTTGAAATAAATCAATTCTTAATGGATAATACAATTTTTTATAGATACATTTTTCTATTTAACCCATAGATGGGACACTAACAGGTACTACCACTCCGGGTCAGAGTGGACCAGGGAGCAATGGTGATGAAGGGGTGCTCCACATTCCCCAAACCTCCAAAACTGGAACCTCACCATCAAATAGAGTTTAACGTCATTCCCAGGACATGTAGACCCGTATCCACCGCCTTCTAGCACCGATATGATAAAAAGGTGTTGGGGTTTGCCATAAGGACAATAGGGTTGAGAAAATCATATAGGTGCTAGGGCTTGACATGACCAGCCGATTGATCGGCGGGGTTCTGTTTTTGTGTTCTCTAATCTGTTACTATTTTCATTTCTTCTAACCTCTGTTTCTTGTGGCCTGTAGTCTGCAGCTCTGGCATTTCTTCTTACTGTATTTTGTTGATTGTCTAGTTCTGCTTTCGCCAAGTCTGCCATTAATTCATAGAGACAACCAAGGCATGTATTTTAGTGATAACATTCTTATTAAGTCAAAAACAAAACTCTCTAACTAGGATCCTCAACCGCATGCGTGAGTGAAGCGGGGCCCATCTTTACCTTAGGAAATCTCCGGCTTAACTAACTATGCTAACTACTTCTGTTCCCACAGTTTTCCAGCGGCCGGAAGTTAGGGTTAACTTAATGTCACTAAGTGTCAATCCTCTTGTTATAGGTGATACACCCTATAAGACTAATGGAATGCGCCGATAGGTTACTATAAGTAACAGGGACAATTGTGGCTTGAGAGTAAGCCAATGCGAGTAAGCCAATAACTCTATTTGTCGGACGTAATTTCCACTTCACTGTATTGTATTTGTCTATTTTCTGTTAATACATTTTTCTACATTTGTTACCCGTCGTTTTGTTCTTATTTGACCCCTTAAAACCTCACAACACCTCTAACTGCCTCCGATTTTGAATTTCAACAAATTTTTATTATTTTTGCTCAAAAACCAAGCCCTGGTGATATTCAATGTGTATATATGTATATTTACTTTGGTTTTATTTTCGAAGTTTTGATCCGGACATACAGATACACACAACTGCCCTTTATATATGAATAGATATTCGGCCATTCGTCTGTCATGAAATACCTGTGCTTGGGAAGGATTTCCGTATAAAAAAAAATAGCTATGAAATTTTGACGCCTCAGTTTAAAAAAAAGAGGGAAATTTATTGACAAATTAACTTTTAGTTGACAGAATTATTGAAGCAATTAAGTATTTAGCCAACACGTTTGCCACCAATATATGACACAAGGTTGTGTGTATGGGGCATCCATCGAGGATCAAATTAAATATCAATCGATTTGTATTATCTGCGTTATTCGGACTATTGTCCCCATCTTCATTGTTATTTGTACAACGTTTCGGCCGATATACCCTCCGGCCTTCTTCAGGTATTTCGTGTCGGACTTGGGAACCTTCTCGGACTCGGGAACCTTCTTTTCGAACTCGGGAACTTTCTTGTCGTATTCGGGAGCCATCACGGAACTTTGAGTCCGAGAAGGTTCCCGAGTCCAACAAGAAATACCTGAAGAAGGCCGGGGTGTATATCGGCCGAAACGTTGTACAAATAACAATGAAGATGGGGACAATAGTCCGAATAACGCAGATAATACTAATCTTCAAGTCTCATCTCAAACATTCAGAGAAATCAATTGATTTGTTGAACGCTTCAGGTATAAAAAAATAATTTTTGGTATAAGCTGTGACCCTCTACTTTATTGGAGCCATACTCTGTCATTAATCCCACTGAATTAGTTATTCAGCCTCATACGGGTTGGGGAAATACTTACTCTGCCTTTAGATTTCGATAAACCTTAGGTGTAAGTCTTTTCTATTAAGTATAGTATTATTAAATCCACTGTGTTTAAATATCTCAGATTCCATAGGTAGAATTTAAATGTAATGTGTCTATTCGAAAGATTTTGTTGTAATTTATTACTAATTGTAAAACAATTTTGGGAAGAACCAAAAAACAAAAAAACAAAATCAATAAAAATTCTTGTATCGTGAGGTGGAAAGATACACAGAAGAATAGTGTGCTTAATACATTTATTAAACACCAGCACTCGGGGGTAAACGGATACATACAAACACAGAACAAATAAGTCCAAACAATTAACAAGACAAACTCACACTAAAAGAGGAGGGTCAGTTTGGTATAGCCAACGCAGCAAAGTCAGTCTGAATTTATTCAGCTAGTTAATCTACTTTAATCTTAGGATATTTTACGGCTATGATATGACAAGTATAAGGCATCCACCGAGGATCGAACTCGCTATTCTGTAGCAATGCATTTGCGGGACTAGATTGCTAACAATTGCACTATGATGGGACGCCCTTATTCTTTCCATAAACTGTTCTCCACCAGTAAGATGTGAGACAAATATGGAGAATCCAGCCAGGATCAAATTCAATATTCAAGCTAACCATTACACCCCGATAGGATGCTCTTTTCATACCTGTTCATCATGTATAGGGTGTGTCACAAGTAAGGGACACAGAGCGAAAATAAAAAATAACCATTACACCACGATGGAACACCATCATTATTTACCCAACATGGGTAGGATGTGACACAAGGTTGCAGGTATGGGGCATACGGCGTGGATTGAACTCGACATGCAGAAGTAATGGATCTGCGAGACTAGCTTGCTGACTGTTACACCACAATGGGATGCATTCCTTATTTACCCGAATCGTTCACCACAGGTAGGATTTGAGAGAAGTTTGCAAGTGTGGGGCATCCAGCGAGAATCGAACCCGCTATTCATTAATAATGGATATGTGAAACTAGCTTGCTTAGCCTTACACCACTCTGGGATGCCTGTAATATTTTGAATGTAAAAAACAAAACATTTCTGAAAATAAACAAACATTGTAATATATGAATTCTTAGCGACTTCTTAATTCGATTAGAATTTGCTAAATTAGTTTCCTCTCTTCCTTCACTCTTCCTCCTTTCCCTCTCAATCACTGGTGTTCTTAAACTCATTTTGCTCCGATCGTGCACCGGATACTTCTGCTAGTATATACAAGGTGTGTCATAAAAGTATCAAGATTGAAGCTGTATTTACTAAGATAGAGATGAACAATGAATGGAACGTTAATTTTTTCAGAATACAAGGTGTGTCATAAAAGTGCCGAGTTTGAAGCTGTATTTCCCAAAGACGGAAATGAGCAAGGAATGGAACATTCATTTTTTCAGATTACAAGGTGTGTCAAAAAGTACAAAAAATCTTATATATATATATATATATATAAAGATAAATCTAATGAGTCAGATAAACCTACTAAAAGTTTCGCTAAGTGCTCTTCAGGGCTAAGATCCGAGCACTTGGCGAAACTTTTAGTAGGTTTATCTGACTCATTAGATTTATCTTTATTATTGGCTCTACTTAGGTATTGAGCACTTTTTACTTAATAGCTTTAGTTTCCTGGCGGTTTTGTATGAATATATATATATATATATATATATATATATATATATAAATTGTTTTTTTCTTTTGGCCAAATATTGTGCCAATAGATTATTTGGGGTTGGTACGATTATCTTGGTCTTTTCTTTTTTCCAAATTTTTTTCCCCAGGTGATGTTTGGTAGTATATTTTTACAATCAAACTATTTGCTGGGATTTTTCTCACCGCGAGGATTTACCAACAAGTTTGGTATATTATATAATATATATATATATATATATATATATATTATATATATATTCTTTATACATATATATATTCTTTATATATATATATATATATATATATATATATATATATATATATATATATTAGCACAGCTAATATAAATGGATTAGAGTAAGGGATCCCATGTAAAGATCAGGAAATATGAAAGGGGAAAAAAGATATCATCCCCCCTCCCTAGTCTGATGCATTGGCACAGCTGAGGGGTAAAAAGAGGAAATAGGGCTCAATTGTTGTCACGTGATCCTCTTGGTGTCACCCTCTAAAATAAAATAAAAAATATGATGCAAATCTCAGAACATGAGATACATGTTCTGGGAGCGGCGAGGAGCTTCAACGGAATTTTAATTTCAAATCGACCATCCATCATTTGTTTTCAGTCGGTTGCTGTTGCCGACTAATCTGATACCAGATAGATAGATAGATAGATAGATAGATAGATAGATATCAGTACACTAAGATATAGACATATACAGTGGTGTAACGGTTAGTCATGGGAAATGGACTCGTCGGCCCGAGTTCAAATCCTGGACGTGCCAATTGCATTTCATTTAGCGCTAATACCCTTGGGAAAGGTATGAATCCTACTCCCCCTCCAGCTATGGGTAAATAGTAGGGCTGATTGGACTCTTTAACCATGGTTAGGCAACCGGTCTAGGAGTAGGAAAACTCTGAATTCTAACCTGTTGTACTCCGATTAATAAATTGACCTTGTGTCACATCCTGCTCGTTCGGAACGCTTGGTAAATATATATATATAAAAACGGAGTAGATATCCCTTCATATATATATATATATATATATATATATATGGTAAAGAAAAACGCTTAAAAATCGGTAGTTTTGCGGTTATATATCTATTTCTACCCACATACACACACATATGTGTATATAAAATCTCTAACAATCACTGTGTAAATATATATATATATATATATAAGAAATAAGATATTATATACCAGAATATATATACCATAATATATAGGTCAGAGTGGACTTGAAAAGATTTGGCTCAGGGCCGCCCTCGGTAGCGGCAGGCTCTCCGTTGCGGACTGTTCATGTCTGAAGCTGAAGCTACCCTGACGCAACACCATGAAGCTAGGGGGTCCAGAAGAAAGCAGCGGCAACAAAGCAGCGGAACATCAACATCTTCAGGGACAGCCTTTCCATGCGACATCTGTGGTCGAGAATGTTTTTCGAACATTGGACTTTACAGTCATGGGAGGTGCTGTAACCTCAGGGGCACAAAAAGGATATTATAGTCTTCCGAGACTTAAATGCCAATGAATATATATATATATATATATATATATATATATATATATATATATATATATATATATAAAATAAGATATTATATACCAGAATATATATACCATAATATATAGGTCAGTGTGGACTTGGGAGTAATACCAATAAAGAGGTACTCCACACTCCCAAGATAAACAGAACTGGTAACCACCAGATGCCATACTCAGGACTCACCTTTTTTGGGATGGGTGGATCTGACCAGTCTACAGAGGCTACAGTCAGTTTATTCGAAGTCCCGTAGACAGGACTCTAATGGTTCGCCATAGCTCCAAACCTAAAATCCCTCTACTGCAATTTTGTCTCATACACAGGACTGACTTCTTTTTGCGGGTGGGGAGTCTTACCCCTCGTCAGGGTGTGCAGTCGATGTATTCTAGTCCGTGTCGACAGGGCTAGGATTATGAACTTGAAGATAATACAAGTTAGGTTCATTGTACAATGTTTTGTGGGGTCTTTTTGAAAATTTCATTCAGCCCGATTGAAAAGTCGTTAAAAAAAACAACAATAAAACGGAATTATCTGATTTTAATGGCATTTCAGTTTTAATTTACTCAACATTAAAAATTTCATTAAAATCGGATATTTCCCTGGTTTTTGTTTTGTTTTATTTTTTGTAAATTCTTTTCAATCAGCGGTGGGGTGAATTTATTTTGTAAAATGTGCCTATGACAACAAAATTGGTACACCCTAGCTATTAATACTTTAATTAGTTTCAAAACTATATGACCCCACCGATATTTTGCACCTCAAAAATAAGGGAGGGGACAAAATTTAGTGACCTGAAAAAAATCTGAATTTTTTTAGATAAAGTAACTAATGCATTATAAAAGTCATTCATTGATAAATCGACACTGGGCATTTCATTAAAATTGAATAATGAAATGTTCACTTTTGAAAAATATCGAATTTTCTCAAATAATGAAAGTTGTGTCTTCGTATAATAAATGGCAATATTATACGTGGCAAGCGGGTTGGATACCTACACATACACATGCGTTTTAGGTGCATACGCAAGCAAACACACATATACGCACGTGCGCAATTTGGTAATATGTGTATTATTAGCAGTACCTGTGGAAAGTTCACTTTTTATTTTTAAAAAAAAAAAGAAAGTAAACAACCTAATTAAATTAATATACAAACCCCCCCCCCCACACCACACACATACACAAAAAAAATCAGAAAATTTTGCTCCCTTTATATAGATTTTTGGTATTCTCGGTTTTGTAGTACGACTAATTGTGTTACATGTTTTTGAACATATGATGTCTTCAATTTAAAAACAACATCGTCAGAATAAAGTTAATGATTAAATATTAATGAGAAAAGAAAAAAATAACTTTTTTTTATATATATAAACGCAACTTTTCATATTGAAATGAGCTGACTTACAATCAATGTTGTTTTTTCCAAATTTTTTTTTTTTTTAGGTATAATATGGTGAATGTGGTTGCATGATGGTTGATATATATATATATATTGTGAGGTCACCAGTTTAAAGTTGAACTTCATGAAATATTATTCAAAACATGAAAGACACCATAAGAACATTCAATAACGTAGGCACATGGCATAAAGAACAGAACTCAATTTTTAAAACAAACAAATTGTATTGAGAAAAGGTTTACAAAAAGGTAATGCAGAATACTGAGCAAAGTTCTTTCATCAGTCTTTTGTACAAAAATGTAATTTTTGTAAAGTTCATTATAACATGTAAGGAAAAGATGTTATAAGTTTTGAAGTGAGAAAGAAAAGGGTAAGATGTAATAAGTCACTCAACAATCAGGCGTAAATAAATTGCTGATCTCATAAATTGCTGATTATAGAAATAGATACATATATATATATATATATATATGTTCATAGCTTCTTATAAGTGAATGTTATTTTATCTTACGCTGGAATGACGTGGAGTCGTTTTGACTAATAAATTCTTTCTGATTGGGGTCTGAAAAATCCGTTATTTATAAGAAAAATTAGGCTCCAAATTGGGTCTTTTTGGTAGATTTCTTTTTGGGCGCGAACGTCTCTGATTGAAAATGTTCAAATTTTTTATTTCAATTTTCTTTTTTACTAGGCTGCGCGATCCCCTTGCGCAGACTATTAAATTTCGTCGCTTGACTATTATTCGTCGTAGTAGGAACTTCCGGTCCACCACAAATGCATTAAAGTAAGCATTAAATTGAATAATTTAATTTATTTAATTTTTAAAAACAAAACAAAATTTATATAAATTAAAAGTAAAATGCTATTTTCAATCATCTAACACAGAATAGTATTCTACTTATTGATGAATGTGAATTAAACATTAAACAAAATACTATTCATTTCTCGCTCCAATTAATTTAGATAAATATATTGCTGATGAAAAATAACATCAGTAATAAAAAATATCAACCGTAAACAGTTTCTGCATTAAAAATAAATGTAAACATTTTTAAAAATTCCTTATAGGATTTATAAAATTTGAAATAAAAATTACATTTACCAAAAACTAGATCTCTTAATTGCACCATTGTTTGAGGAAATAGCATCAAAGATCGTCTACTAAAATGCACCAAAAAAACTCGTTTTCGCAACATTTAGCCTAGAAATTGCTTTGAAAATTTAGCAATTTAAATATTTAAAACAGAAAAGGTTGTCATTTTAAAAGAAATGAATAAGATATTATAACTAGAATTCAAATTTCATATATGCCCCCCATCACCACCGACACCTCCAATATGTTTTTTTTTTTTTTTACCTAATAATTAAGCTGTAACAGTGATAACATTTTAGAATATTGAAATCTATTTCCTCAAACGAAAGCAGAGTTTTGAAAAAAAATATTTTCTGTGGTAATTTTTTGATGTAAATCTGCAGCTTTCACCACATGGGAGATGTAACAGTTTTAAAATCGATCTACCCTATTGTACAATATAAAGGTAATATGTAAATCAAGCCCCACTAGAAATAAATAAATAAATAAATAGACTAAAGATAATGAAATCAGCTAAACAATTTGCTCTGTTTGATTTAAATTGTGGCCGAGATTAATTGCAAGTTTCACACGGGAGACTCATCAGTTTCCAGTGATCAGTTCATTACATCAGTAATTGCATTTTGCCGCACTTTTAGGAAGAGGGGGAAGAGGAGGAGGAGAAGGACGGGAGGAGGGGTAGATAGGGAGATTGAAGGGAGGGAGGAGGCAGAAGTCTGTAATTACCAGTGGGGAGGTGGCATCTAGGTTACCCTCAGACCGAAACGGAATATTAGAGCTCCGAGTTCGACCTCCAGGTGAGGTTACGTCCTTTATGAAATACTCATATATATATATATATATATATATATATATATAAATTCCAGCAGGGAAGATTTGGCTCAGGGCCGCCCTCGGTAGTGGCAGGCTCACCGTAGCGGACTGTTCATGTCTGAAGCTGAAGCTACCCTGATGCAACACCATGAAGCTAGGAGGTCCAGATGAAAGCAGCGGCAACAAAGCAGAGGCACATCAACATCTTCAGGGACAACCTTCCCATGCGACATCTGTGGTCGAGAATGTTTTTCGAACATTGGACTTTACAGTCACGGGAGGTGCTGTTACCTCAGGGGCACAAAAACTATATTATAGTCTTCCGAGACTTAAATGCCAATGAATATATATATATATATATATGTGTGTGTGTTTGTGTATATTATATATATATATATATATATATATATATATATATATATATATATAAAATAAGATATTATATACCATAATATATAGGTCAGAGTGGACTTGGGAGTAATACCAATAAAGAGGTACTCTACACTCCCCAGATAACCAGAACTGGATCCTCACCACCAGATGCAATTTAGTGCCATACCCAGGACTCACATTGTTTTTGGATGGGTGGATCTGACCAGTCTACAGAGGCTGCAGTCAGTTTATTCGAAGTCCCGTAGACAGGCCTCTAATGGTTCTCCATTTCAACTATGAAATAAAATAAAAAGTGTAATTTTACGAATACCTTGTATATACAAAGATATATATATATATATATATATATATATATATATATGTGTGTGTGTGTGTGTGTGCGTCACGGATGTCCTTACGTGTTGCGTGTATATATATATATATATATATATATATATATATACGTGTGGATGCGTGTGTGCGTGTGTGTCTGTGTGTGCAAGTATATGTATCCAGTCAAGCCTGTATCTGCGTGAAACCCATAGTAGTCGAACTTGGCAAGGTCATACATGGGGCAAATATATATATATATATATATATATATATATATATATATTTGGGTTTCTTCGTGTACGTTCCAGTGGTGAAGTGTTGTTTTTTTTCGGTCTCAGTATAATTCACGGATGCCGATTTTCAAGGTTGGCTGTCTTCTACTTAGTGGATTAACGCAACACAGTCTTCCTCCTTTGACTGTGAATCGGACACGGCTAAGCTTAGCGTATATCTACAGATCAAACATCTGAAATTTGTTGTCCGTTGTTAGCGCACTTGATTTCTCGAAGGGGCAAAGCCAAGAGAAATTGTTTGGCCACATCAAATGAAGGTTGGCCTGGCTCTCTGCCCAACCGGTGCCCGATTAGAGTCAAATACAAGAATAAATTGCAAACGAATCCTGGGAGGGGCCCGTCGGGAAAGTCGAGTGAGGGGGGAATCGGGGGTCGATTGGGAGTTGCGGAAGCAAAATCAATAAGCTGTGGAAGAAGAAAAAACAAACATGGTCAGATAAATATATTCACGTCTATGGACAAAATAGGAGAATTTTACGAGGAAAACCTACCATAAAAGAACAGTACTCTTTATATATATATATATATATATATATATATATATATATGGGGGGTGTAATAAGGATGGGGGTGCCTAGACAGTCAGCAGGATGAAAACTAAGACCTGTCAAAAAGTCGGATGAACCCTCTTGTAAGGTCATAGTAAACATGCCGTCAACCGCATTTCTCGCATCGAAGCTTTGTATGTCTATTTGCTTTAAGTGATCATCCCGTTTGCTGTCCCGGACCACACATACACACACACCTTGCTAGTTGATCCAGAAGATGTCGAGAGGTTGATCCTGGGCCTGTGTAACTTATACACATAAATCCACTCACGAAATTGCAGTTCCTTCTGACTTTAGAATATGCAGTATACAGGGTGTGTGTGTGTTTTTTATAAAAGCAAATGATATCATTTGAGATGTTTGGTTTGGTTTGTTTTGTTTTACGGCATATCAACCTCAGTGGGTCATTTAATGCCGATAAAGTTTTGAAATAAATCAATTCTTAAAGGATAATACAATTTTTTTATAAATACATTTTTCTATTTAACCCATAGATGGGACCCTAACAGGTACTACTACTCCGGGTCAGAGTGGACCAGGGAGCAATGGTGATGAAGGGGTGCTCCACATTTCCCAAACCTCCAAAACTGGAACCTCACCATCAGATAGAGTTTAACCTCATTCCCAGGACATGTAGACCCGCAGCCACCGCCTTCTAGCACCCATATGATAAAAAGGGGTTGGGGTTGCCACAAGGGCAATAGGGTTGGGAAAATCATATAGGTGCTAGGGCTTGACGTGACCAGCCGATTGATCGGAGGGGGCCTCTCCGACCGCCCGTCTAGCCCAAGATAGGGCCAAAGTCGAGTATTGCATGTCATGAACTGCTCATCCACCTGGGCTCTATCCTTAAGCATCACGGGTCGCCACCCACGGCCAACAGGTGGCTCCATTGGGGGAGTCTTACCTCTCTGCAGAGGTGCAGTCGGTGCATTCTAACGCCCCAGCCGACAGGGCGGCATTTGAGATGTATAGGGTGTTTCAGAAAAATTAAATATAATTTCGTAATCTAATAACGTGACCACTTCTCGTTCAAATGATATCAAATTAATTTGAATTCGAATTATCGTAATTTTTTGGTGGCTATTTTTCTTATCAATAGACTCCAGCCGATAATCCTTAACTTGTTCCTCGTAAATTCCTACCATAAAATAAACTAAAAATACTAAATATATTTTCTTTATTCTTTATTCTTTAACAAATAAAGAAAATATATTTAGTATTGTAAAAAAAAAACGGGTGCAAGAAAAATAAAACATTTATTGCAAAAACTCGGACATAAAATGAGGGTTCAGTTTATTTTATGGTAGGAATTTACGAGGAACAAGTTAAGGATTACCCAGCCTTATGAGTTGCAGTAGTTATCATTTTTAGACAGGGGGTGTTACAAGATGATAACGGTCGTACAGTCAAGGAACACGAGTATTTCACTCCTTGTAAGTTTTTCACACCAGCGTTAGCTGATGGTATTTCACTGGAGTCTGAGTGACTGAAAGTCTCCTCAGTTTCCAGGACTCTTCTGAGTATTCTAGCCGATCTTAACAGTACTGTAGTTTTTAGATGGTTTCGATTCTTCCTCTGATTTCCAATTCCCCCAAATTTTTTCCAGAACTTTGGGGACTGTTTCAAGAGCACCAATTATAATTGGTGCGACCTTCACCTTCATGTTCCACAGTTTTCTCAGTTCTCTGGCAAGGTCAAGTATTTGTTTATCTTTTCGCTTTCTTTCACTTTCACTCTGTGATCGGTCGGGGCGGCAAAATCCACGAGATGACAGGTTCTCTTCTTGATAATCAACACTAGGTCTGGTCTCTTGGCCGGCGTTAGGTGATCCGTCTGTATCTTAAAGTCCTAGAGAAGTTTGTGCATCCCATTCTACGGGACAGGTTCAGGTTTGTGTATATACTATTTAGTTGTATGGTGAAAATTGAATTTCTTGCACAGTTCCCAGTGAATCACCTATCCCATCCAGTCGTGCCTAGTCGCGTACTGATTCACTCTTTGTGATAGTTTACTGCATTCGCTTATTATGTTATTATTAACCGTTTCGTCTTTTTTCCACACATTCTGAACTTACTATTCTGCTGCGTCTTATCTATTTTTGCTTTTATATTATTTGTTCTTATGACATTGTCTTGATTATAAGAGATTCAGTTTCTCTCTTGAGGTTTCCTCTTCTTAGCCATGTCCTATGTGATATCTCTTCAGTTTGTCGCTTGAAGTATCCATATAGTTGTTTCCTTTTTGTTTTTTTTAGTTTTTAGTTTTTGATGTATTTCTGCTTGTCAATATGTTGCAATTGCTTTTTCTGACTGTTGCAATTACTTTTTCCTTACTTTTATTTGTAATTCGTCTATTATTATTATTATTATTATTATTATTATTATTATTATTATTATTATTATTATTATTATTATGTCCTTTTGAGTTTTCACATCAGCATTAGCTGATGGTCTTTCACTGGAGTCTGAGTGACAGCAAGTCTCCTCAGGTCTCCAGGACTCTTCTGAGTATTCTGGCAGATTACAACAGTGCAGTGTTCTGAATGGTCTCAATCCTTCCTCTGATTTCCAGACTTTTCAAACCCTTTTCCAATCCTTTTGGGACCGTTCCAAGTGCAAAATCCACTAGTTGACAAGTTCTTTCTTTTTTGTTTATCAACACTAGGTCTGGTCTTCTTGCTGGGATAAGGTGATCCGTTTTTATTTCAAAGTCCAGAGAATTTTATACGTTTCGTTCTCAAGAACAGATTCTGGTTTATGCATATACCATTTTGTTGTATGGTCAAAATTAAATTTTTTGCATAATTCCCAGTGGATCATCTTCCCAACCCAGTCGTGTCTAGTTTTGTATTCTCGTTGTGCTAGTTTGCTACATTCGCAAAGTATTATTATTATTATTATTATTATTATTATTATTATTATTATTATTATTATTTCACTCCTTGTGAGTTTTTCACACCAGCGTTAGTGTGATTCTTCTGAGTATTCTAGGCGATTGCAGCATTGCAGTTGTCTGGATGGTCTCAATTCTTCTCTTACTTCCAGTTCTTCAAGTCTTTTTTCCAAGCGTTTTGGGACCTTTCCAAGTGCACCAACTACAATTGGTATCACTTTGACCTTCATATTCCACAGCTTTTTCAATTCTCTGACAAAGTCCAGGTATTAGTCTATCTTTTCGTTTTCCTTCATCTTCACCCTGTGATCTGCTGGAACTGCAAAGTCTACCAGATGACACCGCCCTGTCGGCTGTGGCGTTAAAATACACCGACTGGAAATGCTGAGGGATAAAACTCCCCCAATGGGGCCACATGTTGGCCGTGAGTGGCGACCCGTGATGCTTAAGGATGGAAAACTGTTGGATGAGCGATCCATGACATGCAACACTCCACTTAGATCCTTACTTAGGTTGGACTGGTCACGTCAAGCCCTAGCACCTATATAATTGCCCCGACCCTATTTCCCTTATGGTAAGCCCTAACCCTTTTTATCATACAGGTGCTAGAAGGCGGTGGCTGAGGGTTTTCATATCCTGGAAATAATTTTAAACTCTATCTGATGGTGAGGTTCCAGTTGTTGAGGTCTGGGGAATGTGGAGCACCCCTTCATCACCATTGTTCCCTGGTCCACTTTGACCCGGAGTGGTAGTACCTGTTAGGGTCCCATCTATGTCTTAAATAGAAAAATGTGTTTATAAAAAAAATTGAGTATCCATTTAAGAATGAATACATTTCAAAACTTTGTCGACATTAAATGACCCACTGAGGTTGATATGCCGCAAAACAAAACAAACCAAACCAAACAAACCAGATGACAAGCTCTCTTTTTTTTTGTTAATCAATACAAGGTCTGGTCTCCTGGCTGGGATTATTATTACTAGTAAAATAAAAAAAACCCTCCAGGCGATGTAAAAATAATTTTTTGAAAGATATTACTTGAGGAGGTGGAAGTTAAAAATTAAATGTCGGAGAGTTTGAACCATAAATCAAGAAATCATCAAATTTATTAAAGGAGTAAAAAAAAAAAAAACAATTTGAAATCGAAACTAAGTTCTATTAACTTTGAATATCTATTAAAATAAAACAAACTATATATAAATATATGATACTGGGGATGTATCTATTAAAACTTGTTTTAAAAAACAATGAGAACTGTCTAATGTTGCATGCTCAAATTTTTATTCTATGTTAGGACGATTTCGGGTAATGCGACGTAAGCAGTGACGTTGTTTTTGTTACAGACAAAAACCGGAAACGAATCTCCATTATTAATAGATTATTATTATTATTATTATTATTGTAAGTCAGTTTCTCTGTTAGATTTAAAACATTCTTCGGCTTTAACGACTAGTACTACAGAGCATTGCTGACTATTATTACTCAATCTCACAATAGTGATGAGTGCTTTCATTGGAAGGAATCCTAAGTGCTCTTTGTGAAAAGCCAGGACTGGAAGGGGCAGGCATCGGGGGTGGGGGGTGAGAGGGTTGTATTAGGGACGGCAAAAACAGATCAAGGCGGATAATAAATGTAATTGCTAATTACTGTGAAGGCTGTCGTGTCTCGGAAAGAGGTCCTCACCGCCGCGCGGACCTGCTTGTGTGAAGGACACTCTTTCGCAGTGGCTGTTTGCCTAATGAGTATTTCACTCGCTAGGGGGCGTACGTTGATTCTTTAGCTGCTTTGCAATGTCAACCTGCCTTAAGGTGACATCTTTTCTTCTTCTTCTTTTTTTTTCTCTCTTTCGAACACCTTCTTTCTTTCTTTCTTTCTTTCTTTCTTTCTTTCTTTCTTTGTTATTTTCTGACACCTTTCTTTCTTAATTTTGCATTGTTTGTTTGTTTGTTTCTATCTTTCTTTCTAATACCTTTCTTTTTCTTTCTTTCCTTCTTTCTTTCTTTTCTTTCCTTTCTTTCTTTTCCTTCTTTCTTTCTTTCCTTCTTTCTTTCTTTCTCTTACTTTGCTTTTTTCTTTTTCTTTCTTTCTTTCTTTCTCTTCTTTCTTTCTTTCTTTTCTTTCTTTTTTTCTTTCTTTTTTTTCTTTCTAATCTTTATTTGCATTCTTTCTTTTCTTTCTTTCTTTTTCTTTCTTTCTTTCTTTCTCCTTTCTTTTCTTTCTTTTTGCATTCTTTCTTTCTTTTCTTTCTTCCTTCTTTCTTTCTAATCTTTATTTGCCTTTCTTTTCTTTCTTCTTTCTTTTTCTTTCTTATCCTTGCTTGCATTCTTTCTTCTTTCTTTCGTTTTAATATCTTTCTTTCTTTTTATATATTTCTTTCCTTCTTTCTTTTCTTTTCAATCTTTCGTTTTTATTACCTTTCTTGCTTTTTTTCTAATACTCTTCTTTCTTTCCTTTCCCTTTCTTTCTTTTCTTTCTTTCTTCTTTTTTCGTTCTTTCTAATACCTTTATTTGCATTCTTTCTTTCTTTCTTTCGCTTTATACCTTTTCTATTTTTCTTTTTCTTTTTCTTTCTTTCTTTCTTTTCTTTCTTTTCTTTCTTTCTTTCTTGTCTTCTTATACTTTTGCTTGCATTCTTTCTATCTTTTCGTTTTTATACCTTCTTTCTTTCTTTTTTTAACATTCTCCTTTCTTCTTTCTTTTCTTTCTTCTTGCTTTCTTTCTTATACCTGCTTGCATTCTTTCTTTCTTTTTGTTTAATACTTGTCTTTTCTTCTTTCTTTCTTTCTTTTATTATTCTTCTTCTTCCTTTCTTTCTTTTCTTTCTTTCTTTTCTTTCTTTTCGTTCTTTCTAATACCTTTATTTTGCTTTCTTTCTTTCTTTTCTTTCTTTCTTCGTTTCTTTCTTATACCTTTATTTGCATTCTTTCTTTCTTTCTTTCTTTCTTCTTTTCTTTCTTTCTTTCTTTCTTTTCGTTTCTTCTAATACCTTTATTGCATTCTTTCTTTCTTCTTTCTTTCTTTCTTTCTTTCTTTCTATACCTTTATTTTGCATTCTTCTTTCTTTCTTTCTTTCTTTCTTTTCTTTCGTTCTTTCTAATTACCTTTATTTGCATTCTTTCTTTCTTTATTTCTTTCTTTCTTCTTCTTCTTTCTTTCTTTTCTTTCTTTCTTTCTTTTCTTTTCGTTCTTTTCTAATACCTTTATTTGCATCTTTTCTTTCTTCTTTCTTCTTTCTTTCTTTCTTTCTTTCTTTCTTTCGTTCTTTCTAATACCTTTATTTGCATTCTTTCTATCTTTCTTTTTCTATCTTTTGTTTCTTTCTTTCTTTCTTTCTTTTCGTTCTTTCTAATACTCTTATTGCATTCTTTCTTTCGTTTTTAATACCTTTTCTATCTTTCTTTCTATTCTTTGTTTCTTTCTTTCTTTGCAATACCTTTATAGATGTCAAACCAAGCCACCGATCTGTTTTTCCCGTTTTAACCTAAAACAGCTTTTGTCGATCTAAAATGAGAGTAATGAGTAATGAGTGTCAAAATGGAGGAGAGTGAAGAAAGAAAGAAAGAAAAAAACTCTTGATTGCAAAAAATGATTGAGTGGCAATTGATTGGGCAGATAAAGAGTTTGATGGGAGGTGGGTGGGTGGGGGAATTGTTTAAAAGAGAACTAAAAGACAACGATATAATGGGGAATCAGAGGGAGCGAGAGAGAGGAGAGGAAGAGAGAGCGAGAGAGAGGAAGAGAGAGAGAGAAGAGAGAGAGAGAGATGAATTAAAAAGAGTAAAGAAAAAAAGAACAAGTGAAGTTGGAACAAGGTGGGGGAGAAGACGAGAGCAAATAGATCGATAGGGATAGATTAGATAGATAGATAGAGAATAGATAGAGAAGGATAGAGAGAGAGAGAGAGAGAGAGAGAGAGAGAGAAGAGAGATGAATTAAAAAGAAGAAAAGAAGAAAAGAGAAGGAATACAAGGTGGGGAGAAAGAGAGAGGCGATAGATCGATAGAAAAGATAGATAGATAGAGATGAGAGAAAGCAGGAGAGAGAAAGAAGAGAGAGGAAAGAGATGAGAGAGGACTGCAAAGAACAATCAATCGGTCGAAATGAAAAGCAATTTTGTGGTCTTTCCACACTTGACTTTAATTAGCAATTTGGTGCATCATAAATCTCTAGCATCACAACTAAAGTAAAGGAACAATGCTGCAACACCACAGCCTTGGGACTTCTTCAGTAAGAAGGAGAGAGAAGGATGAATTTGTAGAAAAGAGAGTACATGAAGGCATATAGATTTGACATATTGAGTTCGATCTTACAGGGAAATTGACACAAGAACTAAATCAAGACAAGGGGTACGAAACGGAGCAAGGCAATTCATATGCAGTCTTTTACAGCGTGTACTTTAGAGTTAGAGCAATTGTGCTTTAATAAATCTCTTACTCGCAACTAAATAAGGGAACAATGCTCACGCGACAGCTTACAGGACTTCTGCCGTAGTAAATGAGCTATAGATTACATAGTATTGAGCTATATGACTAACTGGGGAATTAACACAATAGGAACTAAATAAATTTATGCGTCGAAACGGAAAAGGCTCAGTATTTGGCAGTCTTTACACATGGACTATAATAGCAATTTGTGCATCATGAATCTCTACTCTACAACTAAATAAGGAATGAAGTGCTCCACGCACAGCCGTATGAGGGACTTCTCGAGATAGTACATTGAGCTAATAGATTTGACATATTGGAAGTTAGATGACGTTCTACTGAGAAATTGACACAAGAACTGAGAGTTACGAAATACGGTCGCGAACGGGAAAGGCAGATTTTGAGGTTCTTTCACACTGACTTTAATTAGCAATTGTGCTCATAAATCTCTACTTCGCAACTAAATAAGGAAACTATGCTGAACCACAGCCTTAAGGACTTCTTCAGTAGTACATTGAGCTGAGATAGATTTTTGACATATTGGTTAGATCTAACTGCGGAAATTGGACACAAAGAACTAAATCAATCGCGTTCAAGAACAGGAAAGCAATTTTGCGGTCTTTGATAACGAATTTAATTAGCAAATTGTGCTCGAATGAATCTCTACTTAACAACTAAAAAGGAACAATGTTCCCAGCGCACCAGCCTGTAGAGGACTCTTCAGTGTATACATTTGAGCTTAACTAGGATTTATCTCCAATAAATTTAGTTAATCTTACTGGGAAATTGACACAATGAACTAAAGTGCAATCCGGTCGAACGGTGAAATAATTGCAATTTTGTCTGCAGTCTTATACACTGACTTTAATTAAGCAATTGTGCTTCATAAAGAATCTCTACTCGCAAACTAAATAAGAACAATTGCTCATCTCCCAACAGGCGTTTCAGGACTTCTTCAGTAGTACATTGAGCTATAGTTTTGGAGCAAATTTGATGTTAACATACTAACTTGGGAACATTGACACAAGAACTAAAGTAATAGTGGTCGAACACTCGTAAAGATGTATTTGTGGATAATGTCTCGTTGACACTGTTTTCTATTAGCAATTGTGCTCTTTAAGAATTCCTCTCGAACTAATTATAGGAACACATGCTCCAGCACTAGCCTTGAGACTTCGTGCTAGGTAGTTATCCGATTATGAGAGCTATAGATTTCAATATTGAGTTAGATCTTACGGGAAGTTTGACACAAAGGAAACTAAATCGAATCGTTCGATATATACGTAAGAGAGCGATTTTTTCGGTCTTTTTACACGTGGACTTAATTAGCAATTGTGCTCATTAAATCTCTACTTCGCAACTAAATAAGAACTTATGGCTCAACACCACAGCCTTTGAGGACTCTGTCTTCAGATAGTAACATTAATGAAAGCCGCCTCTCAGATATTTTCGACATTATTGAGCTTTCCACCCCTTACTGGGAATTGACACAAGAACTAAATCATAATATCGCGTCGTAACGGAAGGCATTCTTGAGGTCTTTTAACACTTGACTTTAATTAGACACAATTTATGTGTACTCATATAATCTTTATCTCGCAAACTAAATAAGGAACTATTGCTCACCACCTTCAGCCTAGAGGATCATATCTTCAAGTTATATAGTTACGATTATGCTATAGATTTGACATATATTGATAGTTACTTACTGGAAATTGACACAAGATAATAAATTCAATCTCGGTTTACGAAACAGGAAAGCAATTTATGTCAGGTGATCTTTTACACTGACTTTATAATTTAGAACAATTTTGATGCTCATAAATCTTCTAACTTCGCAACTAAATAAGAGATAATCAATGCTCCACACCACAGCCTTAGTAGAGATACTTCTATTACAGCTAGATAAGACATATGAGCGTGTAGATTGAGCTCAGTATCGTGATGTTATTACTGAGGCTCTAATTGTGAGAAATTGACTAACGATAAGACAAATAAATCAATCTCTCAGTCGAAACGGAAATTAAATTTGCAGAGTCTTTACACTGACTTTGATATTAGCAATATGTGATTCTATATAAATCCTCTAAATTCGCAAAAGACAATAAGGAGAAATATGCTCACACCAAGCACTTGCTGTGGAGATTCTTCGAGCTTATTCATTGATGCTTTAGATGTATGACACAAAAATTGAGATGTAGATCTAACTGAAGGAAATTGACACAAGAACATAAATAAAGTTTGGTCGAACCGGAAAGGCAAGTGTGTGTGGGAGTCCGTAATTACAACTCGGACTTTAATTAGCCCCCATAAAAAATATTAAATCATTTGTAACGTTTTGTGCTAATAAAAATCGTCTACTCAGGCAAGCGTAAATAAGGAACATTGCTCCCACCACAGCCTTGAAGGACTTCTTCAGGAGTTAGTATAACCATCCGAAAGCTTATTAGAATTATTAGACGACTTATATTGAGTTAGATCTCAGACTGGGAATGACACAAGAAACTAAATCAATCGGTCGAACGGAAGGCCAATTTTGGCATGTCTTTTACACTGACTATGAGATTTGCGATTGTGTGCTCTCATGAAATGAATACCTTACTTCGCAATCTAAATATAAACGAGAAAAATATGCTCACCCACACCAGTACCCTTTTGAGATTCCATTACAATGTAGTCACATGACCGACTCATTACTGAATCTTTGAGTATACTTGACTCTATGATCTTATCTGGGTACATTCGATCTCATACAGAACTTATAACTCCAATCTCTCTGCGTCTTCGTAACTCGGTTCAACATGCTGCATTTTTTCGCGTCATTTTCTACTACTGCTTTAATTTAGCATATTTTCCGTGCTCCTCACTCAATCTCTCCTTCTCACAATCTATCATCATTACAGGTCATACTCAATGCTTCACACCACAGCCTTGAGGACTTCTTCAGTAGTACATTGAGCTATAGATTTGTCATATGAGTTAGATTCTTACTGGGAATTGGGACACAAGAACTTTAAATCAATCGGTCAACAACAGATAACGTCGCAATTTGCGTTGCGTGCTCTTCTTCTACACAATCGAATCTTTCATTCATTTTAGCAATTAGATAGACACTCATGAGAATCGTGCTAAACATTACAAACTAAATAAGGAATACAATGCTCCACCATCAGCACTTGAGGACTTCTTCAGTAACGTATGAGGACTATAGATTTGTTCATATTTAGTTAGGTTCTTAGCTGGGAAGATTGGACACAAGAATATAAATCTATGCATTCGATAACGGAAAAGGAAATTTTTGCAGTCTTTTACAGTTGACTTATTAGATATAGATATTGTGCTCGAAATAAAGTCTCTGACTTACAGACATACGAAAATAAGGAACATGCTCACACCACAGCCTGAGGACTTCTTCAGTGTAGTACAATTGAGCTATAGATTTTGACATATTGAGTTAGATCTCTACGGTGGGGAAATTGACACAGAGATACAATAATCAATCGTTGTTCTTGAACCGTAAAAGGCAATTTTTGCGGTCTCTTTTACTTTATATACTTAGAGCTAGCAAATTGTGAATTAGCTTCATAAATCTACTACTCGCACAAACTATAGATAAAGGCCAACTATGACATCACACCACAGCCTGAGTGAACTCTATCTCGGAATTTAGTTAGTATCACTTAGACTATCAGATTATAGACTCTATTAGAAGTTTTCTAGATCTACTTACTGAGGAAATTAGACACTCAAGAACAAAATCAATCGATCGAAACGGAAAATAAGATGTCAATTTACGTGTGAGGTCTTTTACACTACAATTTTTGTTGTCATTAAATATGACCCTTTTAAATTAGCAATTAGTGCTCATTTAAAACTCGTGTGCGTCTCAAAACTAAATAAGGAAACTGATGCTTCACACCACAAAGCCCTAGAGGATTTTCTTCAGTAGTACTTTGACTATAGGATTGGAACATAATTTTAAGAAGGTTTTTGAGATCTACTGAGTGTGTCGAGAATTGACCTACAACAAGGAAACTATAAATCAATCGCGTCGAAAACGGGAAAGGCAATTTTTGCCGGTCTTTTTTACAAATCTGAGAACTATAATTAGTACAATTGTGCTTCATAAATCTCATCTACTCGCAACTTAAATAAGGAACTATGCTCAACACCACAGCCTTATTAGAGTAACATCTTCAGTAGTTAACATTATAGCTATTGATTTGACATATAATTGTAGATTAGATCTAAAAATGTGAATAATTCGACACAAGAAATATTAATCAATCAGTCGAAACGAAAGGCAATTTTTCGGGTATTCTTTTACACTACTTTATATTAGCAATTGTGTATCATTAAATCTTTAACTCACAACTAAATATAGAAACTATATGCTCATCACCACAGCCTTAGATGAGGATCATTCACATTCACCAAGTTAGCTTAAATTGAGCACATATTTAGAATATATCGAAACTCAATGGAATTGTTAGATCGTTTGACCTCGAGGCGTAAAGGTCACTGTAACCACAAGACGATAAATCAATCGGTCGAGAAAGAAAGCAAAGGAGCAAGTTGTATTGAGGTCTTTTACACTGACTAAAGCAATTGTGCGCCCTAACAACCCCCGCAAAAACCAATAAGGAATCCCAACACTCACCGAGACACCAGTACAAACACCACCTCTCTC
>CM042171.1:36743237-36748237 GCA_023376005.1 Doryteuthis pealeii
CCAGTTAAATAGGAAATAGAATCATGGGAGAATGTGACGTAAATAAAATCTAAGGGAATTGTGACTTTGAGTAAGTATATAGTTTCGGTTTACAGACAGAAAACACACAATCTCCATTATAATAAGATATATATATTATATATATACCAAGACAAGTCGGTGAACCCGTTTATCATTGAAATTAGAAGAAAAGTGAATTTTCTAACGAATGAGTTTTTGAAAAATAAATAGCCGGTCAAACATAAATCATTTTGTAAGTTTTCTAAGAAAGGGAAGGTTAAACCCAATTTAAGCTACGGTTGGGTGCTTATGAAATTTAACATACAATACATTGCAAATTCTTCCTCTCTCTCCTCTCTCTCCTCTCTTTCCTCTCTTTCCCCCTCTCTTCTCTCTCCCCCCCCTCCTCTCTCTCTCTCTCTCTTTCAGAGAACAAGAAATATATAGAGAGGTGGAAATGTGATAGATAGAATGTAAGTAAGTGACGCGTCAGTTTTTTGACTTAATTGCAAATTACGACTAATTAGTAACCAATGAAACGAATTTTTTCAAACCTAACTCAATCCAAAAAGTTAAGGAAAGAATTTAGTATAACTTTCGTTGTCATTAAACTAAACAGTAAAAAAAGCCTTTAGGAGACAAAAAGTTGATTCGCTCAAGCTTTAGTATAATATTATATATATATATAATATATATATATATATATTATATATTATATATATAGAGAGAGGAGAGAGAGAGAGAGGAGAGATCAATCACAAACCATCCAAAAAAAGACGAACAAGACTTGTGGAGGCACTGCCGCAGAAGCAGGGACGTATTCACAAAGAGACGTTTACTGTGGACTCTACACATGGACACACCAGCTAAGCATTCATCAACGCCTGTGCTCTGGATGTCGTCGAGAAGATCTGCCAAGCACTATATTGATATGGACGGATGGTGTGTGTGTGTGTGTGTGTGTGTGTGAGACAGACAGACAGACAGAGAAAGAGTAAGAGAGAGAGTGTGCGTGTGTGTGAGAGAGAGAGGAGATACAGACAGACAGACAGACCAGAGAAAGAAAGAGAGAGACAGACAGAGCAGCAGAGGAGAGGAAGAGAGAGAGAGAGGGGGGGATAGTTATGCGTGTGTGTGTTCCAAAGGAAATCCGTGTTATCAGCACTAATTGACGATGGTGATGATGATGATGATTTATGTATGAATGCTAGTATAACTTATTTTTAGATTATATTTTTTATCAAATAGTTCATTAAAAAAAACTCTGATTCATTAGGCTATGATTGTTTTAACGTGTTTTCCAGGTGCTTTCAGCAACACCAATATAAATTTTAGCGTCCTTTATATACTACCTCCCTTCAAATCCCCCTTTCGCCAATGGCCATTTCTTCCTGCTTCTACAATTACACTCTCCTTTTCTGTTTCCTTTCATCCTGCTCTTTGCATTCCCACCACAAGAAAACCTATTTTCAAATTATGTTTATTAAAGAGAGATCAGTCAGTAGAGCACTTGCCTAGGAATCGCAAAGTTCTTGGTTCGACACCGGCCCTCGCCAACTCAGTGCATGAGTAGCACATAGATCTGTGCGGTAAAGTCTGGTTTCTCGATTTAAGAGGTCGACTTTTTCTTGTGTAGTTTATTTTTTAGCAAAAATGTCAATGTTAGCAGCACGTAGCTTACAGGGTGGCAACTTGAAGATGCCGGATTCAAGTTGGGGTTGCTATCGGAGCCGATATGATGCACAAGAACCCGTAATCAGCGATGAAAATAGTGCACTCTGACGACAACCCTATACGCATCCATAAGATGTATCCTTGAATAGACAGGAGCTGATGGTAGGAGTGGCGCACTACTTCAGATACTAAAAAACAATCTCCTTTGTCTAGCGCTAGTGAAAAGGAGATAGACACCTTCGCTGATACCGACAGTAGGCCACCCGCCTACTTATTTACTAAATAACCTTCGATCTGCTTAGAGAGTTATTTTTATTAGTTTAAAAAAATATATTAATTTATTTGTTGATATTACTTTTAAAAAAATTGATTAATTGATTGATCTGTGTGAGCATCTCGACTTTTTCTAGAGTATTTTATGCATAGAAATTAACAGACTCATTATAGGATTCTACCTAAC
Organism: Doryteuthis pealeii; assembly: GCA_023376005.1. Classification (NCBI taxonomy): domain Eukaryota; kingdom Metazoa; phylum Mollusca; class Cephalopoda; order Myopsida; family Loliginidae; genus Doryteuthis; species Doryteuthis pealeii. Next base: position 36,745,372 of record CM042171.1, read on the forward strand.
CACTAAAGGGCACAGGATTCTATCTAACACAAGGAGCACAAGGATTTCTACCTACACTAAGGGACACATGAGTTCTATCTAATATTTAAGGTAAACATAACTAAAAAACCCGATAAAAACAAAGGATTTTACCTAACACTAAGGAACATAAGGATTCACCTAAACACTAAGGGGCAGGACGATTCTACCTAACACTAAAGAAAACAAGCATTCTACCTAACACTAAGGGGTATAACGATTCTATTTAATACTAAGGAACACAAGGATTCTACCTAACTAAGGAACACAAGGATTTCTACCTAACACTATAGGAAAACAAGGATTCTACCCACACTAAGGGACACAAGGAATTCCATAACCTAACACTAAGAGCACAAGGATTCTACCTATACTAAGGAACACAATGGATTCTACCCTAACACTAAGGGGCACATCGATTCTATTCTCTATACTTAAGGGAACATCATAAAAAATTCTACCTAACACTAAGGGAACACACACGATTCTATCTAATATTAAGGAACACAAGGATTCTACCTAACACTAAGGAACACAAGGATTCCACCTAACACTGAGGGGCACAAGGATTCCCCCTAACACTAAGGGGCACAAGGATTCTACCTAACACCAAGGGGCACAAAGGTTGAGAGGGAGTAGACATAAGCTGAGGGTTCTTACTTTTCTGCTTGTCTACTTGTCCTTTGGTCGCCATCTTCCTTTTTCTGGTCTGATCCTTCCTTTAGTGGGCTCTTCTATTGAGATGGGTGTCTGCCCATTTCTTTGTATATAACGAAGCAAGACATTGTTGTTTTTTTAAACAGATCTTTGTTGTTTGTGTAATTTTTAAAATTTTTTATTTTTTAATTTTATAGTCCTGTGATATGAATTCCAAAAAATTGATAAAAAAAAATTTAAAATTAGAAAATAAAAAAAATAAAAAAATAAAAACTCGTTTTCAATGCCTTTAAAGTAATTCTAAGAATTCATCATTCGCATCTGATGAGTCGGGAGAGTTAGACACTTTGTCTAAGCTCCCTGAAATAGACTATAATGCTAAATCACTAAGGTCTTTTGTTATTTCTTTACTTAAAGTTTTGCAGTAGTATTAGGAGAGTGCTCGATATTTAAATAATAGAGCTTATATAATATAATAAAATAAATATATAAAGGTATTACATATCTATTTATTTGATGGCAATAGATGAACCTGATGAAAGCATGCGATTTTGCATGTATGAAAACCTAGATTGTGACTGTTCATTGCCATCAAATAAATAGAATATGTAATACCTTTATATAATTTATTTTATTATATTGTATATATATATATATATTATATATATATATATATATATATATGTGTGTGTGTGTAAACAACGGGTTTGGTTTGTTTGGAATGGCTTTTTGCCGATTAATTTGGAGAATAAGTGCTTAATTGGGAGTCGTACCTAATTTTGAAAATTAATTAGTTAATAATGAATTAGGCGGGGAATACCTATTTAAATGTATGGCTAAAACAAATCAGAAAATATCAATCTCTTGTATGTACATTTCGGCCTATTAGCCTCATCAGGCAGAGCTATAGATCGGGAAGACCGCCCTGTGCGTGATTTGAAACGCGGACTGCAAGCTGACAGGGCCGATCCCATAACCCCTACACTAAACGGACTTCTTAGATTTTACGAAATTGTTAGAGTAGGTTAATATTCTCTTCCTAGTGACTTTTATTACACGACGATATGATTGTTTTAGCCATACATTTAATAGTATTCCCGCCTAATTCATTATTAATTAATTAATTTTCAAAATTAGGTACGACTCCAATTAAGCACTATATATATATAGTATATATAATATATTATATTATATATATATATAGTGCAAACTTTAAATACAGACATTCTACATACACACTATTCCTATTTTCTTTTCTCTTTCACACTCTCTCACTCCATATATTATATATATATATATATATATATATATATATATATATATTATATATATATATGGGTACGTAAAAGGATAGTGAACAAGAAATGATAACTCAAAAACAAAATCTAAGAGTTGAAACGGTTTCGTCCGATTTATACGGACATCCTCAGTCAAAGTTTGTTTTTTTTTTAAAGAAAAATTTACGTGCGAGTTAATGTGATGTGCTGAGGGGGTGAGTAGTAGCGGAAGTGAAGGGAGGGAGGATAGGGGCAGACATGAATGAAGTGTAGGGATAGTTTACAGGAAGTAGAGAGAGGTGGGAGTAGATGCCCAGGGGTCGGTCAAAGGGAGGTCTTAGATTTGTTTTGAGGTATCATTTCTTGTTCCGCCATTCTTCTACCTACCTCATACTGTCGGATTCTACTACATCCATCCTATCTTTATATATATATATATATATATATATATATATATAGTTAAGAATTAATGTAAAAAGGAATTAATTAATATAATAAAAAATGAATGGAATGAATAGAATAAAAAAAAGATATTTTTCCGGGACCTCTCCCAAAAGAAAGAAAAACTTTGAGAGAAGTCATTGATTTAAAAACCCCTTCTCACATACTATAGGACTCTCTATTGAAGCATTGAATTTATATATATATATAATATATATAATATATTATATAATATTATATATTATATAGGTGTGTCAAAAAAGTATCGACATTTTTTCTTTTTACACACCTTGTATTCTGAAAAAATTAACGTTTGATTCATTGTCATTTCTATCTTACTTAAATACAGCTTCAATCTCGATACTTTTATGACATACTTATAATTTATATATATATATTATATATATATATATATATAAGAGGTGTGGTCAAAAAAGTATCGACATTTTTTGTACTTTTTAACACACTTTGTA
>CM042171.1:36755737-36765569 GCA_023376005.1 Doryteuthis pealeii
GAGAGAGAGAGAGAGAGAGAGAGAGAGAGAGAGAGAGAGAGAGACGTGTGTCTGGGGTATGTGAATGAATGAAAGCGTCCTATATATGTAAGTAAAAACAAGCAAACTGCAAATTGTTTTAATGTCAAGTCTTTGATCTTTTTCTGGTAATTTACAACATAGACTCTTTTCTCAGCGGTAACCCAACCACAAATATTATTCCAACGATGATGCAATTCTGTCGACTGTACACTGCACATTTCGCTGTTAAGGACCGTGTTTCTCTCGAGTCTATTCACTTTATTTAAATGGTTACTGATGTCGGGGTCACCATCCTTCGATAAACCTCGTCTAACCGGTCTTATAGACCCCACAGGGTGCACAGCTTTGAGAACTTCCAAAATATAAATTTTCTGCGGGAAGGAAAACGGTTTAAAAGAATCTGGTGGCGTTAGATTATTGTTTTTCAAGAATTTTGGTTTTGGGATTGCATCAAAGAATCGCAGACATTTTTATTTCATATATACGAGTATTTTGAAAAAATAAACAAAATAATATATATATATATATATGTGAAGAGAGGAAGTAAATCCGACGGTGTGTAATATATCAAGAAAATTGAAAAAACACAGGTTTAAATGGGTTAAGTGGTGAGTTTATTGGCCGACGCTGCAGTGTTTCGATCTATTAAATAGATCATCTTCAGGGCATAAGATAAGAAATTATATATCACAGAATGATGAGAAAAAGTGAGTGGTAATCCTTCTTATTCAGACTGTTTAAAAAAATTTTTTCTGAAGTTTTAAAAAAAGGAGACGGTTTTGAAATATGACATCAAATATTCTATTTTAAGGTGTGAGTATGTAGCGCTGTTAGTGTGTATTGAAGGAAACATTGTGCATTTTTTAGGTATGTGGTTGTGTGTGTGTGTGTGTGTATAATTTTTTTTTTTTTCTGTAGCGATAAACGACAGCGGAAGTGAAAACTCAAGGTTGTGTGTGTGTGTGTGTGTATTGGTAAGAGGTGGGGGAGAGGTGTGTGTGTATATTGGTATTTCTTATCTTATGCCCTGAAGATGATCTATTTAATAGATCGAAACACTGCAGCGTCGGCCAATAAACTCACCACTTAACCCATTTAAACCTGTGTTTTTTCAATTTTCTTGATATATACACACACACACACACACACACATATATATATATATATATATATATATATATATATATATATATATATAGAGAGAGAGAGAGAGAGAGAGAGAGAGAGAGCACTACATAAAGAAAAAAAAACTTCAAAATAATCGAAGCTTTATATATCAAACAAAAAAAACCTACCTGAAACAAATAAACTTTGAAATAAGTCAACATATTCTCAAATGCTTATAATTTTCCGCCTATCCTCCTTCCACTTTACCCCTCCCCTTCTCACAAATTGTGTCCCCCTCCCACAAAAAAATCACTACTGCATCGCCCGCTCGAACCACTACGATTAATACAACCTCCCACTACCAATGGTTATTACCTCCCATTTTCTAATTCCTTGCTACTACTCGTTCTCGTTAAAAACGAGACACGAAACCATACCATCGTTTTCTACCTGATGGTGGCAAACTGTATTGCCGAAAGAACTCGTTTTGAAAGCTTTGGTGGACTATTACACCAGTTCCACCCCAACACCAAAAAGATGGCCCGAAAATGAGAAATGATCAACCAAAAACTTGTCCGACAAGAATTGTCTGTACAGTTCAACAAAACGTGTATAAAAGAAAAAATGCTGCCAAAATATACTATATATATATATATATATATATATATATATCAAACCTCTCCGCTCGAGCAGGATGTGACACTAGGTCAATTTTAAACGGAATTTGAATTCAGAGTTTTCCTTCTCTTAGACTGGTTACCTATCCAAGGTTAAAGAGCCCAGTCTGTCCTACTATTTTGCCCATAGCTGGAGGAAGAATATATGGATTCATACCTTTTCCAAGGGTTTTAGCAGTATGTGAAATGCAAACAGCTTTGTCATGGATTTGAACTCGGGTCGACGAGTCCATTTCCTACGACTCTAACTATTACACCACGTGCCTCCATATATTATCCAATGAAAAACAATGGAAACATAATGTTCCGGGTTCGATACCGGCTCAGCGCATAAGTACTGTTTGAATATGTGCTGTAAAGCGGGAAACTTATAGTAGGTGTAGCGCTCCATCTGTTACACAGCCGCTTTCTATATAGTCTATATAGCACTAATACCCTTGGGAAAGGTATGAATTCTACTTTCCCTCCAGCTATGGGTAAATAGTAGGTTAGACTGGGCTCTTTAACCTTGGTTAGGCAACTGGTCTAGGAGAAGGAAAACTCTGAATTCAAACCTGTTAAACTCCGCTTAAGAAATTGACCTTGTGTCACATCCTGCTCGTGGTAAATATATATATAGTCGTATACCCGTGGCCGTATACATCTTAATCTTAATATTGTATTTCTAAGCTGACATATTTCTTACTTTCTGAGTAGCTATCTGGCTGGTTTTGACTGTCTTCTTAAGTGGTGTCTTCGTCTTAAGATGTTGGTTGAGACGTTCTGCTCTGTCGTTTGTTTTTAGTGACAACTCTCTTTAGTGAATTCAAATTTTTATTCAAGCTCTCAGATCTGAATCGCTCAACCCATGCGGCGAGAGTCTGGTCCAAGTTGAGAGCTCAATATACAATTGTTTTATACCATCTTGTCTTACGTATTACCGGTGGCCGTATATATCTTAATCTTAATCTGTACTTATCTTTTCTGTAGTCGACGTATTTCTTGGTCTGGCGGGGAAGCAGCATTTTTTACTTTTTTCATGGCTTGGTCTGAATAGCTACTTGGTTGTTTATGCCTGTCGTCTTAATTAGTGTCTTCTTCTTAAGATGTTGGTTGAGATGTCCTTCGTTGTTGGTTTGTTCTTAGGTAACAACTCAAAACATTTCTTTTGTGAATTCGCATCTTTATTTCTCTTTCTTGGATCCGGATCACAAACACGCGAGTGTGAGAGTTTAGCTAATCGCTGGTCATTGCGTCTTCATTCGTCAGCTGCCTACTAGAAACTGACTAACTAAAATCTCCTTCCCAGAGTTCAAACTTTGAACAGGAAGAGAGGTGGGTCAAAATAAAGTTACGAGATGTCCATCAAAATTTCTAACCATTTAGGTTTGAATTCAAATAATTTCTCTACACTAACTGTACATATTTTATAGTATACCCATCTATTATGCAACATATCTCAGGCTCAAGAACAATCTCCCTGGTCAAGCGCAAATGAACTGTTTTGGCCACGTAAAGTAAGCACCATTAGCATGTACCAAAATATTGCAAAACTTTTGACTCACCTTAGATTATAAACCAATTTAAGCAAATTTACGCAAATCTATGTTCAACTTTAAAACAGAATTTCTTCAACTGTCTAGTCACTGTATTGACATCTACTGATATGAGAGATTGTCATTCTTTATTTGTCATTAGATACAATCTAGACATACATCTTTATTAAGGATAATGATAATAATCAGAATTGATTTCAATCTTTTTAGATATGGGTAACTAAAGAAGTTTGATATTCTTGCATTCTTGTTAAAATCTTGTTCGCATATACAATGTGTGGTTTGTAAAGTACTAGGGTGAGTCAAAGGCTTTGCAATATTTTGGTAATGTGAAGCACAATTCAGTAATGCCATATCCTTTTACCAACGTTATGAAGTTGATGAACCACACTGGACTGTGAGATGCTGAGCTCACCTAATACTCTCTGAATAGTGCTCGCCAAATTTACCTCTATGGCTTGGAGCACAGATGAGCCTACCAGACCTTGCCTGACCATTAAGGTTCCTTCAACCCAAACAAAGTTTCTTCAACTGTCTGGTTACTGTATTGTCATCAAGTGCGCCTTCATTTTTACAATATTATGACCCAGTCCGAACTCGTAAAGCATAAGTTCCTGAATTAGACTACATTGTATGTTCATTTGTGTGGGTTTCAAATCACACACAGTGAAGTGATGTACAATGTGTAGGTGCACCAAATACCATGATACTATCAACCTCAGTGGTGCCTTTTGCAGCTTGAACTGCTTTGGTTACGTGATATATATGCCACAAACTAGCATGTACCAAAATATTGCAAAACTTTTGACTCACCCTAATATTATAACAAGTCTTAATTATAATCCACTTTGCTTGAAAAAAAAAATCATCTCGGATTTTAAGCAAATCTTAGTCCAGCTCTAAAACAGAATTTGTTATTTTGTGTTAATTTTATTAATTTGTTTGAATTGGGCTCTGAAAGAATGCAAATTTCTTGTGGTGAAAAATATTTTTACATAAGGAAAAACAAATCAAGTATCAAATATATGACTGTATATAAGGAAACTCAGTTGCCGGATCGGAAAAGCTGCCTCAACTTTTGGGAAGCTCACAACAAGAGTGTGGGACAACAGCAAGCTCACTATCCGTACAAAGGTACAAGTGTATAGGGCATGTGTTATCAGCACCGTCATATATGGAAGTGAAACATGGACCTTATACTCCCACCAAGAGCGGCGGCTAAATACCTTCTACCTTCGCTGCCTTAGACGTGTACTGGGCATCACTTGGGGGGACAGGATCACTAACACAGCAGTCCTAGAGAGAGCTCAACTCCCCACCCTGTACTCTCTACTGAGACAACGTTGTCTCCGATGGTTGGGTTATATACGTCGGATGGATGATGGACGAATCCCGAAAGACATCCTGTATGGAGAGCTAACATCTGGTAAAAGACAGATTGGTCGCCCCCTACTGCGATTCAAGGATGTCTGCAAAAATGATCTCAGGTGCTTTGGCATTGTCTCTTCCAGCTGGGAAAATTTGGCTCAAGACCGCCATCGGTGGCGGCAGAATCTCCATAGAGGCCTGTACATGTCAGAAGTCACCCTGATACAACATCATGAAGCTAAGAGGTCCATAAGAAAGCAACGGCAACAAAGCATCGGAACATCATCATCTACAGGAACAACCTACAAATGCAAAATCTGTGGTCGAGAATGTTTCTCAAACATCGGACTTCATAGTCATAGGAGGCGCTGCAACTTCAGGGGCACACAAAAACTTTTAACATAGTCTTTCGAGACTGAATTGCCAATGATATAATGAAATAATCTGAAAGTCACAAATGAATTATAAACCACTTTGCTTGAAAAAAAATCATCTCGGATTTTATGCAATTTAAGCAAATCTTTGTCCAACTCTAAATTCAAACCTGTTAAACACCGCTTAGGAAAATGTCGTTATGTCACCTCCTGCTCATGGGGAAGTGGTCGAGTAAATACGTACTTTGGTCACATGTTATATGCGTTTCAAAATAGCATGTACCTAAATATTGCAAAACTTTTGACTCGCCCTAGTAGATGGATCAAGACTATAAAAACTGTCCTAAGATTTCTTGTTGTGTTGTCATTGTTTTTATATGCATAACGATATAAATAAATAAAAAATCTCTCCTTTAGAAACTGGTGGATTTTTCTTGACAAGTTTATCACCTTGTTCACAGAGTCGAAAAAAGAAAAGAAAAGAAAAAGAAACTTGGTTGGTTAATTGGTTGGATTTTACGGCATGTAAACCCTTCAGTTATTATATGCCAAAGACGTTTATGTTATATTTATTCTTATTGGGTATTCAAGTTTTTTTAAAACTCACTTTTAAAAATTTATTTTGATATGTCTATCCATTGATAGGACCCTAACATGTACTACCACCTGAGTCAGTGCAGACCTTGGAAGCAATGGCAATAAATTGGTTGGTTGATTGGTTGGGTTTTACGGCATGTCAACCCTTCAATTATTTTATGCCAAAGACGTTTTTGTTTTATCAATTCTTGTTCGGTATTCAATTTTTTTAAGACTCATTTTTTAAAATCATTTTTATATGTCTAACCATTGATGGAACCCTAACATACTGGGTCAGTGAAGACCTGAGAGCAATGGCAATGAATGGATACTCCATTTTTCCCAGAGCTCCACAATTGGAACTTCGCCACTAGATGCAGTTTAGCGTCATACCCAGGACACTAGGACCCTCATCCAGTGCCTTCTAGTAAATATATGATGGAAAAGATTAAGGGTTTGCCATAAAGGCAATACAGTTGGGACAATCATATAGGTACTAGGACTTGACATGACTAGCCAACTGACCAGAAAGGGGTCTCTCTGACCTCCAGTCTACTCTAAGTCAAATGTTGTTTCAAATGGTTTTAAAACTCATTTTTAAAAACTCATTTTGATATGTCTAATCATTGATGGGACTCTAACATGTACTACCACATTGGGTCAGTGCAGACTTGGGAGCAATGGTAATGAATTGGTTGGTTGGTTGGTTGGTTGGTTGGTTGGAATTTATGTCATGTCAAACCTTCAGTTATTTTATGTCAAATACGATTTTGTTTTATTCATTCTGGTTGGGCATTCAAGCTTTTTAAAAAACTTTTTAAACACATTTTTAAAAACTAATATACTGACCTAGAGCGGTAGTACCTGTTAGGGTCCCATCTATGGGTTATATAGGTTTTTAAAAATTAATATTAAAAATGTGTTTAAAAATTAAGTTCGAAAAAAAAATTTAATACCCAACAAGAATTAATAAAACTATGTCTTCAATATTGAATAACTCAACAAGGGTGGATATTTCTCTGAATGATTGAGATGAGGCTTGATGATTAGTATTATCTGCGTTATTCGGACTATTGTCCCCATCTTCATTGTTATCTGTACAACGTTTCGGTCGATATGCCCTCCGGCCTTCTTCGGGTATTTCTTGTCGGATTCGGGAACCAAGAAGGTTCCCGATTACGACAAGAAGGTTCCCGATTACGACAAGAAGGTTCCCGAGTCCGACAAGAAATACCTGAAGAAGGTCGGAGGACACATAGACCGAAACGTTGTACCGATAACAATGAAGATTAGGATAATAGTCCGAATAACGCAGATAATACTTAGGGTTGACATGTCGTAAAGTCCATCAAACCAAACATATCCCAAGGTTATTAGTCTGAAAACGAATGTTATTGTGCTACTGGGGTTCGAAACTGTTTACTACGATATCACTTTCCAGCACGTTAACCACTAAGCAATGGAGACTCACTAAAATTGGAAATGGTTGATTTGAAAGATTTTAAAGGTACAGCGTTTATTTGGATCTTAGTATCCTGGGTATGAGGTTAAACTGCATCAAGTGGTGAAGTTTCAATTCTGAAACTCTGGGGAATGTGGAGTACCCATTCATCGCTATTTCTCTTAAGCCCACCCTGACCCAGAGCGATAGTACCTGTTAGGGCCTCATCTATGGGTTAAATAGATTTTTTGGCGGACCTGAACTTTCAGATCCCCCCCCATCTAAAATTTTTGTTTTTAATTTTTTTTCTTCTTCTTTCAATGGATTATTATCGATTACACACCAATCTATCAGACTGTGAAAAAAAATTTCAAAAAAGTTATTTATTTTTCGAGATTTCAGGGGTGCTCATTTCCTCGTATAAGTTTATCGTAAACCGATCCCCCATATCGGAACCGCTCGAAAGGAAAGTGGCGCAAAGGTGTCAAAGTTAGGGTGGCCCAGAAAAAACAGAACCCAAATTATTTATTATTGAGCGGTTCCGATATGGGGGATCGATTTACTATAAACTTATACGGTGAAATGAGAACCCAGAAAACTCGAAAAATAAAGAACTTTTTTGAATTTTTTTTTTTACAGTCTGATAGATTGGTGTGTAAACGATAATAATCCATTGAAGAAAAAGAAAAGAAATTACAAAGAAAAATTTTTTTTCAGCGGTTCCGATATGGGGGATCGGTTTACGATAAACTTATACGGGGAACTAAGCACCCCTGAAAACTCGAAAAATAAATAACTTTAAAAAAATGTTTTTTTTATAATCGGATAGATTGGTGTGCAATCGATAATAATCCGTTGAAAAAAAAAAAAAAGATTAAAAACAAAAATTTTAGATGGGGGTGGGGGTCTGAAAGTTCAGATCCGCCGATTTTTAAAAACTGAGTATTAAAAATGTGTTTAAAAAATTGAGTTTTAAAAAGAAACCGAATAGCCAACAAGAATTAATAAAATTATGTCTTCAACATAAAATAACCCAACAAGGGTTGACATGCCGTAAAATCCAGCAAATCAAACCTATCCTAAGGGTATTAGTCCGAAAATGAATGTTATAGCGCTACTAGGGTTTGAAGTTGTTTACTACGATGTCACAAACCGGTACGTTAGCCACTAAGCAACGGAGACTCACTACACTTAGGAATGGTCGCTTTTGAAAGATATTAAAGGTTTTCCCAGTACCCCACTCGTACCGGGTCAGGCACGAAGGCCCTATTTATGTGGGACCACCCACAAACCGAGACTCATGGGTGGCAGGTGGAAAAATTGCGTCGATCCCGTCGACATTCCCCTCAAGGGGGCGCCTCAGGCGCTGGGCAATAAACCCAGCCCTGCCCCTTTAAGTCAAGGGGCAGGTATTGCCTAGAGGGATGGCACTCTGGATCGACGCTATTAATTTACCATCTCACCGGTCCAGTGGCCGAAGCTCACTGGACCCCGCTGAGTGGGTAAGGCATAAGGTTTAAGATATTAAAGGTACAGTGCTTATTTTCATCTTAGTGTCCTGTAATGACGGTAAACTACATCTAGTGGTGAAGTTCTGAAACTCTAGGGAATGTGGAGTACCCCTTTATCACTATTTCTCACCAGCCTGTTGTATGTGTATACATACACTATATTAATCAAGGTTATTAGTGGGAAAATGAATGTTATAACACCACTAGGGTTCGAAACTGTTTACTACGATGTTACTGTCCAGCCCGTTATCCACTAAGCTACGAGGATTCACTAAAGCTGGTAATGGTCGCTTTGAAAGTAATTAAAGATACGGCGATTATTTTGATTTTTAAAAAGAGTTACGAAATATGTTCCTACGTATATAAAAAAAAGTTCTCTCCGTGGGTCCATGTAAAAAAAAGAGCCCCTTTCGGTTTTTGGAGATGGGGGGGGGGAGTGTAAAAAAAAGAGTCCTTTAGGTTTTTGGAGAGGGGGGTAAGAGTGTAAAAAAAGAGTCCTTTTCGTTTTTTGGAGATGAGTGGGAAGAGTGTAAAAAAAAAAAGAGTCCCTTTCAGTTTTTGGAGATTGAGGGGGAATAGTGTAAAAAAAAAAGAGTCCTTTCGGCTTTTGGAGATTGGGGGGAATAGTGTAAAAAAAGAGTCCTTCGGTTTTTGAAGATTATGGGGTAAGAGTGTAAAAAAAAGAGTCCCTTTAGGTTTTTGGAGATTGAGGGGGAAGAGTGTAAAAAAAGAGTCTTTCGGTTTTCGGAGATTTGGTGGGGGAATAGTGTAAAAAAAGAGTCCCTTTCAGTTTTGGGGATTGAGGGGGAAGTAAAAAAAAGTCCTTTCGGTTTTTGGGAGATGGGGGGGAGTGTAAAAAAAAAGAGTCCCTTTAGGTTTTTGGAGATTGAGGGGTAAGAGTGTTAAAAAAAAGTGTTTTTTTGAGATTGAGGGGAATAGCATAAAAAAGAGTCCCTTTCGGTTTTGGAGATTGGGGGAATAGTGTTAAAAAAAGAGTCCCTCTCGGTTTTTGGAGATTGAGGCGAAGAGTGTAAAAAAAAAGAGTCCCTTTCGGTTTTTGGAGATTGGGGGGAAAGAGTGTAAAAAATAGAGTCTCTTTCGGTTTAGGAGATTATGGGGTAAGAGTGTAAAAAAAAGTGTCCCTTTCGGTTTTTGGAGATTGGGGGTGATAAGACTGTTCAAATAAAAGAGTCCCTTTTCGGTTTTGGAGATCTCTCTTCTT
>CM042171.1:36765669-36783169 GCA_023376005.1 Doryteuthis pealeii
GAGAGGATGCCCCTTAGCGCCAAACCAGGAAAAGATTTTTGGTTTTTTTTTTTTTTTTTTTTTTTTTTTTTTTTTTTTTTTTTTTTTTTTTTTTACTGAAAACAGTGGAAGCGCCACGGAGTAGAGATTGGGTAATCCTGACCTGTGGGCGGTTTTAGTGAAAGCTGAATATATATATATTATATATATATAAATTAATTTTATATATCTATATATATATATATGTGTGTGTGTGTGTGTGTTGGTGTGTGGGTGTGTGTGTTTTGTGTTGTGTGTGTTGTGTTGTGTGTGCGCGGCGTCGACTGAGTAATACGAACTTCCCATTCCAAAAAATCATTATAAAAAACAATATTGACTCTTTCAAAATATTATTGACTTCCCTGTTAATTATTCTACACAATATTATAATATTATATATATATATATATATATATATATATATATTATGCGTATATTATTATATATATATATATATATATCCTATATATATATATCTATTATTATATATATTATATATATATATAAAAGTAATTTGGTATGTTGCTTGAAGCATTGTTAAGTATGTCATAGTATATTAATGATTTTGAAAGGCAAATAACAATGCGGTATGAAAAATAAAACAGCAAAAAGATGTTATTTTTGTCTTATCGATTTCAAAGCAAAACTTTATCTTCAGAGATGAATATCAGAAATGTACCGTCTTAAGTTTTTCTTTGTGTGTTATATTTTTTTTCTTATTTTTTTTTCCCCCTCTTTTCTTTCTTTTTTTTTTTCTCCTCCTTTCTTTTTTCTTTAAAATGTTATGAATGAAAATGGCCGAAAATAACAGTAATTTCTTATTATTATTTTCTGAGGTAATAGACATTTATAAAAACATCATTGAAAAACAATATTTGACTCTTCAATATTATTGACTTCTCTGTTAATTATTCTATCAATTATATATATATATATATATATATATTATATATATATATATGATATCTATAAATAAGTTGCACCTGTAATGCTGGTGATTTTCAAGCCTTTTTGTTAGCTAGGCAACTCCATTGATAGTCGAACCTAAGTGAATGGGCAATTATCCTAATTACTTGCAATACCACGAAACACACGTTATTCGGGTGGGGGCGCGGCGGGCAGGGGGTGGTGTGTGTTGGGTGTTTGAGAATATCCACATTATTTTCAGTATATCATTTAAGTAAACTGACTTGCCCAGATATAGATAGAGAGACCCTTTTTCGACCCATTGCTTGCCATCGATGATACGCAGAGCTCTCCAGTGAGCAGCTCACCTTGGCGTATAGACTAACGGCATTTAGAGATTATGAGTGATCAAAGATAGCAAGGATATAAAGAAGACAGGATAATGACAGTGATCGATAAGTAAGAGAGTGGAAGTAGTAGGATGGTAGATGATTTAGATAGATTGTATATTATATGAGAGAGATTCATGTAATATTGATGAAGATATGGAGCCCATAGATAGGTACGCGAAGGATTATATTAGACACATCGAGTATAGAATACGGTATATAACGGATATAAAGTAGACATTTCAAGAGTAGCATAGTATTATCGGAGGAATATGACTATGAGAAAGTATATGAAGAGTTCACGCATCTCGTAATTTCCAAAAGTGTGTGATGTGAGTGAAATGATGCAACCTAGCTACCCAGTCGCCCCTGACAGTATATACAGGTGAGTGTCAGTATATATACATGGAGTTTGGCGTCGCGATACTACACAGCTGGAGAGGATAACCAGTACGACTGGATGTGGGGACACGCATCAATGATTACGATACGTGCGCATTGTAGATAGAGAGCGTTTGCGCGAGTGGGATAGTCACATGATCTCATGACTGAGTATCATAATGCACAGCTCTCTCAATGAATAACTTGAACGAGACATATTTTATGACTACTAATTATTGAAAATCGAAACATTTACTTTATTTGCATTATTTATTATGCTTGTAAGACATTTGATAATATGTTTCTAGTGTCAGACTCTAGTTAATTGGGTCATTTTAAGGATTTGGGCTGGTGGACCATGTTAGTCGCGATATATGCCAAATAGGTTTTCTAGTGTCAACGTAGTAGACCCTTTAAATACATTATGAAAATACACGCTGCATAGTACAGAAAACATAGAAACCCAAGTGATAGGGAAAAATACTAGCAGTATGTGCAGTTTAAAGGATTTGGCCGGTAGACCTATCTAGTCGCCTCGCCAATCATTGAAAATATATTTCATATTGGTCAGCTCTTGAGTAGACTTTAAATGGGCTACCTTATTATACACCACCTGAAAGCACAGAAAACCGATTAGAGTAAACCTACAGTCTCACTGAAAGAAGCATACTAGATTAATGGTACATTTTAAGGCATTTGCTGGTAGCCATTTAAGTCGGCCATCTGAAAATATATTTTATTGGTCAGTCTTGAGTAGACTTTAAAAATAACCTTATTAAACACACCTGAAAGCACAGAACCATTTGAGTAAAACTAAGTCTACATCAGATCTAGAGTAATGTTCATTTTTAAGATACTGCTCTCTTGGTAGCACTTAGTCACGCATCTTGAAAATATATTTCTATTGGTGCAGTCTAGAGTAGACTTTAAATTTTTACATTATTAAACACACCTGAAAGCACAGAAAACCAATTGAGAAATCTAAGTCTGCAATATAAAAAAACATACTAGATTAATGGTCATTTTTTTAAAGGATTGGCTGGTAGCCATCCTAGTCGCCATCCTTGAAAATATGTCTCTAGAGATCGTAACTATAGTAGACTTTAAATACATTATTGAACACACCTGATAGTAAGCAGAAAACTATTGAATAAACTAAGTCTTAACAAATGAATACTGAAAGAGTAATGGTCCCATCTTTTTAGGATTTGGTCCCTGATGGCCATCTTAAGTTGCCAACTTGAAAATATCTTTTTAGTGGTCAGATCTAGTAGATTTAAATACATTATTAAAACACCTGGTATTTACAGAAAACTATTGAAAAATAAAAACAAAGTCCACAATAACTAATGGCGCATGTTAGTCGGCCATCTTGGACAATAAATGTTTCTAAGGGTCCAGACTCTAAGTAGATTTTAATATACATTATTAAAAACACCTGGTATTACCGAAACTATTGAAAACCTAAGTTTAATGATTAGTAATGAATGAGCAATTATAATTTTAAAGATTTGGCTGATGGTCATTTTTGGATACCATTTTGAAGTGATAGAGGGACAGCTTACAGTAGTAGTTTGATTATGAGTGTAGATTCTGCTATATTGTTACCTACGAGATATGATAATTTGAGCTGGCCCACACGAAAAAACATTATCTCGGATGAATAATGAATGAGTAATAACTTTAAGATTTTTGGCTGGTGCCATCTTAGGCAGCCATTTTGATATCATACCTTTCTGGTTGTCCGATTGTGGTAAGAATTTTTGTATCAGACACACCTTTACTATAAAAATAACGATGAGTAAATAAATGATGAGTAATCAAGAATATGAAGTCAGATCTGACGTAAAAGAAAGAAAACTATGGACTTTTTTTATTGATGGATTAATTGATTTTAATGTATATCAAACCGTGAGGGGTTATGATATATAAACCCATACACTTTATTCTTAGATTTTCAAACTCAATCTGACTCAGAGAGGGGGTTCATACATTTCCCAAGGGTAATTAGTCCGATACATATTGAACTACAGGGTGACCCCCGACCCCCTAAAAAAAAGATTTTGGATTCTGCTTTTTTTGTGCTGGTAGTCTGCATCAGTAATAATATATATACAGGGTGAACCTGTAAATAACAATAGCTCTTAAGTAAACATTAAACGTTGTGATAATTAAATTATTATACTGGGTATATCCACAGGTCCTGCTAGTTGAAACGAACATATTAACAGTGTTATTACAATTTCATTCAAATGGTTCAGTAACCCAATTAAAACTCTGACGTCACAAATATCGAAGTGACGGTGGGATGTAGGGGTTGGGAAAGTATCGTAAAAAGATGATTCGGTAAGAACTTAAAAATAGCCCCATGTCTTGCGTGAAGGAAAAAAAGTCACTGTATAAATATCGTGATATCTTTATAACGTCAATCAGGTGTTACATTATCTTACAGTTGTTATGGATATTACAAAATAAGTCATAAAGATAGACCTTGCGAGTGAATTCATTTGTAATATCATCATCATCGTCATAATCAAGGCGTGCCAACGGCAAATATTCCCTTGGCAATCTCTCACCATCCGTTCCTCTCGGTTATAGCTCTTATCAACAGCTCTTTTTAGTAATAATAATATCTATCTATCTATGTCAATCTGTTTATATCTATCTATCTATCTATCTATCTATCTATGTCAATCTGTTCATATCTATCTATCTATCTATCTATCTATCTATGTCAATCTGTTCATATCTATCTATCTATCTATCTATCTATCTATCTGTCTGTCTGTCTGTCTGTCTATGTATCTATCTATGTCAATCTGTTCAATATCTATCTATCTATCTATCTATCTATCTATCTATCTATCTATCTGTGTCAATCTGTCATATCTATCTATCTATCTATCTGTCTGTCTATGTATCTATCTATGTCAATCTGTTCATATCTATCTATCTATCTATCTGTCTGTCTGTCTATGTATCTATCTATGTCAATCTGTTCATATCTATCTATCTATCTATCTATCTATCTGTCTGTCTATCTATCTATCTATGTCAATCTGTTCATATCTATCTATCTATCTATCTATCTATCTATCTATATATATATATATATATATATATATATATATATATATATATATATATATCTGTCTATCTATGTCAATCTGTTCATATCTATCTATCTATCTATCTATCTATCTGTCAATCTGTTCATATCTATATATCTATCTATCTATGTCAATCTGTTCATATCTATCTATCTATCTATCTATGTCAATCTGTTCATATCTATATATCTATCTATCTATCTATTCAATCTGTTCATATCTATCTATCTATCTATCTATCTATCTATCTATGTCAATCTGTTCATATCTATCTATCTATCTATCTATCTATCTATCTATCTGTCTGTCTATCTATCTATCTATTCAATCTGTCATATCTATCTATCTATCTATCTATCTATATATATATATATATATTATATATATATATATATATACTGTCTATCTATGTCAATCTGTTCATATCTATCTATCTATCTATCTATCTATCTATCTATGTCAATCTGTTCATATCTATATATCTATCTATCTATGTCAATCTGTTCATATCTATCTATCTATCTATCTATCTATGTCAATCTGTTCATATCTATATGTCTATCTATCTATGTCAATCTGTTCATATCTATCTATCTATCTATCTATCTATCTATCTATGTCAATCTGTTCTATCTATATATCTATCTATCTATGTCAATCTGTTCATATCTATCTATCTATCTATCTACTATCTGTCAATCTGTTCTATCTATCTCATCTATCTATCTATCTATCTATGTAAGTTGAAACATTGGAAAGGAATCCGACAGTATGTTGAAAAAATAAAGAAAGAAAAAAGAGAAAATCTTGAATGAATAATTTGTTCATATCTATCTATCTATCTATCTATCTATGTCAGTTTGTTCATCAATATATCTATCTCCTTGTTTATATGTATGTATATTATATTTATGTGCACGTTTATATTCATATATGTGCATATATACATATTTATCTGTTCGTATGTGTGCATGTATGTATGCATATGTATGTATATATGTATATATGCATATATATATATATATATATATATATATATATATATATATATATTATATACATGTATGAATCTATATGAATACATACATCTATATATCTGTATATTCTATATATATATATATATGCATAAACCTATGTATATATGAATATATGTAAATATTCATACACGTATATATGAATATATATATATATATATATATATATATATATATATATATATAGATAGAGAGAGAGAGAGAGAGAGAGAGAGAGAGAGAGACGTGTGTCTGGGGTACGTGAATGAATGAAAGCGTCTATATATGTAAGTAAAAACAAGCAAACTGCAAATTGTTTTAATGTCAAGTCTTTGATCTTTTTCTGGTAATTTACAACATAGACTCTTTTCTCAGCGGTAACCCAACCACAAATATTATTCCAACGATGATGCAATTCTGTCGACTGTACACTGCACATTTCGCTGTTAAGGACCGTGTTTCTCTCGAGTCTATTCACTTTATTTAAATGGTTACTGATGTCGGGGTCACCATCCTTCGATAAACCTCGTCTAACCGGTCTTATAGACCCCACAGGGTGCACAGCTTTGAGAACTTCCAAAATATAAACTTTTCTGCGGGAAGGAAAACGGTTTAAAAGAATCTGGTGGCGTTAGATTATTGTTTTTCAAGAATTTTGGTTTTGGGATTGCATCAAAGAATCGCAGACATTTTTTATTTCATATATACGAGTATTTTTGAAAAAATAAACAAAATAATATATATATATATATATGTGAAGAGAGGAAGTAAATCCGACGGTGTGTAATATATCAAGAAAATTGAAAAAACACAGGTTTAAATGGGTTAAGTGGTGAGTTTATTGGCCGACGCTGCAGTGTTTCGATCTATTAAATAGATCATCTTCAGGGCATAAGATAAGAAATTATATATCACAGAATGATGAGAAAAAGTGAGTGGTAATCCTTCTTATTCAGACTGTTTAAAAAAATTTTTTCTGAAGTTTTAAAAAAGGAGACGGTTTTGAAATATGACATCAAATATTCTATTTTAAGGTGTGAGTATGTAGCGCTGTTAGTGTGTGTATTGAAGGAAACATTGTGCATTTTTTAGGTATGTGGTTGTGTGTGTGTGTGTGTATAATTTTTTTTTTTTCTGTAGCGATAAACGACAGCGGAAGTGAAAACTCAAGGTTGTGTGTGTGTGTGTGTGTATTGGTAAGAGGTGGGGGAGAGGTGTGTGTGTATATTGGTATTTCTTATCTTATGCCCTGAAGATGATCTATTTAATAGATCGAAACACTGCAGCGTCGGCCAATAAACTCACCACTTAACCCATTTAAACCTGTGTTTTTTCAATTTTCTTGATATATTACACACACACACACACACATATATATATATATATATATATATATATATAATATATATATATATATATATAGAGAGAGAGAGAGAGAGAGAGAGAGAGAGAGCACTACATAAAGAAAAAAAAACTTCAAATAATCGAAGCTTTATATATCAAACAAAAAAAAACCTACCTGAAACAAAATAAACTTTGAAATAAGTCAACATATTCTCAAATGCTTATAATTTTCCGCCTATCCTCCTTCCACTTTACCCTCCCCTTCTCACAAATTGTGTCCCCCTCCCACAAAAAAATCACTACTGCATCGCCCGCTCGAACCACTACGATTAATACAACCTCCCACTACCAATGGTTATTACCTCCCATTTTCTAATTCCTTGCTACTACTCGTTCTCGTTAAAAACGAGACACGAAACCATACCATCGTTTTCTACCTGATGGTGGCAAACTGTATTGCCGAAAGAACTCGTTTTGAAAGCTTTGGTGGACTATTACACCAGTTCCACCCCAACACCAAAAAGATGGCCCGAAAATGAGAAATGATCAACCAAAAACTTGTCCGACAAGAATTGTCTGTACAGTTCAACAAAACGTGTATAAAAGAAAAAATGCTGCCAAAATATACTTATATATATATATATATATATATATATATATCAAACCTCTCCGCTCGAGCAGGATGTGACACTAGGTCAATTTTTAAACGGAATTTGAATTCAGAGTTTTCCTTCTCTTAGACTGGTTACCTATCCAAGGTTAAAGAGCCCAGTCTGTCCTACTATTTTGCCCATAGCTGGAGGAAGAATATATGGATTCATACCTTTTCCAAGGGTTTTAGCAGTATGTGAAATGCAAACAGCTTTGTCATGGATTTGAACTCGGGTCGACGAGTCCATTTCCTACGACTCTAACTATTACACCACGTGCCTCCATATATTATCCAATGAAAAACAATGGAAACATAATGTTCCGGGTTCGATACCGGCTCAGCGCATAAGTACTGTTTGAATATGTGCTGTAAAGCGGGAAACTTATAGTAGGTGTAGCGCTCCATCTGTTACACAGCCGCTTTCTATATAGTCTATATAGCACTAATACCCTTGGGAAAGGTATGAATTCTACTTTCCTCCAGCTATGGGTAAATAGTAGGTTAGACTGGGCTCTTTAACCTTGGTTAGGCAACTGGTCTAGGAGAAGGAAAACTCTGAATTCAAACCTGTTAAACTCCGCTTAAGAAATTGACCTTGTGTCACATCCTGCTCGTGGTAAATATATATATAGTCGTATACCCGTGGCCGTATACATCTTAATCTTAATATTGTATTTCTAAGCTGACATATTTCTTACTTTCTGAGTAGCTATCTGGCTGGTTTTGACTGTCTTCTTAAGTGGTGTCTTCGTCTTAAGATGTTGGTTGAGACGTTCTGCTCTGTCGTTTGTTTTTAGTGACAACTCTCTTTAGTGAATTCAAATTTTTATTCAAGCTCTCAGATCTGAATCGCTCAACCCATGCGGCGAGAGTCTGGTCCAAGTTGAGAGCTCAATATACAATTGTTTTATACCATCTTGTCTTACGTATTACCGGTGGCCGTATATATCTTAATCTTAATCTGTACTTATCTTTTCTGTAGTCGACGTATTTCTTGGTCTGGCGGGGAAGCAGCATTTTTAAAAACTTTTTTCATTGCTTGGTCTGAATAGCAGCTTGGTTGTTTATGCCTGTCTTCTTAATTAGTGTCTTCTTCTTCTTGAGATGTTGGTTGAGATGTCCTGTGTTGTTGGTTTGTTCTTAGTTAACAACTCAAGACATTTCTTTTGTGAATTCGCATCTTTATTTCTCTTTCTTGGATCCGGATCACAAACACGCGTGTGTGAGAGTTTAGCTAATCGCTGGTCATTGCGTCTTCATTCGTCAGCTGCCAACTAGAAACTGACTAACTAAAATCTCCTTCCCACAGTTCAAACTTCGAACAGGAAGAGAGGTAGGTCAAAATAAAGTTACGAGATGTCCATCAAAATTTCTAACCATTTCTAACTGTGCATATTTTATAGTATACCCATCTATTATGCAACATATCTCAGGCTCAAGAACAATCTCCCTGGTCAAGCGCAAGTGAACTGTTTTGGCCACGTAAAGTAAGCACCATTAGCATGTACCAAAATATTGCAAAACTTTTGACTCACCTTAGATTATAAACCAATTTGCTTGAAAAGAAAATCATCTCAGAATTTAAGCAAATTTACGCAAATCTATGTTCAGCTTTAAAACAGAATTTCTTCAATTGTCTAGTTACTGTATTGACCTCTACTGATATGAGAGATTGACATTCTTTATTTGTCATTAGATACAATCTAGACACACATCTTTATTAAGGATAATAATAATAATAATCAGAATTGATTTCAATCTTTTTAGATATGGGTAACTAAAGAAGTTTGATATTCTTGCATTCTTGTTAAAATCTTGTTCGCATATACAATGTGTGGTTTGTAAAGTACTAGGGTGAGTCAAAGACTTTGCAATATTTTGGTAATGTGAAGCACAATTCAGTAATGCCATATTCTTTTACCAACGTCATGAAGTTGATGAACCACATTGGACTGTGAGATGCTGAGCTCACCTAATAATCTCTGAATAGTGCTCGCCAAATTTACCTCTATGGCTTGGAGCACAGATGAGCCTACCAGACCTTGCCTGACCATTAAGGTTCCTTCAACCCAAACAAAATTTCTTCAACTGTCTGGTTACTGTATTGTCATCAAGTGCGCCTTCATTTTTACAATATTATGACCCAGTCCGAACTCGTAAAGCATAAGTTCCTGAATTAGACTACATTGTATGTTCATTTGTGTGGGTTTCAAATCACACACAGTGAAGTGATGTACAATGTATAGGTGCACCAAATACCATGATACTATCAACCTCAGTGGTGCCTTTTGCAGCTTGAACTGCTTTGGTTACGTGATATATATATGCCACAAACTAGCATGTACCAAAATATTGCAAAACTTTTGACTCACCCTAATATTATAACAAGTCTTAAATTATAATCCACTTTGCTTGAAAAAAAAATCATCTTGGATTTTAAGCAATTTAAGCAAATCTTTGTCCAACTCTATATTCAAACCTGTTAAACTCCGCTTAGGAAAATGTCGTTATGTCACCTCCTGCTCATGGGGAAGTGGTCGAGTAAATACGTACTTTGGTCACATGTTATATGCGTTTCAAACTAGCATGTACCAAAATATTGCAAAACTTTTGACTCACCTTAGTATTATAACAAGTCTTAGATTATAAACCACTTTGCTTGAAAAAAAAATCATCTTGGATTTTAAGCAATTTAAGCAAATCTTTGTCCAGCTCTAAAACAGAATTTGTTATTTTGTGTTGATTTTATTAATTTGTTTGAATTGGGCTCTGAAAGAATGCAAATTTCTTGCTGTGAAAAATATTTTTACATAAGGAAAAACAAATCAAGTATCAAATATATGACTGTATATAATGAAACTCAGTTGCCGGATCGGAAAAGCTGCCTCAACTTTTGGGAAGCTCACAACAAGAGTGTGGGACAACAACAAGCTCACTATCTGTACAAAGGTACAAGTGTATAGGGCATGTGTTATCAGCACCGTCATATATGGAAGTGAAACATGGACCTTATACTCCCACCAAGAGCGGCGGCTAAATACCTTCTACCTTCGCTGCCTTAGACGTGTACTGGGCATCACTTGGGGGGACAGGATCACTAACACAGCAGTCCTAGAGAGAGCTCAACTCCCCAGCCTGTACTCTCTACTGAGACAACGTCGTCTCCGATGGTTGGGTCATATACGTCGGATGGATGATGGACGAATCCCGAAAGACATCCTGTATGGAGAGCTAACATCTGGTAAAAGACAGATTGGTCGCCCCCTACTGCGATTCAAGGATGTCTGCAAAAAGGATCTCAGGTGCTTTGGCATTGTCTCTTCCAGCTGGGAAAATTTGGCTCAAGACCGCCATCGGTGGCGGCAGAATCTCCATAGAGGACTGTACATGTCAGAAGTCACCCTGATACAACATCATGAAGCTAAGAGGTCCATAAGAAAGCAACGACAACAAAGCATCAGAACATCATCATGTACAGGGACAACCTACAAATGCAAAATCTATGGTCGAGAATGTTTCTCAAACATCGGACTTCATAGTCACAGGAGGCGCTGCAACTTCAGGGGCACACAAAAACTTTTATCATAGTCTTTCGAGACTGAATTGCCAATGATATAATGAAATAATTTGAAAGTCACAAATGAATTATAAACCATTTTGCTTGAAAAAAAATCATCTCGGATTTTAAGCAATTTAAGCAAATCTTTGTCCAACTCTAAATCCAAACCAGTTAAACTCCGCTTAGGAAAATGTCGTTATGTCACCTCCTACTCATGGGGAAGTGGTCGAGTAAATACGTACTTTGGTCACATGTTATATGCGTTTCAAACTAGCGCGTACCTAAATATTGCAAATATTTTGACTCACCCTAGTATATTTGGTTTGGTTTGGTTTGGTTTGTTTTGTTTTACGGCATATCAACCTCAGTGGGTCATTTAATGTCGATAAAGTTTTGAAATAAATCAATTCTTAATGGATAATACAATTTTTTTATAAATACATTTTTCTATTTAACCCATAGATGGGACCCTAACAGGTACTACCACTCCGGGTCAGAGTGGACCAGGGGGCAATGGTTATGAAGGGGTGCTCCACATTCCCCAAACCTCCAAACCTAGTATATGGATCAAGACTATAAAAACTGTCCTAAGATTTCTTGTTCTGTTGTTGTTTTTATATGCATAACTATAAATTTATTATTTAATATTATAAATTAAAAAAATCTCTCCTTTAGAAACTGGTGGATTTTTCTTGACAAGTTTATCACCTTGTTCACAGAGTCGAGAAAAATAAAAGAAAAGAAAAAGAAACTTGGTTGGGTTTTGCGGCATGTCAACCCTTCAGTTATTTTATACCAAAGACGTTTTTGTTATATTTATTCTTATTGGGTATTCAAGTTTTTAAAAAACTCACTTTTTAAAAATTATTTTGATATGTCTATCCATTGCTGGGACCCTAACATGTACTACCACACTGTGTCAGTGCAGACCTTGGAAGCAATGGTTGGTTGATTGGTTGGGTTTTGCGGCATGTCAACCCTTCAGTTATTTTATGCCAAAGACGTTTTTGTTATATTTATTCTTATTGGGTATTCAAGTTTTTTTTTAAAACTCACTTTTTAAAAATTATTTTGATATGTCTATCCATTGGTGGGACCCTAACATGTACTACCACCCTGGGGCAGTGCAGACCATGGAAGCAATGGATGGTTGATTGGTTGAGTTTTACGGCATGTCAACCCTTCAGTTATTTTATGCCAAAGACGTTTTTGTTATATTTATTCTTATTGGGTATTCAAGTTTTTTTTAAAAACTCACTTTTTAAAAATTATTTTCATATGTTTATCTATTGATGGGACCCTAACATGTACTACCACACTGAGTCAGTGCAGACCTTGGAAGCAATGGTTGGTTGATTGGTTGGGTTTTACGGCATGTCAACCCTTCAGTTATTTTATGCCAAAGACGTTTTTGTTTTATCAATTCATGTTGGGTATTCAAGTTTGTTTTTAAAACTCATTTTTTTAAATCATTTTTATATGTCTAACCATTGATGGAACCCTAACATACTGGGTCAGTGCAAACCTGAGAACAATGGCAATGAATGGATACTCCACATTCCCCAGAGCTCCACAATTGGAACTTCGCCACTAGATACAGTTTAGCGTCATATCCAGGACACTAGGACCCTCATTCAGTGCCTTCTAGTACATATATGATGGAAAAGATTGGGGGTTTGCCATAAAGGCAATACAGTTGGGACAATCATATAGGTACTAGGACATGACATGACTAGCCAACTGACCAGAAAGGAGTCTCTCTGACATCCAGTCTACTCTAAGTCAAATGTTATTTCAAATGGTTTTAAAACACATTTTTAAAAAACTCATTTTGATATGTCTAACCATTGATGGGACTCTAACATGTACTACCACATTGGGTCAGTGCAGACTTGGGAGCAATGGTAATGAATTGGTTGGCTGGTTGGTTGGTTGGTTGGTTGGTTGGAATTTATGTCAAACCTTCAGTTATTTTATGTCAAATACGATTTTGTTTTATTCATTCTTGTTGGGCATTCAAGCTTTTTAAAAACTAATATACTGACCTAGAGCGGTAGTACCTGTTAGGGTCCCATCTATGGGTTAAATAGGTTTTTAAAAATTAATATTAAAAATGTGTTTAAAAATTGAGTTCGAAAAAACAAATTGAATACCCAACAAGAATTAATAAAACCATGTCTTCAATATTGAATAACTCAACAAGGGTTGACATTTCTCTGAATGTTTAAGATGAGGCTTGATGATTAGTATTATCTGCGTTATTCGGACTATTATCCTCGTCTTCATTGTTATCTGTACAACGTTTCGGTCGATATGCCCTCCGGCCTTCTTCGGGTATTTCTTGTCGGATTCGGGAACCAAGAAGGTTCCCGATTACGACAAGAAGGTTCCCGAGTCCGACAAGAAATACCTGAAGAAGGTCGGAGGACACATCAGCCGAAACGTTGTACCGATAACAATGAAGATTAGAATAACGCAGATAATACTAAGGGTTGACATGTCGTAAAGTCCATTAAAACAAACTTATCCCAAGGTTATTAGTCTGAAAACGAATGTTATAGTGCTACTGGGGTTCGAACTCGAGTATTTACGATATCACTGTCCAGCACGTTAACCACTAAGCAACGGAGACTCACTAAAATTGGAAATGGTTGATTTGAAATATTTTAAAGGTACAGCGTTTATTTTGATCTTAGTATCCTGGGTATGACGTTAAACTGCATCAAGTGGTGAAGTTTCAATTCTGAAACTCTGGGGAATGTGGAGTACCCATTCATCGCTATTTCTCTTAAGCCCACCCTGACCCAGAGCGATAGTACCTGTTAGGGCCTCATCTATGGGTTAAATAGATTTTTTGGCGGACCTGAACTTTCAGAACCCCCCCCCTCATTTAAAATTTTCTTTTTTCTTTTTTTTTTTCTTTCAATGGATTATTATCGATTACACACCAATCTATCAGATTGTGAAAAAAATTTCAAAAAAGTTATTTATTTTTCGAGATTTCAGGGGTGCTCATTTCCTCGTATAAGTTTATCGTAAACCGATCCCCCATATCGGAACCGCTCGAAAGGAAAGTGGCGCAAAGGTGTCAAAGTTAGGGTGGCCCAGAAAAAACAGAACCCAAATTATTTATTATCGAGCGGTTCCGATATGATGGTCGATTTACTATAAACTTATACGGGGAAATGAGCACCCCTGAAAACTCGAAAAATAAAGAACTTTTTAGAATTTTTTTTTTTTTACAATCTGATAGATTGGTGTGTAAACGATAATAATCCATTGAAGAAAAAGAAAAGAAATTACAAAGAAAAAAATTTTTTTCAGCGGTTCCGATATGGGGGATCGGTTTACGATAAACTTATACGGGGAAATGAGTACCCCTGAAAACTCGAAAAATAAATAACTTAAAAAAATTTGTTTTTACAATCGGATAGATTGGTGTGCAATCGATAATAATCCGTTGAAGAAAAAAAAAAAGATTAAAAACAAAAATTTTAGATGGGGGGGGGGTCTGAAAGTTCAGATCCGCCGATTTTTAAAAACTGAGTATTAAAAATATGTTTAAAAAATTGAGTTTTAAAAAGAAACCGAATAACCAACAAGAATTAATAAAATTATGTCTTCAACATAAAATAACCCAACAAGGGTTGACATGCCGTAAAATCCAGCAAATCAAACCTATCCTAAGGGTATTAGTTCGAAAATGAATGTTATAGCGCTACTAGGGTTCGAAGTTGTTTACTACGATGTCACAAACCGGTACGTTAGCCACTAAGCAACGGAGACTCACTACACTTAGGAATGGTTGCTTTGAAAGATATTAAAGGTTTTATTTTCCCAGTACCCCACTCGTACCGGGTCAGGCACGAAGGCCCTATTTATGTGGGACCACCCACAAACCGAGACTCATGGGTGGCAGGTGGAAAAATTGCGTCGATCCCGTCGACATTCCCCCTCAAGGGGGCGCCTCAGGCGCTGGGCAATAAACCCAGCCCTGCCCCTTTAAGTCAAGAGGGCAGGTATTGCCTGGAGGGATGGCACTCTGGGATCGACGCTATTAATTTACCATCTCACCGGTCCAGTGGCCGAAGCTCACTGGACCCCCGCCTGAGGGGTAAGGCATAAGGTTTAAGATATTAAAGGTACAGCGCTTATTTTCATCTTAGTGTCCTGGTAATGACGGTAAACTACATCTAGTGGTGAAGTTCTGAAACTCTGGGAATGTGGAGTACCCCTTTATCGCTATTTCTCACCAGCCTGTTGTATGTGTATACATACACTACATTAATCAAGGTTATTAGTCCGAAAATGAATGTTATAACACCACTAGGGTTCGAAACTGTTTACTACGATGTTACTGTCCGGCCCGTTATCCACTAAGCTACAAGGATTCACTAAAACTGGTAATGGTCGCTTTGAAAGTAATTAAAGATACGGCGATTATTTTGATTTTTAAAAAGAGTTACGAAATATGTTCCTACGTATATAAAAAAAAGTTCTCTCCGTGGGTCCATATAAAAAAAGGAGTCCCTTTCAGTTTTTGGAGATTGAGGGGGAATAGTGTTAAAAATAAGAGTCCCTTTAGGTTTTTGGAGATTGAGGGGGAATAGTGTAAAAAAAAAGAGTCCCTTTCAGTTTTTGAAGATTGAGGGGGAAGAGTGTAAAAAAAAAAGAGTCCCTTTCGGTTTTTGAAGATTGGGGGGAATAGTGTAAAAAAAAGAGTCCCTTTCGGTTTTTGAAGATTATGGGGTAAGAGTGTAAAAAAAAAGAGTCCCTTTAGGTTTTTGGAGATTGAGGGGGAAGAGTGTAAAAAAAGAGTCCCTTTCGGTTTTCGGAGATTTGGTGGGGGGGAATAGTGTAAAAAAAAGAGTCCCTTTCAGTTTTTGGGATTGACGGGGAAGAGTGTAAAAAAAAGTCCCTTTCGGTTTTTGGAGATGGGGGGAGTGTAAAAAAAAGAGTCCTTTAGGTTTTTGGAGATTGAGGGGTAAGAGTGTAAAAAAAAAGTGTTTTTGGAGATTGAGGGGGAATAGCATAAAAAAGAGTCCCTTTCGGTTTTTGGAGATTGAGGGGGAATAGTGTTAAAAAAAAGAGTCCCTCTCGGTTTTTGGAGATTGAGGGCGAAGAGTGTAAAAAAAAAGAGTCCCATTCGGTTTTTGGAGATTGGGGGGAAAGAGTGTAAAAAAAAAGAGTCTCTTTCGGTTTTAGGAGATTATGGGGTAAGAGTGTAAAAAAAGTGTCCCTTTCGGTTTTTGGAGATTGGGGGGTGGTAAGACTGTCAAAAAAGAGTCCCTTTCGGTTTTTGGAGATGGGGGGGGGTAAGACTGTCAAAAAAAGAGTCCCTTTCGTTTTTTGGAGATTGAGGGGTAAGAGTGTCAAAAAAGAGTCCCTTTCGGTTTTCGGAGATTGAGGGTGGGGGAGAGTGTCAAAAAAAGTCCCTTTCGGCTTTTGGAGATTGAGAGGGAATAGTGTCAGTTCTTATTGTAGTTATTCTTGTGTTGTTGTACCAAATCGATGGCATTTGATAGAGAAGTCTACTGAATGGAACTAAACATGAAGTGTTCCTATTGATTAAGTGGGGGGGGCTCTTCTTTCTCGGCTTTCCATTTCTATTTGCCCCCCCCCGCCGGCCTTGGCGAACGGAAAATGCCATTGGAGGGCGATGTGACCATTTTCCTACCCGAGATCGTTGCCACCCGATGGTAATAATTAGCGGGGGAGGATCAGGCAAAAGAGGGGAGGTTGAGGGTAGATGGATGGGGGAGGAGAAGGGGTAGGAGGAGGAGGAGGAAAAGAAAAGAAAGTAAAAGAGGAAGTCGACGTACAAGGTATCGTATGTTCGTTTCGTTTTTATAAATGTCCCTCACCCCCCACACCCATCACTTTTGAACAATCCGTCTTTTGAATAAACCACTCCCACCGGAAGTTGATTTTTATCATATTGCCAAGCAGGACCGGGCTGGGACGATGCGTCATTCCTCTCTGCCTCTCCCTCTCTCTTTTCTGTCTGTCTGTCTCTTGCTCTCTCTCTCTCTCTTCTCTCTCTCTCTCTCTTTCTTTTTCTTTATCTTTCTTTCTTTTTTCTTTCTTCCTTTCTTTCTCTCTCTCACTTACGTTCTCGCTCTTTCTTT
>CM042171.1:36788169-36813169 GCA_023376005.1 Doryteuthis pealeii
CCGGGTTCGATACCGACCATCGCCAACTCAGCGTATGAGTAGCACAGGGATCTCTACGGTAATGTGAGGAGCTGATGATAGGTGTAGTGCTCCACCTCCGACGCCAAAACAATCTCCTTGGTCCAATGCGAGTGACGGGGGATAGACTCCCTCAATATCTGGCTGATACCGACTTTAGGACATCCCGAATACTTTACTTACTTTTACTTATACTGGAGATTCTGTATATGTCTGTAACCGAAACTTGGTCACTGCTTACGTCACAGTAGCCTCAGAAATTGCGTAAGTTTATCAATGAGTATTTATCTTATAGTCAAAATCATTAATACATCGAATACATCGAATAAATCTTATTATTCATTAAAAACGTCTCTATGAAAATCTGAGTTAGTTATTAGTGCGTTTGAAATATAATATATATCACTAAGAAATAAAGTTTTACAAAAATATATAGTGTAGTTAATTTGCATACTAGTTTTAACAAAACCGGGTTTAATAAATAATAAATCTTATTATTCATTAACAACGTCTCTATGAAAATCTGAGTTAGTTATTTTGCGTTTGAAATATAATATATATCACTAAGAAATAAAGGTTTACATAATATATAGTGTAGTTAATTTGCATACTAGTTTTAACAAAACCGGGTTTAATAAATAATTTCTTGGTGTTAGTGATCTCTAATATTATTGTTTTATTTTCCAATGAATTAAAATCAATCGAACGAATGATTTTATATTTTTAAAAAATCATTAAAACATAATTTAAAAAGATGCAATCGTTATATGCGTTCTTATTTTGTTAGTCTAATTTAATATATTTCATTACATTAAAACTTACATACTTATGCCCGGTGGGCGCATATTCTTGTTAGTATTGCTAATAAATTTTACTATATGTTTGATTATTTGATTGGATTTAACGGCATGTCAACCCGTTTGGAATTACTTTATGCCAAGAGGTAAATTGTGGGTTATGGGTAAATTTTTATTTTTGATCTTTTTCCAAAGTTTATTCTTGATTTTCTTAGTCTATTGTCTCTAGGTGTTTTATTTGTCTGATTTCTTTTTAGATAAGGCTTGATAATTTGTATTATTTAGATTTTTTTTTTACTGTTATCCTCTTCATTATTGTTATGTATACAACGTTTCGGCCGGTCTGCCCTCCAGTCTACTTCAGGTGCTTCTTGTTATTTTTTAGATGAGGCTTGATAATTTGTATTATTTAGATTTTTTGGACTGTTATCCTCTTCATTATTGTTATATATACAACGTTTCTGCCGGTGTGCCCTCCAGTCTACTTCAGGTGCTTCTTGTTATTTTTTAGATGAGGCTTGATAATTGTATTATTTAGATTTTTTGGACTATTATCCACTTCATTATTGTTATATATATACAACGTTTCGGCCGTGTGCCCTCCAGTCTACTTCAGGTGCTTCTTGTTATTTTTTAGATGAGGCTTGATAATTTGTATTATTTAGATTTTTTGGACTGTTATCCTCATCTTTATGGTTATATATACGTTTCGATACGTTTCGGCCGATATAGCCTCCGGTCTTCTTAAAATGATTCCTGTTATCTTTTTTAGATGCGGTTTAATAATTTATATTATTTAGATTTTTAGGACTGTTGTCTTCATTTTTATTGTTATATACACAACGTTTTTGGTCGATGTTGCCTCCGACCTTCTTCAGGTGTTTCTTGTTTTATTTCCTTATTCTTAATTTTAATGAGGCTTGATAATTTGTATTATTTAGATTTATGGGGACTGTTATCCTTATCTTTATTGCTATAGACACAACGTTTTTAGTCGATGTGCCCTCCGGCCTTCTTCAGGTATTTAAATCAGGAACCTTCTCGACAAATTCAAGAGTTTTCATGTCCTCATCAGGAGCCTTCACGGAACTTCGAACCGAATCCTTTATTTAATCCATTCGGATTCTAGTAGTTTTCATTCTGTTAACCATGACCGTATACAAGTGTTAAGCTATGTTAAGTAGTCTATGTTATTATTTAGATGAGACTTGATAATTTAGATTATTTGGATTATTCGGACTATTTTCCTCATCTTTATTGTTATCTGCACAACGTTTTCAGCCGATGTGCTCTCTGGCCTTCTTAAGGTGTTTCTTGATATTTCTTAGATGAGGATTGATAATTTGTATTTTTTTACGGTTATCCTCATCTTTATTGTTATATACACACCGTTTTTGGCCGATGTGCCCTCCGGCCTTCTTAAGGTGTTTCTTGATATTTCTTAGATGAGGATTGATAATTTGTACTTTTTTACGGTTATCCTCATCTTTATTGTTATATACACACCGTTTTTGGCCGATGTGCCCTCCGGCCTTCTTAAGGTGTTTCTTGATATTTCTTAGATGAGAATTGATAATTTCTATTATTTAGATTTTCTGGGCTGTTATCCTCTTTATTGTTATATACACAACGTTTTTGGACGATGTGCTTTCATGTCGTAATCGGTCGCTTTTATCGAACTTCGAACCGAATCCTTTATTTAATTCAATCGGTTTCTAGTATTTCTCATTCTGTTAACCATGACCGTATACAAGTGTTAAGCTATGTTAAGTAGTCTATGTTATTTTGGCTTGTATTGACAATTTGTATCAACCAAGACAAGCACATACCTCTCACTAATTATCATTACTCATTGCAAATATTCGATGTGATTTTCTTTAAATGATTTTGATAAATTTCATTTTTATTTTATATGGGGTCCACGAGATTTCATTTTTATTATATGGCTTATTTGAAGTGAGCACATTTGTGCACCCACTCCAAAATTTTTTTTATTGATTCTTTATTATATGGGGGTCCACGAGATTTCATTTTTATTATATGGGGGTCCAGGAGATTTCATTTTTATTTATGTGGGGGGCAACGAGATTTCATTTTTATTTATATGAGAGGCCAGAAGATTTAATTTTTATCTATATATATTTACCACCCCCTCCGCACGAGCAGGATGCGACACAAGGTCAATTTCTTAAGCGGAGTTCAGCAGGTTTGAATTTAGAGTTTTCCTTCTCCTAGACCGGTTGCTTAACCAAGGTTAAAGAGACCAGTCTGCCCTACTATTGACTCATAGCTGGAGGGAGAGTAGGATTCATACCTTTCCCAAGGATATTAGCGCTAAGTGAAATGCAATTACCACGTCCAGGATTTGAACTCGGGGCGACGAGTCCATTTCCCATGACTTTAACCATTACACCACGCGCTTCCTTAATTTTTATCTATATGGGGTCCAGAAGATTTCATTTTTATTCATATAGGGGCGGGAGGTTTTATGTCTTTCTATATGGAGGTCCACGAGATAGAACCTGAAAAAGTTTGAAAAGTTAGCGAGCTACGCTGGCAGAATATTGTTAGTGAGTTAGGTACTCGAGCATTGCCCAGGCAGGATAAGCGAGTTAGAGTAGCTTTTGTCTGATATCTATTTATCTATACATAAAGGGCAGTTGCGCAAATCTGTATGTCCGGAGGAAACTTCGAAAATAAAACTATTGACGACAAAGTAAATATATATACACATTAAATATCACTAGGGCTTGGTTTTTGAGCAAAAATAATTAAGATTTGATTTATATTAGTGAAGATAATTAAAAAATAAAATCTAATAACAGCATGAATTTTTTTTTTGCGTTTAATATTTTAGATAGTAGACATAAACATTTCTTTTCAGAGTAGCTGGATCAATGCAAAGTCTATTTTTTTACATAGGGATTTAAAAAAGGGCATCCCATGAGGATTTAACTCATGATTCAGTAATAATTCACGATTCAGTAATAATGGATCTGCGGGACTAACTTTAAAGAATCCCCCTCTACCCAGGCGACGCCGGGTAGCCGCTTCTAGTACATATATAAAGGACAGTTGTGTGTATCTGTTTGTCCGCAGGAAAATTCGAAAATAAAACAATTAAGGGCAAAGTAAATATATATACAAATTAAATATCACCAGGGCTTGGTTTTTGAGCAAAAATAATGAAGATTTGATTTATATTATCGAATACATTTAAAAATTAAATAACATTATAAAATAACTTCTATTATATAATAGATTCTACTCAGCCATTTTCGGCGTTTTATGATTTTTATGGGTCATCCTGGGAGGATCGAACTCGTTATTCAGTAGTAATAGATCTGCAAACGATTATTAAACCATGTTTTTTTTAATCCTCTACCCAGGCTTCGCCGGGTAGCCGCTTCTAGTAAAATATAAATAATAGCTTTCTAATCTCAAAAGACACATGCAACAGCGGCATTCTTCGTCAAAGAAAACTAAGGTAATCTGGCTTTCATTTTTAAAGAAAACCACATGCAGGGATTTGACAATCGGCCGTAGCTTGCCATAATACAAAAGTGGGGGAAGTTTTGAGGTGAACATTTTTTTTGCATACTTTACGTAATGAATTTTTCAAACGTTCACGGGAGTGGTAATACATGTTAGGGTCACGTCTATGGATTAAATAGAAAAGCAAGTTTTAAAAATGTGCTAAAAAATTAAATCTAAGCATGAATAGAACAAAACGTCTTCGGCATAGAATAACCCAACAAGGGTTGACATGCCGTAAAATCCAACAAACCAAACCAAACGTGCATGAAGTTATTTCCCCGCATCTCACCATGCAGGTCAGACACAAGGTTTATTTTCGTGGGGGCCACCCCCGAACCGAAACTCATGGGATGTCAAGCACAAAAAAAGAATTCGTGGATCTCCTCTACATTCCTCCTAAGGCATCTCAGGTACTGGACAATAAAACCATCCCTGCTCCTTTAAATCAAGGAGGCAGATATTACCTGGGGTGACGACCCCTGAGATCACGCAGTTAATTTCACTACCGGTCCAGTGGCCGAAGCCAGCAGACAGAAGTCCGAGGGCCAGGTAAGCGTATTTGCCACGCATCCCACTTATACAGACGTGACACAAGGATATTTTATGTAGGCCCACGCGCAAGCCGGAAGTCATGAGTGGTAGGCACAAAAATGCGTTGATCCCGTCGGCATTCACCCTCAAGCACTGGGCAAATAAACCCAGTCCTGTCCCTTTAAATCAAGGGGGCAGGTATTGCCTGGATAGATAGCCCCCTGGGATCGACGCTGTTAATATTACTTATCCGATCCGATGGGGCAAGTAAGTAGAACCAAGCGTGCACGAATACGAGAAATGGTGTGTTTGGAAGTGATTTTCAGTGTTGGACAAAAATTTGTTCCTTGTGGATGGGTATTCCGGATTTTCGGTTTGGACGAAAAATTTGTTCCTTGTGGACCTGTATTCCGGACTTTCGGTGTAGTTCGAAAATTTGTTCCTTGTGGACCCGTATTCCGGACTTTCGGTGTTGGGCGAAAATTTGTTTCCTTTGGATGAGTATTCCGGATTTTTCGGTCTTGGACGAAAATGTGTTCCTTGTGGATGGGTATTCCGGATTTTCGGTATTGGACGAAAATTTGTTCCTTGTGGACCTGTATTCCGGACTTTCGGTGTAGTTCGAAAATTTGTTCCTTGTGGACCCGTATTCCGGACTTTCGGTGTTGGGCGAAAATTTGTTCCTTTTGGATGAGTATTCCGGATTTTCGGTGTTGGACGAAAATTTGTTCCTTGTGGATCTGTATTCCAGATTTTCGGTGTTGGACGATAATTTGATCCCTGTTGACTGGTGTTTCGGCTTTTCGGCGTTGGTTTAGTGAGGAGAGACTTACGTTTTAGTACTCCATATTTCTGGCTTTGCGCCAAATTAAAACGAGTTTCGTAGATGACTAATGTTTAGTAAATATCCTTAAAAGATTAGTCGCAAGATTGAAGATTATCTTAAGAAATCCACTTGTCATTATAACAAATAATTTTTGACAGTCTATATTGCACTGGTATGAGAGTCAAGCCAGAGAAAGAATCCACAAAATTAAATGTCTCTCTTTTACAAACATGTCTAATTAAATACAAACGTAAGATCATAAAAATTAATGGCCACTTAGCACGGACATATTAAACCATTTTATAATGAACAAAGTCCTGGCCGTTCGGAATGACAGATATTGGCTTGACCATCGCTGTCGAAACACCATCTTCGGTGTTTATGCATTTAATTCTATTTTATTGAAGTCATAAAACTGACAACCTCAATACTAAGAAGATGGTTGGTTGGTTATTTTGTTTAATGGCATACCAACCCTTGTGAACCATCCAATGCAAAATCCATTCTTTATATATACTAGCAAATATAAGCACCCTCCGGGTGCAAGTATTTGAATTTTAATGTAATGAAATATGTTAAATTTGAAATACTTTTGAAACTAAATAAAAATCCAAATAAAATGATTTGAAACAGAGGGGGTATAATCGAAGAATAGAACAACTTTGAAACTAAGTCTTCCATCATTTTTCATCACTCCCTCCTTTTATTGCTGAATTTTCCTAATTTAACTATTTAGTTAAATTAGGAAGTAAAGAATAAAATTACTGTTATTTCTTTATATTAAAGGATTTCTTTTTAAGATTTATCCCCGAGATTTTTGCTCATATTCATTAAGAAAAAAACAAACTATTAGAAATCAATAATACCAAGCGCATATTTAATAAAATTAAACTTTAATATCAATATGCAAATTAGCTTTCCTGTTCACACTGTAACCTGCTATTTTGTTTGCATATATAAATACAATTGCATGTTATTAGAATGTAGATAAAGTCAAAAGTATTAATAAGGTTTAACAATTTTATCAATAACTGAGGTTTAAATAAAAATAAATTCATGGTGAATGTGACGTCAATAACTAAGGGAATTGTGACTTGAGTAGTGATTTAGTTTCGGCTTCAGACAGACAAACACACAATCTCCATTATAATAAGACTAGCAAATATATGCACCCTCCGGGTGCAAGTATTTAAGTTTTAATGTAATAGAATATCATATTAAATTTGAAAGACTAACTAAATAAGAATAAAAAAAAAAAGATTTGAAACAGAGGGGGCTATAATCGAAAAATAGAACAACTGAAACTTATTCTTCCATCTTTCATTACTCAATTTTTCTAATTTAACTATTTAGTTAAGATAGGAAGTATTTAATAAAAATACTGTTATTTTCTCTTGTAAATAATTTTCTTTTAAGATTTATCCTCGAGATTTTTGCTCTTATTCATTAAGATAAAACCAAACAATTAGAAATCAATAATACAAAGCACATATTTATTAAAATCAAATTTTAAATATCAATATGCAAATTAGCCTTCTCGTTCACACTGTAAACCGGTATTTTGTTGTATATATAAATACAATTAGATCTTATTTGTACGTAGATATGGTTAGCAGTATTAATAATGTTAAACGATTTTATTAATAATTGAAGGATTAAAAGAATGAAATCATGGAGAATTTGACGTAAATAATTAAGGGAATTGTGACTTGAGTAGTGATATAGTTTCGGTTACAGACAGAAAAACACACAATCTCCATTATAATAATAATAATAATATATATATATATATATATATATATGAATGGAAGTGAATCCGACAGTGTGAGATAAATATTTAGAAAAAACAAACACATGATGTTAAAATTCGCTGACAGAATTCTGTTTCGACCCTTTATTATATATATATAAAATATATATATATATTAATATATATATATATATATATATATATATATAAGTATTAACGTACCGGTGGGTATAAGAACGATCGTTGGAAGCGCACAATATCCAGAGGTTAAGGTTGAGAAAAAACAAATACAAAGTGCTCAATACAATGTAGAGCATAAATTTATTTTAAGGATGGAAAGGAGTAACCTACTCGAGTTTCATCGATTGATTCTTCAGGGTTACTTTGAATTAATCGAGTTTACGATTAATCTTAGGTGTTATAAACATGCCCGAACCCTGAAGAATCAATCGATGAAACTCGAGTAGGTTACTCCTTTCCATCCTTAATATATATATATATATATATATATATATTATATGTAGAGAGTAAACTAAAGACATGTGTTTCAAGGTATCACCTCTCATATATATATATATATATATATATATATATATATATCTTATTATAATGGAGATTGTGTGTTTTTCTGTCTGTAACCGAAACTATATTACTAATCGAGTCACAATTAACATAATTATTTACATCACATTCTTCATGATTTTATTTATATTTAAACCTCAATAATTAATAAAATTGCTTCAACTTTTTTATTAGTGTTGTCCATATCTGCATACAAATAGCATGCTATTGTATTTATATATACAACAAAATAGCGGTTTGCAGTGTGAACGGGAAGGCTAATTTGCATATTGATATTAAAAATGTGATTTTATTAAATATGTGCTTAGTATTATTGATTTCTAACAGTTTGGTTTCATTTTAATGAATATAAGCAAAAATCTCTCCAATGAATCTTAAATGAAATCCATTAACAAGAAAAAAAAAGTAATTTTATTCTTTATTTCCTAATTTAACTAAATAGTTAAATAAATAAAATTCAGCAATGAAAGACGGCAGTGATGGAAGAGTAAGTTTCATTTCTATTTTTCTATTATACCCCCACTCTGTTTCAAATCTTTTTATTTGCATTCTTATTAGACTTTCTAATTTAATACGATATTTCATTACATTAAAACTTAAATACTTGCACCCGGAGGGTGCATATATTTGCTAGTATATATATATATATATATATATATATATATATATATATAACTTTCAAAGAAAGAAAAAACGTAACAAGCCGTCATTCCGTAAAAAATTTATTTCGACCAAAAGCTCAAAAGGCTTGTAAATCTTTTTTAAAATCCTTAAGGGGCTGGTCTATTCAGACGGATATATATATATAGCTGGAGGGAAAGTAGTTGGATTCATACCTTTCCCGAGGGTATTAGCGCTATGTGAAATGCAAATAGCCTCATCAAGGTTAAAGAGCCCAGTCTGCCCTACTATTTACTCATAGCTGGAGGGAGAGTAGAATTCATACCTTTCCCAAGGGTATTAGCGCTAAGTGAAATGCAATTACCACGTCCAGGATTTGAACTCGGGGCGACGAGTCCATTTCCTATGACTTTAACCATTACACCACGCGCTTCCTAACAATTTTCGGGATATAACAGACTAAATAAACAAACCAAGTCATGTGTGCAGACTGAATAAGGATTAAAGTCCAACTGCTTAGTGTACGAGTATCAATTGTAAACTCTCCGGTAAATAAATGACTGGGGTGCAAATGGGCCACATCTAATCATGCAAGTACTTCGTTTGGCGCCTGTGTGATAGGCTGTTTGGTTGGTTGGCTGGTTGGTTGAATTTTACGGCCTGTCAACCCATGTTGGGTTATTTCGTACCGAAGACGTTTTGTTTTATTCATTCTTCATGGCATTCAATGGGTATTTTTCAAACTTAATTTTTTTCAAACTCAGTTTTTTTCTATTTAACGCATAGATGGGACCCTAACATGTACTACCACTCCAGTCAGAGTAATAGTGATAATAAGTAAAAAAAGTAAGGTTGTCGGGGCGGCCTAATGTCGGTATCAGCCAGTCATCGAGGGTGCCTATCCCCTTTTCAATAGCGCTAGATCAAGGAGATTATTTTAGCGTCTGAGGTGGAGCGCCACACCTACCATCAGCTCCTTACTTTACCGCACAGATCCCTGTGCTACTCATACGATGAGTTGGCGAGGGCGGGTATCAAACTAGGAACCTTGTGGTTTCTAGCCGAACGCTCTACCGACTGAGCTATGCTAAAGACGTTTTGTTTTTATCAATTCTTCATAGGTATTTAATGAGTATTTTAAAACACAATTCAATTTTTTTTAAAACTTATTTTTTTCTATTTAACGCATAGATGGGACCCTAACAGGTACTATCACTCCGGGCCAGGGTGTACCTGGGAGTAATGGTGATGAAGGGATACTTTACATTCCTCAGAGCTCCAGAATTGGAACTTTACCATCAGATAGAATTTAATGTTATACCCAGGACACTAAGATCCTTAGTCACTGCCTTCTAGCACCCATATGATAAAAAGTATTGGGGGTGGTGGTGCCATAAGGGCAATAAGGATGGCACAAATATATAGGTGCTAGTGATGATAGGTAGGCCATTCCTACCTAAAATAAAATATTATTTC
Source organism: Doryteuthis pealeii (assembly GCA_023376005.1). Taxonomy (NCBI): domain Eukaryota; kingdom Metazoa; phylum Mollusca; class Cephalopoda; order Myopsida; family Loliginidae; genus Doryteuthis; species Doryteuthis pealeii. The sequence goes on from CM042171.1 coordinate 36,798,308, forward strand.
CACTCTTTATTTAATGCTGACAGTTAATTAATTTTAACACGTTCGATGCGATGTGCACCACATATGATACACGAAAAACTGTCCAAAACCGGGTTTGGTTTGGTTTGGTTTGTTTTACGGCATATCAACCTCAGTGGGTCATTTAATACCGATTAAGTTTCAAAATAAATGAATTCTTAATGGATATTCAATTTTTTCTATAAACACATTTTTCTATCTAACCCATAGATGGGACCCTAACAGGTACTACCATTTCGGGTCAGAGTGGATCAGGGAGTAATGGTGAGAAAGGGGTGCTACACATTCCCTAGACATCCAGAACTGGAACCTCACCATCAGACAGAGTTTAACGTAATTCCCAAGACATGTAGACGCTCAGCCACCGCCTTCTAGATAAAGAAGGTTGGGGCTTGCCATAAGGACAATTTGGGACAATCATATATGTGCTAGGGCTTGACGTGACCAGCCGATTGATCGGAGGGGGCCTCTCCGACCGCCCGTCTAGCCTAAGTAAGGGTTCTAAAACCGGCATATATATATATATATATATATATATATATATATATATATTTACAATACTAAAGAGGCCAGTTTAGCTCAGTCAGTAGAGCATCTACTCAGAAACCACAAGGTTCCAGGTTCGATATTGGCCCTAGCTAACTCAGCGAAACTTGCACGGGGTAAAGTTGTTTTGGGTTTTTTTTTTTACCCACTGAGCAAGGCACCGTAAAAATGAATTTTTGCTTTTTTTGAGTCAGTAGGTCACTGCGATGGCACACATCTCGTTGGCATTAAATCAGGGTGAAATTTAAATCGGTGCTGGGTTTTTTTTTATTGAGGGGTGGGTGGGGGTTGTTTGGAGCGGGGTGGGTGGGGTAGGGGAGGGGAGGAGGGAAAATATCCGACATTTGGAAGCTGATGAAATTCTGGTTTCCATTTTCTGGTCAGCGTTTCAGTTCTGCAATTGTAGATATTTGAACATTCCGGCTTTGCATTTCAACAATTCTTCTTAGAACGGTGATTCTTAACTAAAGGAAGTGTTACTTTTGAAATTCTACAAGTCTTCATCTGGACGGCGTCTGGAACCAACATGTGGTTGATATATATATATATATATATAATATATATATATATATATATATAAACACACTGGCATAACTACTGTCCAGGGGGTAATAAACTAAACTCACATTAATATATATAAAATGGGAGCCTACCGTGGTATGTTATCAGAATAACCTGGGAAACCAATTAATTCTTATTGTTAGTTTCTCATGGAAAGCTCTATAATAGTAGCCTTGTACCAGACTCAGTTTGGGAGTAATAATTCATTACACACACACACACACACACACACACATATATATATAATATATATATATATCTGATGATGGACTCTCCCGTCGATTAAGACGTATGAGTGTTCATACAAATGAACGTATATATATACGAATGTATATATATTAACTTTGTCGTTAATTGTTTTATTTTCCATGTTTCCTCCGGACATACATACATACACAACTGCCCTTATATATATATATATATATATATATATATATATATATATATATATATAAGTTGAAATGGAAGCAAATCCGACGGTATGTTGAAAGGAAAAGTTAAGGAAAGAAAATGCTGAATGGATAAAAAGGATTTTCTTTTATTATACTGACTCGTGTTTCGGCCAGGATTTTATCCATGCGTATTTTATTTTTATCCATTCAGCATTTTCTTTCCTTTATTTTCCTTTCAACACACACACACACACACACACACACACACACACATATATATATATATATATATATATATATATATATATATATCCACAGACAACGTATTTCCACGTTTCTCGTCTCTTCAGAGTGGCTAGACACAGCAACTACCTCTGACCAGGAGCGAAACCGACTGACTTTTCCTCAGCCCGATTTGTTAACCACTCGGCAATTTGACTGCTGCCGTTACGGGGCGTTATCTAAACTATTAACTACATACATTTGTTTATATAATTTTACGATCACCAGAGAGATCCAGTCTATAAACAACACACATTTAATAATACCTGTTCTGCTGTAGCGATGGCGGGCACTTATTCTTGCAAAATGTTCTCATTTGCACACACACACACACACACACACACACATATATATATATATATATATATATATATATATATATATATATTAGGGCAGTTGTGTATGTATGTATGTCCGGAGGAAACATGGAAAATAAAACAATTAACGGCAAAGTATATATATATACACATTAAATATCACCAGGGCTTTCTAATTGAGCAAAAATAATAGAGATTTGATTTATATTCGTGAAGATAACTAAAAATTGAAAGTTAAATGATAACGGCATGGGTTTTTTTTTTCATTTAATATTTTAGATAGTAGACATTAACATTTCTTTTCAGAGTAGCTGGATCAATGCAAGGTCTATTTTCTTTTTATATAGGGATTTAAATGGGGCATCCCACGAGGATTCAACTCACGATTCAGTTATAATGGATCTGCGGGACTAACTTTAAAAAATTCCCCCTTTACCCAGGCGATGCCGGATAGCCGCCGCTAGTATATATATATATGAGGGTTGCTGTTTCCCGCATTTGTTCAAGGTAGCACGCAACGTTGTCGTATAGTTCCCATCTAAGGCTTTTCTCAGAGAGTTTCGTTAAAGTCTAAGCGGTGCAGCCATACAGTAGTAAAGATACGTGATGTGTAGATTATGATAATGAATAAAGCTGTTGTTACAATGCAAGAGGTACTAATTTTTGTGTTTACAACGGTTGCGATGAAAATCAAATATCTGAAATTTTAAATAATTGGTTGACTAGTTGGCTGGTTGCGTTTTACGGCATGTCAACCTTGTTGGACTATTTTAAACCGAAGACGTTTTTTTAAATTCTTATTACAATTATTTTAATTATATTTTAATTGGTTTATTATATAAGACCATTCATAGGATTGATTTTAATACGTTAGTGAATAAAACAATATTAGAGATCAATAACACCAATTAGTTATTTAAATCCGGTTTTGTTAAAACCAGTATGCAAATCAACCACACCATATATTAAACTTTTATTTCTTAATGATATATAAGACACATTGCTGGATTTAAAACGCACTAATAACATGGGCCTTTCGGGGCCTGTGTCTATTAATGAAATTAACGGCATCGATCCCAGGGGGCTATCCCCCCCACGCAACACCTACCCCCTCGATTTAAAGGGGCAGGGCTGGGTTTATTGCCCAACGCCTGAGGGAATGCCGACGGGATCGACGCCTTTTTTGTGACTACCACCCATGAGCTTCGGCTTGTGGGTGGGCCCACATAAAAAATGTCCTTGTCTCACGCCCTCATAAGTGGGATGAGAAGCAAATACCCTAATGACTTGGGCTCTTCAGAGCCAGAGTTTATTAATGAAATTTAATGTTGAAAAATATTTTTTTAAACTAAGTTTAATTGAAATTATATATTGCAATACTAACACAAACAACTGGGACTAATGTGTCTACCGTTAAGTTCAATAATTAATTTCAATGGTTAATTAAATGTATAGAAATTTGGGTTTTTTGTTGTTTTTTTTTAAGCAATACGTAATTAAAAACAACCTTAATCCCCTAAAACCGTAACCCAATTCGAAAAATGTTAATTCATAGACTGTAGTTAAACTGTCATTGGGTACCACCAAAAAACTTTCCGTTTTAATTTTCCGATCTAAATCAGAAATTTAGATCGGAAAATTAAAACGGAAAGTTTTTTGGTGGTCCCCAATGACAGTTTAACTACAGTCTATGAATTAACATTTTGCGAATTGGGTTACGGTTTTAGGGGATTAAGGTTGTCAGCCCATCACGGGTCGCCAACTATGGCCAACAATTGGCCCTATTTTGGAGGGGGTCTTACCCCTCTGCAGAGGCGCAGTCGGTGTATTCTAAAGCCCCGACAGAGCTGATTTAGTGGTTGTAAACAAATCTAGGAAAAGAATTTGTCCCGTTATTTTTTGAATGGTGATAAGCCGGAGATTATCATTAAAATCTGCCGTGTAGAATTTCCTCAGATTTGAATAACTCAGATTACTTTGAGTTCTCTTTCTTCCAGAAACTATAGATCTTAATTCCTATTTTTCAGGAAATAGCTTTTAATTTACCATTTTATTTCTTTTCTTTTTTTTTCTTTTCTTTTTTTTTTTCCTAAGAAAAAGAAGAAAAAAAATCAAAATCAAAATACCGGTGTAAGTTAAAAGCAATTGTCGGTAATGTAATCGGTTGCAACCGCGCAGGAATCTGTTATCTCTAATTGTAATCAGGCTCGAGTAGACCGAATTACTGCTCGAATGCTTTTGGAAACGTTTAAAGTCCGCGGTACTTAATTCAAATACTTTCAGAAAAAAAAGGAGTCATGCTCAAAGGGACAATAATTAAGAACTATCAGGACCTGCGGATATACCACAGTATCATAATTTAATTATTACAACGTTTGATATGTTTACTTAAGAGCTATTGCTAAATAGTTCAATATGTTAAAGGTATAATAATCTTGATTTAACTCTAACTCTTTTTTCTTTATTTACTTCTTTTTATATTTTCATTATGTTCCATTGAAACAGATTAGCGTTATAGCTTCAGCCCGCTCACTCCCTCTCTCTATCTTTCCCCTACCCTCTTTCTTTCTTTTTTTATTATATTTTGTCTGTGTAGCATGTCCTTTTTTCTTCCCTTTCTTTTTTTAATAATAAAAATTTAGCTGAGGTGACGATACTCCTAAGAAATAAGAATTCGCCGGATAAGGAACATCAGATAATCAGGATTTACATTTTTGCATTTAATCTTAGGCGATTTGGATGGTCTCATTTTTAATCAGAGTGTGTTGCAAGATGATAACGGTCTATATATATATATATATATATATATATATATATATATTGGCATCACTAGATGGCGACACAGACTTCTTTGACATTGTCGCCGGAGTCCTACAAGGGGATACATTAGCACCATATATATTCATAATATGCTTAGACTATATACTCCGAACATCACTAGACCCCATAAAAGAAAAAGGCCTCACACTAAAAAAAGCAAGAAGCAGGCGATATCCCGTACATACTATTACGGATACGGACTATGCTGATGACCTAGCACTACTCGCAAATACACCTGCACAAACCGAATCCTTGCTACACAACCTAGAAAAAGCAGCACGAAATGTCGGCCTATACATAAACTCTGATAAAACTGAGTTCATATCTTTCAAAAACGAAAGCGACATCTCCACCATTGATGGCAAACTCCTAAACTCGGTAGAACAATTTAGATACTTAGGCAGTAATATCTCCTCCACAGAAAACGACGTTAATGCACGTATAGGAAAGGCATGGGCCGCTATAAATAAATTATCGGTCATATGAAAATCCAATCACACAGACAAGTTAAAGAGGCAGTTCTTCCAGGCCGTTGTCGTATCAGTGCTGCTGTATGGCTGCACCACCTGGGCCCTAATTAAGCGACTAGTGAATAAACTCGATGGGAGCTGCACAAGAATGCTGCGGATGATCCTGAACAAGACGTGGAAACAACACCCTACGAGAAAACAGCTATATATATATATATATATATGTGTGTGTGTGTGTGTGTGTGTGTGTGTAATTTGCCCGGACAAAAATTTGCTTAAATTGATAAATGTCACTTATTTAAATTTAACCAAACAAAAAGATTTATCTATAAAGCTCTGTTAAATATTTCACAGAACATTAGATTCATAAGATAATCTAAATCATAGAATCCTGTTTTGTAGATTTGTCTTTTCTAGTAACAATGACCGTTTCTAAACTTGTGAATATCAAAGACCAAAAACACAAGATTCAATTGCCCGAAAACCAAAAATGTTCTTAATGGAATGTTAATGGTAAAAAAAAAAAAATGTTGATAGATAATTCTGTTTCTAATCGTTCAGTGTGAAGTTTTAATTGACAACAAACATTGGAATATACACAGCTGCGACCCGAGTCTTGAACTCTTACGAGACCTAGACGGACGCTTGAGCGAGACTGAAATTCAATAACATCATTATCATCATCGTCGTCAACAAGTAAGAGAGTAATAGTTGTTGGCTTGATTTTATGGCATGTCAACCCTTGTTGGGTTACTTTATACCGAAGACGTTTTGTTTTATTCATTCTTGTTAGATTTTTTTTTTAGAAAAGGTTATGCCACTTGATAATCAAAAGAATATTTTTAGTCATATTTTTTTTTAAATACGGACCATATTACCTTTAGGCACCCCTTTTTGATCTCGATTAAGAAAGGACATGTTTTTCATTTACACCGTCAATATCCGGTTGTTTGTTTGGGGTTAGGGTTAGGGTTATAATTTTTAAAATCTAAAAATCGTCTGTTAAAACAACCGGATATTGACGGTGTAAATGAAAAACATGTCCTTTCTTAATCGAGATCAAAAAGGGGTGCCTAAAAGTCATATGGTCCAAAAATACTTTTGAGTACTTAAAGCAGGTTTTTGATTATTTTCTCCTACAAAGGAAGAAATAAAAAAATTGGCAGATTCTGTTTCTTAAAGGGTTGGTGATGGTTGGTTGGTTGGATATTACGGCATGTCAACCCTTGTTGGGTCACTTTATACCAAAGTCGTTTTGTTTTATTCATTCTTGATGGATACTCAATTTTTAAACAGATTTTTAAAACCTGTAAATAGCACTGTACGATTTACTTATACGTAGGGTTACCTATACGTAGATTTACCTTTCAGTAGATGAGATATTGCTACTCAGGTGTATAAACTGTCATGTAGCTCAGTAGCAATATCTCATCTACTGAAATTCTGTTTCTAATCATTCAGTGAGGAGTTTTAATTGACAACAAACATTGGAATACACACAGCTGTGACCCGAGTCTTGAACTCTTATGAGACGTAGACGGAAGCTTGAGCGAGACTGAAATTCAATAATATCATCATCATCATCATCATCATCGTCAACAAGTAAGAGAGCAATAGCTGTTGGCTTGATTTTACGGCATGTCAACCCTAGTTGGGTTATTTTATGCCGAAGACGTTTTGTTTTATTCATTCTTGATGAGATACTCAATTTTTAAACACATTTTTAAAAACCTGTAAATAGCACTCCGCGATGTATTTATACGTAGGTTTAACTATGCGTAGATTTGCCTTTCAGTAGATGAGATATTGCTACTCAAGTGTATAAATAAATGGCTAGTACCTTATGGTTGGTTTTCTTATCTTCTGTTCTTGCGTTCTGTGATCTCGTGCTATCTTCTTTAGTAGATGAAATATTGCTACTCAAGTGTGTTGGGATTATCTTCTCTTTGCCTGGAAGAGTTATCTTCCCGCTGGGTTTCTGTGCAGGCCACCAGGGAGGTCTGATATTTAAGCGCGAGGTCCAAACTCTTCTGCCTCTTTTAGCTACATCTTCTGGAACGACCACAAGGGTTAGACCATTGTCACACCCTTCCTGGTGGGGGCTTCTGCCCCCCAATGCTATGTAACTCTCCAGGGATCTTTGGCCCCCATCACTAGTAAGTGATTTTGTATGTATGGACTCTCCAGTCCTTTTATCTGTACTGTTGTATGTTTATGTACATGTATTTTATTCTTATTGTATCTTGTCTTATTTCTGTGCTGTGCTGTTTACAATATAAAATGTTATGTCCAACACCACGTGTCGGAGTTGTATGTTTCAATTATAACCTTGAATCCTACAGGTGTATAAACTTTCATATAGCTCAGTAGCAATAGCTCATCTACTGAAATTCTGTTTCTAATCGTTCAGTGTGAATTTTAATTAACAGCAACCATTGGAATACAAACAGCTCACGGCTTGAACTCTTACGAGACGTAGACAGGCGCTTGAGCGAGTGTTACCTACCCATCAGTCTGTTATTGGTATATATTATGGGGAGAGCGTTCGTCTATTAGATTATGAGAGTACCCGTGGTTATACCCCCATAAAACTTTTACTTACTTTTTTGTTGGAGTAGCTGGCTGGTACCATATGGCTGGATTTTTTATCTTCTGTTTTTGTGTTCTGTAATCTGTTGATATCTTCTTTTCATTACTCTAGCCACTGGGAAAGAAGAAGGTTGGGAAAATCTGGTGCAGTAGCAGAAAGAGGAGACTTTCATTACATCAGAAACTATAAAAAAAAAATAGGGGGATAGTTGCTAACATGGATCACTAAAAATGCCAGTGCAAAGAGTGTGTGTGTGTGTTAACAGAAAAAGCAGCCAGACATATAAAAGGACAAAAATTAACAGTACTAAATGTACATGACTGAGTACAGTACTAAATGTACATGAAACTAAAGGAAAGATAACTGGTATACAAGTGTGTCTGAAAGTCAGAGATCATTTCAGTCTAGTATTTATATTGAAAACAGGACCAGTCCTAAAATCATATCAAATTAATATTTTTTTAAACTGACAAACCAGAGGAGGTTTACTGTATACTAAACAATAAAAAAATTTTCAATTTTTAATTTTTTTTCATCATATTATGCTGCCTGTACAGGTTCCCATAATTCACTCTCACCACCTGTCCCCATCAGTCATCAGTCCTGACAAGTCCTCCCCATGACATCCAGTATTTGTATATATCTGATCAATGTAAGTCTTTGCTGGTCAGCCTTCATTGATGTGTCCTTGTGTTGGTGTTCATAGTAGAATGTCACTTATGAGTTTGTCCTTGCTTCTCTAGTTTGTCTGGTACTGTGTCTTCAAGATGCTGGTCTGAATTTGTGTAGCCAAGGCTGTTATTAGTTCATACAGACAACCAAGGCATATATTCTGTGATCACTTTTTTTTAAATTCAGAAACAGAACTTTAACCTATGGTCCTTAACCGGATACGTGAGTGAAGCGAAGCACATCTTGACCTTAGGAAGTCTCCCGCTTAACTGACTAAACTCTGAGTCTTCTTTTCAACTGTCTATATGTAACCGGAAGGAAGGTTACCCAAAGGTTAATTCATGCTAATCATCTAACCCTCTCCAATTTTAAATTTTAACAAACCCAAAATCAAACTCTACACTAATCGTTCAAAAGTGACGGTGATTATCAATATACAAACACGGGACCGAAATTCAATATCATCATCATCATCATCATCATCATCGTTGTTGGCGTCGTCGTCGTCATTATGATCATGTAAGAGGTGGGGGTTAGGCTATTTGCCTCATACCCTACTTGTATGGGCTGAGCACAAGGCCTCGTTTTAACGTGGGCCCACCCACAAGCCGAATCTGATTGGTGGGAAAGAACAAAAATTGCGTCGATCCCTTTGGCATTCCCCCTCAATGGGGGCGCCTAAGGTGCTGGGCAATAAACCCAGCCCTGCCCCCTGCCTGGGGGGATGGCCACCTGGGATCGACGTTATTATTTATTACTTTACCTGATCCAGTGGCCAAAGCACACTGGACCCCCAGCCGATGCCGGGTATGTTTGGTAAGTTTAAAACTTTTAAGAGAGCAATAGTTGTTGGTTGAATTGTACGGCATGTCAACCCTTGTTGGGTTATTTTATGCCAAAGACGTTTTGTTTTATTCATTCTTGATGGTTACCTACATTTTTTTCAACTCAATTTTTTATACACATTTTTAAAGACCTGTAAATAGCACTCATGGATTTACTAATTCGTAGATTTACCTATGCGTAGATTTACCTTTCAGTAGATGAGATATTGCTACTCAGGTGTATATATATTTACCGACCCCTCCACACGAGCAGGATGTGACACAAGGTCAATTTCTTAAGCGGAGTTTAACAGGTTTGAATTCAGAGTTTTCTTTCTCCTCCTAGACCGGTTGCCTAACCAAAGTTAAAGAGCCCAGTCTGCCCTCCTATTTACTCATAGCTGGAGGGAGAGTAGGATTCATACTTTTCCCATGGTATTAGCGCTAATTGAAAATGCAATTACCACATCCAGGATTTGAACTCGAGGCGACGATTCCATTTCCTATGACTTTAACCATTACACCACGCGCTTCCTGCAGGTGTATAAACTCTCATATAGCTCAGTAGCAGTATATCATCTCCTGAAATGTATATTGGAAACATTATAAACCATAGCAACTGTGTCAGGAAGATTTATGCCTCTATAGTCCCTGTAGTTCTTCAACGTTTCCCCCTCTTCTCACGTTCGAAGAGAAGGTTCCCAAGTTCGAGGAGGGCGTTCCAGAGTTCAGGGAGGTTCCAGAGTCCGAAAGGAAATACCTGAAGAAGACCGGAGTGTACATCAGCCAAAACGTTGTGTAGATAACAAATAAAGATGAGGACAATAGTCCGAATAATCCAACTAATAAAAAAGAACGTTTCGTGTTCGTAATTAAGAACTGCCAACGGACGCATGTACATCCCAAGACGATCCCAAGAAATTCCAGGCTCGAAGAATGGAGAAAATGCCAGCCCAACAACAGACCCAGCTACCCCGCTACTCCGATCCAGAATAGTAGATATGAAGAATAAAAAAAACACCACAGATCCAGATAAGTATAAAAACAAGGGTTAAATCCTACTTAACGGACCTAAAATCCACCATCGTATGTCACCCCACCGAAAGAAAAAAAATACTAAAAATCAAGGAATTAACCGAATTTAATTAGATTATATAATGTTGATATATTAATGAATAAACAATATAATGCACTAGTTATTTTATTTGAAAACTCTTTCTTTTTTTCTGGTCAGATAACTTTGAACCTTGTATCTTTGAGGCGTTACACAGAAGCAAAGAAAAGAAAGAGACAAAAATAAGTGATACCCAGTGAGAATCGAACTCACTACCAATGACTTACTTATCTCGTTAACCACCACACAAAACGAAGCTTATAAACAAGTAATTAAGCACCCATGCGTTTAAAAAAAAAGAAAGAAAGAAAAGAGCCAAAAATACGAGATACCCAGTGAGAATCGAACTCACTACTAATGGCTTACTTTTCTAACTCGTTAACCACCACACAAAACGAGGCGTATAAACAAGTAGTTAAGCACCCATGCGTGTAAAAAAAGAGAGAAGGAAAGAAAAGAAAGAGCCAAAAATAGGTGGTACCCAGTGAGAATCGAACTCACTACCTATGGCTTACTTATCTAGTTCGTTAACCACCACACAAAACGAGGCGTATAAACAAGTAGTTAGGCACCCATGCGTGTAAAAAAAAAGAGAGAAGGAAAGAAAAAAAGCCAAGAAGATCTCATTAATTGGTTGTATATAACTTGGGATTTAATGCACCAGTAACGACATCAATTCTCATAGGGGATAAGTAGAATTCACGGTTGATTAATATTTAATATGACCACATTTAGAATCATCCAACCATTCAATCGTACAATCCAAGCAGGTGTGCAAATCTACTTTCGTTACGCACCTAAACGGTTTTTTTCATTTCCATTCAGATCTCTCACGTTGAATTCTCGGCTATAGTCAGGTTCATTGCTTGAAATATCTCTAAAATGTAAATGCCGACGGAGCTAAAAAAAAGGGGGGGGGAAGGGAGTCGCTTAAAAAATGCCCTTATCGAAAGCTGGCTATGGATATGAATAAACTGAGATCGATATATAGATAAACATGAACAGTTTGAGTTAAAAAGATAGATAGATAAATAGATAGATAGATAGATATATAGATATTAACAGACGGAGATTGATGTGAGCAGAGATACATAGATAGATATGAATATAGATAGATAGATAGATAGATAGATAGATATGAACAGACTGATATATACATATATATATATATATATATATATATATAATTATATATATGAGAAGTAAAACAAACAAACAATGTGTTTCATATGGCTTTTTTAGCCGACAATTTTTGGGAGAATATGTGCTTAATTGAAGTCGTACCTAATTTTGAAAATTAATTAATTGATAATAGGTATTCCCGCCTAATTCATTAATTATCAATTAATTAATTTTCAAAATTAGGTACGACTTCAATTAAGCACATATCCCCCCATTTTTTTATATATAGACACACACACACACACACACAGAGAGAGAAGAGAGAGAGAGAGAGAGAGAAGAGAGAGAGAGAGAGAGAGAGAGAGAGAGAGAGTTAGATAGATAGATAGATAGATTGTGTCGCAGACTAATAATGTGACCTAGTGTCAAACTAAGATACTTATATTCACATATGTATACATATACAGTCTCAGACTCACATACACACAGACATACTTGCACAGATATGCAAACTAAGATATTTTGATTGATAGATCGATAGATAGATAGATATGAACAGACTGAGATACACATATGAACAGCGTGAGATAGATAGATAGATAGATAGATAGGAAAAATAAAGGAAAGAAAATGCTGAATGGATAAAATAGATTTTATTTTACTAACACGTGTTTCGACCAGGAGTTTATCCATGCACTCTATATATTATTATTTTAAATACAAAATAAAATAATAATAATAGAAAACTTCAAAATCGTTTAGAAAACAAGAAATAACGGCTTTCGTCAGAGTAAATTCTTTGGTGTTTTAAATCAAAGCGGTTAAAATACAGAGAATTTCTGAAATGTTCGAAAAAAGAATTGTAGATAGATAGATAGATAGACAGATATATATGAACAACCCGATATATATATATATATATATATATATATATATATATATATATATATATTATATAAGTAGAAGTAAAGTCGTCGTGGCGGCCTAAAGTCGGTATCAGCCAGTCAGCGAGGAGTCTATCCCCTTTTCAATAGCGCTAGACCAAGGAGATTGTTTTTAGCATCTGAGGTGGAGCGCCACACCTTCCATCAGCTCCTTACTTTACGCTCAGATCCCTGTGCTACTCATACGTTGAGTTGCGCGGGACCGGTATCGACTAGGAACCTTGTGGTTTTCTAGCCGAACGCTCTACCGATATATATATATATATATAATATATATATATATATATATATATATATCATCATCATGTCGCGCTTTCAGCGCGGATATCCATGACAATCTCTCTCCATCCGTCCCTATCGCTCATCATTCTCGGGAGGTCCTCTATGCAGCATCCTGTATCCGCACAGAGCTGATCAACGTACGTTTTTGCTGGTCGGCCCACGCTGGCTTGTCCATGTGCTGGCTTCCACAGGAGGACGTTGCTTATGAGTTCATCCTTGCTTCTCCAGCAGTGTCCCGCGTGTCTTGTCCGTCTCACTCGGATGGTTTGGGTGATATGTGGTAGGTGGCCGTACAGCTGCTTTCTGGTAGGGTGCTGTTTCCACGTCTTGTTCAGGATCACCCGCAGCATTCTTGTACAGCTCCCATCTAGTTTATTCTCTAGTCACTTAGTTAGGGTCCAGGTGGTGCAGCCATACAGCAGTACTGACACGACAACGGCCTGGAAGAATATACATACACACACACACACACATATATATATATATATATATATATATATATATATATATATATATATATAACATTTCTTTGTGCAGAATGTGTGTATTTTCCGTTAGAATATTTCGGTAATTAGAGTGGGGGCATGAATGTAATTTTAGGTGTTGTGAAATCGAGCTATTATCTGTTAAATGGAGAGTTAGACGACGTGACAATGTCGTTGAGGTAAAACCGATGTAGGTATTTTCATTTTCATTTTCTGAGAGACTGCAATCTCCTAAGGGACATTTAAATCTGTATATTACATTGGTCTCATTAAGCAGACTTGTCTGGGGAGAGGAATTGTTGCGGACAACGAGATTAGTTGTTTTGAATTTTGTATAATAAATAATCAATTCTACCTTATTTTCAGGCGTGGTTGCAGTAACATTATTATCTATCAAATACGGAAAATACACACATTCTGTACAAAGAAAAATTTGTTTTAAAAACTCCAAATACTAGAAGCTTTATACATAAAACAATATAAACCATCTTTAAACTAAATTAATGCAGTACTCACATTTTAAAATGCCTATAACACTTTTCCCATATATATATATATATATATATATATATATATATATATATATATATATATATATATATATATATACACACATACATACATACAGATAGATAGATAGATATGAACAGATTGAGATATATATATGGACAGACTGAGATAGATAAATAGATAGATAGATAGATAGATAGATGTGAACAGACTGAGATAGATAGATAGATAGATAGATAGATATGAACAGATTGAGATACAGATATGGACAGACTGAGATAGATAGATAGATAGATTGTGTCGCAGACTAATAATGTCGCAGACTAAGATAGTTATATTCACATATGTATACACATACAGATAGTACACATGTAGATAGATAGATATGAACAGACTGAGATAGATAGATAGATAGATAGATGTGAACAGACTGAGATACGTATGTGGACAGACTGAGATAGATAGATAGATAGATAGATATGAACAGATTGAGATACAGATATGGACAGACTGAGATAGATAGATAGATAGATAGATAGATATGAACAGACTGAGATAGATAGATAGATAGATAGATAGATAGATAGATAGATAGATAGATGTGAACAGACTGAGATAGATAGATAGATAGATAGATATGAACAAGCTGAGATAGATAGATAGATAGATATGAACAGACTGAGATAGATAGATAGATAGATAGATAGATAGATAGATATGAACAAGCTGAGATAGATAGATAGATAGATATGAACAGACTGAGATAGATAGATAGATAGATAGATAGATATAGATATGAACAAGCTGAGATAGATAGATAGATAGATAGATAGATAGATATGAACAGACTAAGATAGATAGATAGATAGATAGATAGACAGATAGATAGATAGATAGATAGATATGAACAGGC
>CM042171.1:36818169-36838169 GCA_023376005.1 Doryteuthis pealeii
AAAGAGGCTAATAAAAAAAATAGTGTAAAAAATGGTGAGGAACAAAAAACTGGCTGTCTTTTTTCGTAGAAGCAAGTCTCCAATCGGTATCTTTAGACTTAAACAAGGAGACATTCTTGGAATTAGTTTGTGTTATGTTCTAGGCCGGTCGGATTGAAAGGAAGGCCGACACGCCGGTAAATACCATTAATTAACAAAAATCTTGGAAACGGGTTTTCTCTTCTTTTTTTCGTACATTTTTATTACTTTTTTCGTACTTTTTCTTCTTTTTTTTTGTACTTTTTCTCTTTTATTGTACTTTTTTCTTTTTTTTGTACTTTTTTTGTTTTTTCGTACTTTTTTTATTTTTTCACACTTTTTTTATTTTTTTCGTACTTTTTTCTTTTTTTAAATTTTTTTCGTACTTTTTTTATTTTTTTTCGCACATTTTTCGTAATTTTTATTATTTTTTTTCGTACTTTTTTGTACTTTTTTTGTTACCTATTTTTATGTTTGCTCTTTGCTAATATGAAGTTTAGCCTTTTATTTATTGTTGTCAGTTTCCGGAATGATTCAGCCTGTCGTTAAGTTTGAAATTTTTCAGTAACTCGTTTCCAAAAGATAAACGCCGGACTTGTTGCTAGGCTGTTAACAATCATTTCAACATGTCCAAACTGTCTTAATGGCATCTACTACGTTTAGCCTCACGCAACCAAAATCTCCGGCCTTCGCCTGGGATAATAATATAAGATTTGACCGGATAATAATATAAGATTTGATTAAAAACTATTGAAAATGGATCTTTAAATTATTTAATTTTCAAATTCAAATGAAAATATGTACACAGCTGAGTAGCTCATATAATAGTGAAAATGCTTATAATCATCATCATCATCATCATCTTCATGTGATGAAGGGGTATTCCACACTTCCCAGAGCTCCAAAACTGGAACTTCAACACTAGATGGAGTTTAATGTTATACTCAGGACACTAAGACTCTCAGACACCGCCATCTAGCATATATAGGATAATGTTACACACTGGACCCGTCAAAAACACAAACACTTAGGAAAATATAAGAGATGTTTATTTTCCCCGGTTGTGTACAGCTGAGAGTCGTGGGCAGGGTTACGCAATGTGGAGCCTTCGGGAGTTATTTTGAACCTGATCGCCGTCTACCTAATCGATCTCTACGGGCTTCTTTTATTGTAATCTGACCCCCGGTGTCACACCTCCTTGTTTGTGACACCTACGCAGTTTTTTTTCTGCAGACACGCCTTTTCGCCCACGCAGGTTGTTTTCATTGGCTATGGGCTACGCCTACAGATTTCTGCATCGAAATCATGACAAACATCCACCTGCATTTCCAGGTGCAAAAGGTCCGGTCGGGGCCACATCCTGTTTTCGTTTCCAGGCTGCACTTGGCCCCCATGCACTTCCTATTCAGCCCGGTCCTTGGGTGCACCGATCAGACAATATATTACAATAAAAGGATTGGGAATTTGCCATAAGAGCAATTGGGTCGGAACAATCATATAAGTACTAGAGCTTGACGCGACCAGCACACTGGTCAGAGGAGGCCCCTAACCTATGTAAGAGTCAAAATGGAGTGTTGAATGTCATGGACTGCTCAGCCACCAGAATTCCGTCCTGAAGCCCCTCGGGTCGGCATCCAGGGCCTACACTAGCTGACAAAAAACTGTTCGAGTTTCGATCGCGGTTTGACGCAGCCTACAAGTTTAATGTATGATATATATATATATATATATATATATATATGAAGTGGACAAACAATGTGTTTGAAATGGCGATAGCCGACAATTTTTAGGGAGATTATGTGCTTAATTAAATATAATAGTGAAAATGCTTATATTCATCATCATCATCCTCATGTCGCGCCGGCAGCACGGATATCCATGATAATCTCTCGGCAACCTTCCCTGGGAGGTCCTCTGCGCGGCATCCCGTATTCGCACAGAGGTCAATGTATGTCTTTGCCGGTCGGTCCACGCTGGCGTGCCCATGTGATGGCTTCCACAGAAGAACATCACTTGTGAGTTCGTCTTTGCTTCTCCAGCAGTGTCCGGCGTGTCTCGTTCATCTTACACGGATGGTTTGTGTGATATGGGGCAAGTGGTCGTACAGCTGTTTTCTCGTGAGGGGCTGTTTCCACGTCTTGTTTAAGACTGCACGCAGATATTTGTCAGTATTATTTCTCTGGATTTTTGAGATGAGACTTGATAATTTAGATTATTTGGAATATTCGACTAGTTAGGTAATCAGTTTCAACCAGAGATGAGGCAGAACAGACGTGTTCTACTGAGGTTGAACTCAACTACACGGTGAATCAGAATGGGCAGTGATAAAATCTTTGATCAAAGAAACACAAAGTCTTGTAGTTGATTAATGCATGACTTAAAAAGTCTGTCTGTCTGTATCTCTCTCTATCATTCTTGTTTATTGACGCATTGACTATATAACACCGTGAAGGCTCCCGAGATCAACGAGAAAATTCCCGAGTCCAACAAGAAATACTTAAAGAAGGCTAGAGAGCACATCGACCGAAACGTTGTGCAGATACAAATAAAGATGGGGACAATAATCCAATAATACAAAAATTAGTGTTAATTTTTTAAGCCATTCTCGTTATTTTCTTTAACAAAACACAGCGTTGTGCAAGTGCAACATTCTCTGAACTTATCAGACTAAACTGTTTTTCTTTTTTCTTGTTTCCTAACCTGAAAATTAATTTCAAGCATATGTATACATACATATATATATATATATAGTCCCAAAACTCGGTAGAGCTCTCTAGGGGTGACTTAAATTAACTTTCACTGCCAGTATATAAAAAGCAATGATCGTCTGTTTACAGAATGGATATCTCTGTTGATCGTAAAATATATAAACAAATGTATGTATTTAAGAGTTTAAACACCACCCCTTTACGGCAGCTGTCAAATGGCAGAGTGGTTAACGAATCCGATGGACGAAAAGTTCAGTTGGATTTCGCTCCTGGTCAGTGGTAGTTGTTGTGTCTTGCCACACTGCAAAGGCGTGAAACGCCGAAACACGGTGTCTGTAGATGACTTATATATATATATATATATATATATATAGAGAGAGAGAGAGAGAGAGAGAGAGAGAGAGAGAGAAAGAGTTCTTCCAGGCCGTTGTCGTGTCAGTGCTGCTGTGTGGCTGCACCACCTGGACCCTAACGAAGTGACTAGAAAATAAACTAGATGGGAGCTGCACAAGAATGCTGCGGGTGATCCTGAACAAGACGTGGAAACAGCACCCCACGAGAAAGCAGCTGTACGGCCACCTGCCACATATCACCCAAACCATCCGAGTAAGACGGACAAGACACGCGGGACACTGCTGGAGAAGCAAGGACGAACTCATAAGCGACGTCCTCTTGTGGAAGCTAGCACATGGGCACGCCAGTGTGGGCCGACCGGCAAAGACGTACATTGATCAGCTCTGTGCGGATACAGGATGCTGCATAGAGGACCTCCCGAGAATGATGAGCGATAGGGACGGATGGAGAGAGATTGTCATGGATATATCGTGCCAAGAGCGCGACATGATGATGACGATGATAATATATATATATATATATATATATATATATATATATATATATATATATATCATTTAGTTTTCATAGAATAACAAGATCATTTTCAAATCAACAAGTGTTTCTTACAGTGTCGTACTGAGATATTTACTAGTCAACTGAATCCAAGAGTTTATAGAAATGAAAATATTTTTTTTTATAAATCATAAAATAAATGTGGGACAAATAACGATAAACAAAATAACGCAAACGTCCATGTGCGTATCCCTTGCTTCCTCTCCTCTCTTTCTATATTTACCCATCCCTTCGCACGTTTTCTTTCTCCTAGACTGGTTACCTAGCCATGGTTAAAGAGTCCAGCCTCTCCTGTTATTTATCCATAGCTGGAGGAAGAATTGGATTCATACCTTTCCCAAGGGTATTAGCACCATGTGAAATGCCAACAGCTTCGTCCAAGAATTGAACTCGCGTTGACGAGTCCGTTTCCTACGACTCTAACCATTAGACCACGCGCCTCCATATTAGTGTGCGTTTTTTATGTGCATCTGTGTTTATGTGTGAAAATTCATTTCAAGCATTTGATTTGAAATTGTAAAGAACCATTGAGCAATTGTGAACCTTAAAAAGTTCTTAAAGAATAAATCAATTTCCAGTTCACTTTGCAACTGAACTTTTGTGCCATCTGTTTATTTTTCCTCAGTCGTGTTGTGATCTTTAGCACACCTTATATCCCAAAATAATCCCAAACCAACCAATTCATTTCTTTGCAGAAGATCAAGGGTTAAACGGAAGACAGTGAAGATCAAACACGATACCGTGATAATAGTCTGTGGGACTAAAAACATGACGCGGGGGCGGGAAGTGAGCCCGAGGTGGGAAGGGAGCCCAAGGCAGAGAGGGAGCCCGAGGCGGGAAGGGAGCCCGGCGCGTGAAGGGAACCCAATGTGAGAAGGGAGCCCGAGGTGGGAAGGAGCCCAAGGCAGGTAGGATCCCGAGGCAGGGAGGGAGCCCGAGGCGGAAAGGGAGCCCAATGCGGGGAGGAAACCCGAGGCGAGAAGGAAGCCCGATGTGGGAGGGAGTCCGACGCGTGAAGGGAGCCCGAGGTGGGAAAGAAGCCCGAGGCGGGGAGGTGGCTCGAGGCGGGGAGGTGGCTCGATATATTAATTGAGATTTAAGATTAGCCTAGTTCAAATCCTCAAACAGGACTGGATTAACCATTAAGACAAAATTAGGCACGTGCTTAGAGCCCTAAAGAGAAAGGGTGGAGGCGTCTCACTTCTTTCTATTCCGGGTGCGGTGTGTATGTGTATGTGTGTGTGTGTGGGGGGGGTGTTTGTGGTTCTGAAGTAGAATGTCTTGTAATGACCAGACCAAATTTGCGATAAAATCTCATAGGCACGTGTAAAACCGCCGTACAAAAGGGGAAAAATGGTATAAAATAAGTGGGACGCTCTGAAAGTAATGCCACTTATCTTTTCCCATGGAAATTATAAGAGGAATGAGAAGTTTGCGTGTAACGGTTATCGTCGTAGGAACTAAACCCGGCGGTCTGAGTTCAAATCCCGAACAAAGCGGTTTACATTTCATATAGCGCAGAATTAAAGCGTAAACGCAACGCTCTCCTATATAAGGGATGGAGCACACTATGGCTGCCTTTACATACATACAGATGTGTGTATTGAAACAGTTAAAATCCCCTTCGCATTCTGTAGGTGACGATGGCCAATCGGTTAAGCTGTCCGACTGATGCTGAATCGATCGGATTTCAATCCGGCTGTCGGTAAATTACAAATGACAAGCCTCACTGAGGAGACTTGATAAGTCGAAACACGTGTCTGTGGATGACTATATATATATATATATATATATATATATATATATATAATGTGTGTGTGTGTGGTGTGTGTGTGTGTGTGTGTGTGTATGCCAGCTGCTTGTCTTGCCAGTGGGTTGACATGATCATGCAGCCTGAGAATGTTTATATTGAACCATTCTAATTTTCAGTTTTTAAACCTCAAATCTAAATATCCTTCTGCACTTAAAGTCACATGTGAACAGATGCACTGTTCATTGCCATTTCATTTGAATGTTTGACAGGATGTTTGGCGTGCAACGGTAGGACACCCATTAAAGTTGCATATTTTGTTGAAGGTTTTGAATATAAGTTGGGTCTGCACGTCCCACGTCGGGGATTCTATGTTGGAGAAAAGTGGCTTCCTCTCAAGAATAAATATAAAAACAAATTACCAATGAACACATTTTATTTCCGGGGAAAAACTAAATAGAAGATAGATACAAAAATATTGAATGAAGGTGTGCATGTAGAAAGGTCTTTTTTTTTTTTGGTATGTTGTATAATACTAGAAAAAAAACACCCTCCAGGCAGTGTAAAAATAATTTTTGAAAGATATTACCTGAGTGGAGCAGGAAATTAAATAAATAAAATAAAACGTTTAATATTTTTATATTAATTGCTTATTTAAATAGCATCATATTCACTCCACTCCACTGATATATTTGTTTTGTTTTACGACGGTAGGGTCATCCAAAACGTTTTCTAAAAATTTCTGATTTAATTATTCAGACTCTTATCTTTAGAGAGACTCTTATCTTTAGAGTAAAATATATTTTGTTCGAATTTCATACAGTTAAATAAGGGGAGGATAAACCTAAAAAAATATTTCCCCAAATATATTTTAGGAAAAAAACTGTTTTAAACATAACTTCATCTAAAGGTGAATAAGTATCGAAGTTTTCGTGAAAATTTGACAATTGATTTTTCATAGAATTTCATTATTTTTATATAGTAATGATACTGACTATAAATTGAATACTTATTGATAAACTTACTTGATTCCTGAAATGATTGTGACGTAAGCAGTGACGTAGTTTCGGTTAATTTAGATACTTAGGCAGTAACATCTCCTCCACAGAAAACGACGTTAATGCACGTATAGGAAAGACATGGGCCGCTATAAATAAATTATCGGTCATATGGAAATCCAATCTCACAGACAAGTTAAAGAGACAGTTCTTCCAGGCCGTTGTCATATCAGTGCTGCTGTATGGCTGCACCACCTGGACCCTAACTAAGCGACTAGAGAATAATATATATATATAATATTTTTATGTAGTAATGATACTGACTATAGATTAAATACTCATTGATAAACTTACTTAATTCCTTAAATGACTGCGACGTAAGCAGTGACGTAGTTTCGATTACAGACAAACCAAGACCGAATCTCTATTATTGATAGACACAAGAATATATGAAATATGTTTTCGGTTAAAAATTAACCAAATTTTAAAATAAAAGATTCTCAATGATTACATTATCATAGATTCATACATTCTCATAGCTTACAGTTTTTTAATATGTAAAATGTATATTTTTAAAATATTATTGCTTTTTTGGTATGTATTTGTGGGTTGGCTGTTTGGTTGGTTTTGGTTGGTTGGTTGGTTGGTTGGATTTTATATCATGTCAACCCATAATTTATTTCATGCCGAAGACATTTCTATGTTATCCCTTTTTTAAAACTCACTTTTTATCTATTTGACCTATATATGGAAACTTAACAGGTACAACCACTAGACTAGGGTCAACTACTAGATGCAGTGTAGCGTCATACCCAGGATACTGATACTCTCACCCACCGCCTTCTAGCACATATTTACGTTTTATATAGTGAAAGGTATAAATCCAATTACTCTCCCTCCAGCTATGGCTAAATAGTCGGGCAGACTGGGCTCTTTAACTAGGCTAAGTAACCAGTCTAGGAGAAAGAAAACTCTGAATTCAAATTAAACTCCACTTAAGAAATTTACATTGTGTCACATCCTGCTTGTGTGGTGAGGTCGGGTAAATACGTACCCTTGAGAAAGGTCTAAACTTCTTCATTCCGCGTTATGGATTAAATAGTACCAGTACTATTCTTCCTCTAAGGGTAGATTTGGTATTAAATAACCCATGAAAATCGATATGCCATTAAACAAAGAAACCAAACCAAACCCGTCGACAGAGCTTAGAATACGCTGGTTGTGTTTTCTGGAGACTTTTATTTTCCCCATAATCAAAACTGCCCTGAGCGAGAACCACGTCTCGCTCAGTCAGCCCATTGACCCAAACTTACCTCACATTCTCACCCTTCCTCTCTCTCACTTCGTCACATGACACTTCTCGACCAGTATAAAAATGCCATGTGGCGTTAAAATATTTTCAATTCTAAGCTAGCATGCTAACCACACACACACACTCTCTCTCTCTTTCTATCCCCCCTCTCTCTCTCTCTCTCTTTCTATCCCCCCCCTCTCTCTCTCTCTCTCTATATATATATATATATATAATATATATATATATCTTATGTTACATGGTATGACATTAAACTGCATCTCATATTTCAGTTCCAGTTCTGGATATCTGGATATAACAGTTTAAATCTTTTTTTAAATTAGCCACATTAGATGCCAAATGAAATATTCAGCCTATCTATTACACAGGGGAACAATTTTGGTCATAATTTCTGTTGAGTTTGATTTTTCATTTGATTTAGACTAAAATTGGAATGCTGATTTCAAAACTACACTCTGTTTTCTTCTATCATGTCAAGGTTTTTTTTCTCTACAGTTTACACTCCAAATAACCACAATTGTATTGTTTGTCTGTAAGTAAAGGACTGGTAAACTGATTGCGTTGATTGTTTTATTGAAAAAGAAGGAGAATTTTTCAGAATTGTGTTGTCCAGTTTTATTATTTTCCAGTATATGTAGATTTTTAAAACATTCCATGAAATAAGCAGAAATTTCTTAGATGCTGTATTTCATGGTTTTTGAGAAAAATCGAGGGTATCCTGCTGATGTGATATAGAAAAACTGGGGTCATTTTCGGATTCAGAGGTTGAAAAATAGTCAAAAACAAGTGTCAGATCCAACTCAACCAAAATTGTGTTGTCCTGTATTATTTAACCCTTAACTTTCAGAAGTGTGGTGTAAGAATTGAACACTGGATCTTTGCAGTAGAAATAAAATATGGTTCTTGAAGGTTACGTTTAGGAACTCTACATTCCAGTTAGGTTCCGAAGAAAATGTTTAATCTTATTTTACTGATTGTAACCTTTAGTACATTTTTCAAATTGATATATGGCATTCCATTATTTTTTCAATAATAAAACTAATTTTATACTTATGACAGGTTTTATAAAGAAAGTCTGAGTGTCCCCCTAGTAGGGGCCCGGGGCAATTGTCTCCTTTGCCCCCTTATAAATCCGGTCCCGAATATAAAACATATCAAACATTTTAATAGTTAAACTAGCAGGAATTGCGGATATACCACAGTCTGATAATCTAATTATTACAACGTTTGACATATTTACTTAAAAGCTATTGTCAAATATTTCAATTTATAAAAAGTATAATAATCTTGATTTAACGCTCTCTCATTCTTTTTTAAAACACAACTCGGAAAATATCTAAGTTGGGATGGAAATTCACCTGACGTAGGCTCGCTAAAACATAGTGTAAATTAAGGCAGGAGACCAAGACGACATTAGATATGAATTACCAATATATATATTCCGTTATTCACAATTTCAATATTGCAAATAAAACAAACATGTAACTTCTTTTTCTTTTTTTTCAATTTCTTTTAATTTTATATTGAGAATTTAAGCGACGCAAGATCATTTGGAATGTTTCATTTTTAAGATTTTAAAAAAGAAAGCTGCGATTAAGCGACACCAGATAAATTTGATTTACATTTTTGGATCTTGAACAATTTTGACGGTCTCATTTTTAACCAGAGGATGTTACAGGATGATAACAGGTGGACGATTTAGGAACATGCATATTAATATATAGTTCATACCGTGGTATATCCACAGGTCTTTCTAGTATTATCTAACACTTGATTTTCAGACCGCCTTGTCGGCTGGGGCGTTAGAATGCACCAACTGCACCTCTGCAGAGGGGTAAGACTCTCCCAAATGGCACCACCTGTTGGCCGTGGGTGGCGACCCGTGATGCTTAACGATGGAGTCTTGGTGGATGAGCAGTCCATGACCTGCAACACTTAGACCCTTAATTAGGCTAGACGGGTGGTCGGAGAGACCCCCTCCGATCAATCGGCTGGTCACATCAAGCTATAGCCCCTATATGATTGCCCCAATCCTTTTGCCCTTATGGCAGCCCCCAACTCTTTTTATCATATGGGTGCTAGAAGGCGGTGGCTGTGGGTTTATATGTCCTGGGAATGATGTTAAACTCTATCTTATGGTGAGGTTCCAGTTTTGGAGGTTTGAGGAATGTGGAGCATCTCTTTATCCCCATTGCTCCCAGGTCCACTCTGACCCGGAGTGGTAGTAATTGTTAGGGTCCTATGGTTTGTTTTCAAATTGCTTACGAATATGAAATATAGAGTTTCTAAACAACAACCTTCAGGAACCGTATTCTATTTCTACTGCAATCTATGGGTTAAATAGAAAAACATGAGTTTATAAACAAAATTTTATAATCCATTAAGAATGAATTTATTTCAAAACTTTGTCGGCATTAAATGACCCACCGGGGTTGATATGCCGTAAAACAAACCAAAACCAAAAAACTAAATTGATTTTCAGAATATAAGCCATGCTGATAGATTGGTGTAAGAATTGAACACTGGATCTTTGCAGTAGAAATAGAATACGGTTCCTGAAGGTTGTTGTTAAGAAATATTCCATATTGCTCAAAAAGTTAATGTGATATAGAAAAACTGGGGTCATTCTTGGATTCATGGGTCAAAATATAGTCAAAGACAAGTGTCAGATCCAACTCAACGAAAATTTCTTCAGGTATTGCTTCGAGTCCGACAAGAAATATCGGAGGGAAACATCGGTCAAAACGTTGAGCAGATAACAATGAAGATGAGAACAATAGTCCGAATAATCCAAATAATACAAATTATCAAGCCCATCTAAAAAAATCTGAGAAATAGTGTAGATAACAATAAAAATGAGGACAATTGTCCGAATAATCCAAATAATACAAATTATCAAGCCTCATCTAAAAATTCAGAGAAACAATATCAAACGTAATAATTAAATTATCATACCGTGGTATATCCACAGGTCTTTCTAGTATTTTTTTAACACTTGATTTTCAGAATATAAGATTTGCTGATAGATTGGTGTAAGAATTGAACACTGGATCTTTGCAGTAGAAATAGAATACGGTTCCTGAAGGTTGCTGTTTAGAAATCTATATTCCATATTCGTAAGCAATTTGAAAACAAATCGACGCAAAAGTCCAAACTGCCGCTGCTTATAAAAATAACATGTCGCAAATACTAAACATACGACCAGGTGAATTACATATTCAGCATCTTTATTTCTCCCAGTTGACATAAGTGCGCGAGTAAAAATGTCTTCCCTGTTTAATATTGGCGCCATCCGAGTCGCCTACAAATTGAAGCTTACGACCATAAGGCATAGAATATCTTCCTCCTCCCGCCTCAGGCTAAAACCACTTGTTCGAGCCTTACCCCCCGGGGGAGAAGCGAAAAGTAACAGGCTTGTAAAGGTGAAAAATATTATTTTCCCCGATAGTGACAATAACAATCATGGCCGAAATGCAGGTGTAGTCTCGAGTCGTTCGGTCGATGTCGGTTTGTATCAATGCAGCATTTTGATATTGCATGCCACTTTTCGTTCTCCCGTGTGAATCCGATCAAATTGGATCCTATTTCGTTGGCCCATCTATCCCCCAACCCCAGCCTCCCCAACCCCGCACATCATCTAACCCTCATTTAAAATGGTGGACTAGTGCCGGTTGTGGGTGGCGTGGGGTTGAGGAAATCGGACGGTCGGAAGAGAAAACGCAGATGCAAGATGCAAAAGAGATAGACAGGCGTCGATGGAAATCTTCGTGTTAGAGCGCAAAGGATGACGGGAAGGTGAGGTGTGGATGTCGACCGGTGTCGGAGCCAATGATTGCAGAGCAGCTTTGACGAGCGGCAGTTTTAGATGGAGAAAACATCTTCCAAAACACACATTCAAATAAGAAAAAACAAAGAAGCAACTAATCTATCTATCTATCTATCTATCTATCTATCTATCTGACTGTCGTCTGTCTGTCTGTCTGTCTGTATCTATTTTCATATCTACTTATCTATTTATCAAAGGTCATACATATTTTAACATCTCTCTTTCTCTCTTTCTCTCTTTCTCTCTCTCTCTCTCTCTCTCTCTCTCTTTACACACACACACACACACACACACACACACACACACACACATCACTCTCCTACCAATTTGTTCATATCTATCTATTAATCTATTAATCTATCCGTCTATTTCAGTTTTATCTATATATCTATCTATCTATTTCAGTCTGTTCATATCTATCTATCTATTTATCTATTAAGCTATCTATGCATCTCAGTCTGTTCATATCTATCTATCGATCGATCTATCTATCTATTTGTATACTATCTATTTATCTATCTATCTATCTATCTAATTATCTATATGGCAAGAGTGACAAAAATCTAAACACCTTTCAATATCTATCAATTAATCTAACTCTCTGTCTCTCTCTATATACCTATGTACACACACACACACACACACATATATATATACATACACAAACACACACACACACACACCACACACATATATTATATATATATATATATATGTGTGTGTGTGTGTGTGTGTATGTGTGTGTATGTCCTGCAACAAGTCAATGTGTCCAGCATAGAAATGCACATCATACGAAACCATATACGCTGGGCTGGACATCTTGCTAGAATGGAAGACGGCAGACCGCCGAAGCAACCATTCTATGGAGAACTGCAATATGAAAACCGTCCGAAGCACAAGCCCAAAACATACACACACACACACACACAACACACACACACACACACACACATACACACACACACACAACACACACACATATATATATATATATATATATATGATTTTACCTTTATATGTTCAAATAACATAATGTTATTAAACTATTTTTATTGATAAGAAAAATGCCTCATATATATATATCTGTGTGTGTGTGTGTGTGTGCGCGCGTGTATGTTTTGGGCTTGTGCTTCGGACGTTTCCCATATTGCAGTTCTCCATAGAATGGTTGCTTAGGTGGTCTGCCGTCACACACACACACACACACACACACACACACACATATATATATATATATGTGTGTGTGTGTGTGTGTGTGTGTGTGCTTATGAAAAGGAGAAGATAAAATACTGAGTAACCTTCAACTTTGAATATCGTTAAAATAATTAACCGAATAAGACACCGAATAAGTTGTTATGAATATATATAAAAGTGCTCAATACGTTTGTAGAGCGGGTTTAATAAAACGCTATAGTCAGAAAGTCTACTCGAGTTCCACCGTTCGGATCATCAGGATTACCTGCTATTAATCATACATTAAAGATAACGAAGTCCCTTCATTACCATTCCTTGTTAAGAATATATGTAGACCACTCAGTCCAAGACTCTTAAGTGATTTCGCGTTAGCAAAATCGGTGAAGTAATTTAATGAAAAAACAACAACAAAAAGACCCCAACTAAACAAAACAAAAACAAAAAAAAAACAACAAAAAAAGCCTTCATTGCTTTTTTTTCATGAATATCTTCTTAATTCATCAATTTTTTTCAGTGTTTGTTATTTCAGTCCTTATTATTCTTCAGCGTCCGCCTCATTGCCTTCTCGTTTTTAGTTTTCTCAAGGGATATCCTTACCCTCCTTCCTTTGTGTTGTATCCATTTCGTTTGTTGTTTTGTCTTTCCACTGCACCGAATGAACCGCAGTATATGTTGACATTCCACGCATTTCCACCACTTAACTATCAACCTGTGATCATTTTCTCAGAAAGCGACAAATATTTGACTGGTATCGTATTTTTTAAACGTTTGGAGCATTGCAAGCACTAAATGACACCTATTATTGTATTTGTACTCTAGAAGACTGCTCATGATATTTACACATCATAAACTCTCGAGGAAGTCCTCGTGGTGGAGTGGCTATCTTGCTGGACTGCAAAAAGATGATAGCTGTTACAATACAATCTAAAGGAGATAGATGTTCAAGTCCTGCTCATAGCTGTTTGTATCTCTCCTATTTTGTAATGTTTCTGCTAGACTTTGCTTAGACAATAAAGTCTATTTGTTATAACTCTTTGTTGGGATTTGTTCAATAATTAACCACGTTTGTTAATACCAACTATAATTCATTTTCAACAAAACTATATTCTAACGCTGTTACAATACAATCTATAGGATATAGGTGTTCAAGTCCTGCTCAAGGCTGTTTGTATCTCTCCTGTTTTGTAATGTTTCTGCTAGACTTTGCTTAGACAATAAAGTCTATTTGTTATAACTCTTTGTCGGAATTTTTTCAATAGTTAACCACGTTTGTTAATAGCAACTATTATTCATTTTCAACAACACTATATTTAACGCTGTTACAACGCAATCTAAAGGTGATAGATGTTCAACTCCTGTTTGTATCTCTGCTTGAACCATTGCAAGCACTGAATGACACTTATAATTTTATCTGTACTCTAGAAGATTGCTCATGATATTTACACAGCATAAACTCTCGAGGAAGTCCTCGTGGTGGAGTGGCTATCTTGCTGGATTGCAACAAGATGATAACTGTTACAATACAATCTAAAGAGATAGATGTTCAAGTCCTGCTCATAGCTGTTTGTCTCTCTCCTATTTTGTAATGTTTCTGCTAGACTTTTCTTAGACAATAAAGTCTATTTGTTATAACTCTTTGTCGGCATTTGTTCAATAATTAACCACGTTTGTTAATAGCAACTATTAATCATTTTCAACAACACTATATTCTAACGCTGTTACAATACAATCTAAAGGAGATAGATGTTCAAGTCCTGCTCATAGCTGTTTGTCTCTCTCCTATTTTGTAATGTTTCTGCTAGACTTTTCTTAGACAATAAAGTCTATTTGTCATAACTCTTTGTCGGCATTTGTTCAATAATTAACCACGTTTGTTAATAGCAACTATTAATCATTTTCAACAACACTATATTCTAACGCTGTTACAATACAATCTAAAGGAGATAGATGTTCAAGTCCTGCTCATAGCTGTTTGTCTCTCTCCTATTTTGTAATGTTTCTGCTAGACTTTTCTTAGACAATAAAGTCTATTTGTCATAACTCTTTGTCGGCATTTGTTCAATAATTAACCACGTTTGTTAATAGCAACTATTAATCATTTTCAACAACACTATATTCTAACGCTGTTACAATACAATCTAAAGGAGATAGATGTTCAAGTCCTGCTCATAGCTGTTTGTCTCTCTCCTATTTTGTAATGTTTCTGCTAGACTTTTCTTAGACAATAAAGTCTATTTGTTATAACTCTTTGTCGGCATTTGTTCAATAATTAACCACGTTTGTTAATACCAACTATTATTCATCTTCAACAACACTATATTCTAACGCTGTTACAATACAATACACAGGAGACTATATGCTCAAGTCCTGCTCATAGCTGTTTGTATCTTTCTTTTGTGTTAATTTCCTTGGAAAAGACATGAACTCATGTCTTATTGGGGAAATCTCGTGGTGTAGTGGCTAACATGCTGGACTGCGTCATCGTAGCAAGCGAGTTCGAACTTCAGTCGAGCTATTACATTCACTTTCAACCTAAAACCCTTAGGAAAGGTATGAGCTCCCAAATCTTCCCAGCTATGGATTAAATAGCACCACAACTGTTATTCTACAGTGATGGCTTTAGCATTAAATAACCCACGAAACGGCTTGAGAGGCTGGAGGCGAATGCTAGAGCCCATTTAAAATTTTAAACAAAACTCCATGTTATGTGTGTTCTTCCCATATTTTTTGCAAAAATAATGATTTAGAAATAAATTATAAGATTTTTAAAATTGAGAACGGAGTTACTTTACAATCTCCCTGTAGACCATATTTTCTGATTGCAGGTGTCATTGGGGAGGGAGGGAGTCAGTGGTGTAGTGGTTAACATACTGGACTGCAGCAGTTTTAGTAAGGAAGTTCGAACTCCAGTTACGCTATTATGTTCACTTTCATACTAATACCCTTAGGAAAGGTATGAACCTCCACATCTCCCCAGTTATGGATTAAATAGTAACACAACTGTTTTTCTACAAGGATAGCTTTAGCATTAAATAACCCATGAAGGTTGATATGCCATTGAACAAAGAAACAAAAACATAAACTCTTTTTCTTAGATGAATCAAGGTAAATCAGCATCGATCAACCGGAAATGGGGTTGATAGATTGACCCAATTAAACACCGCCCTGTCGGTTGGGGCGTTAGAATGCACCGACTGCACCTCTGCAGAGGGGTAAGACTCCCCCAATGGGGCCACCTGTTGGCCGTAGGTGGTGACCCGTGATGCTTACGGATAGAGCCCAGGTGGATGAGCAGTTCATGACATGCAATACTCCCTTTGCCCTATCTTGGGCTAGACGGGCGGTCGGAGAGGCCCCCACCGATCAATCGGCTGGTCACATCAAGCCCTAGCACCTATATAATTCCCAACTCTATTGGCCTTATGGCAAGCCCCCACCCTTTTTATCATATGGATGCTAGAAGGCGGTGGCTGGCGGTGTCTACATGTCCTGGGAATGACGTTAAACTCTATCTGATGGTGAGGTTCCAGTTTTGGAGGTTTGGGGAATGTGGAGCACCCTTCATCACCATTGCTCCCTGGTCCACTCTGACTCGAGTGGGTAGTACTTTGTTCGGTCCCATCTATGGGTTGAATATAAAAATGTGTGTTAAAAATTGTGTATCCACTAAGAGTGAAAAAATGTATTTATAAAAAATTTATATTATCCATTAAGAATTGATTTATTTCAAAACTTTATCGGCATTAAATGACCCACTGAGGTTGATATGCCGTAAAACAAAACAAACCAAACCAAACCAAACCAATTAAACAAATTTCCGGTCCAGAAAAACGACTTGTTGGTTCAATTAAAACGACTCGATGTTTAAAAAAAGTAACTGCACAAACATGAGTATTAAAAAAAATCCATTTTTAATGCAGTACATGTGGGTGTGGGGACAGCCATGCGAATGTTTTATATTCTTTGATAGTTCTTTGACAAATTCACTTACAATCTTCAAATCCGACTTTCTTCTACACCTTCCACAAGAACTGACGCGTCCACTGTTCCACTGGTAACGAATGTCAAGGTTAGCAAGCTGGGATGTTCCATCGCAGAGAATTTCATCATTTTGCATGCTGGAATGTCCCGAACACTAAAACTTGAAGAAACACAATCTCTTACGATGCACTCCCTTCATCAGTATGGTATCGATGTCACATCTCTCTCTCTCTCCCTCTCTCACTCTCTCTCTCCCTTCTCTCTCTCTCTCTCTCTCTCTCTCTCAGAGGTACGGTTACCGAATAGCGGATGCCACATCATCAAGATCCCACAGGATGATGTATCCTATCATCTTTATCACAGCAGCCCTACTGAGAACGCTGGACGTTATGGTGTAACGTTTGCATTCGAGATAGGGTGAATTCGTTGGATGGAGCCGGCTCAACCGACCCAGGGTGAATGCTGCAGCAGTAACAGTAACAGTAGTTACAGTTTTAATGCAGTGTTCACGCAATACACAGGCTCAATCACTGACCTCTCACCGCCGTACAACTGCTGTTTTGTGGGGTGCTGTTTCCATGATTAGTTCAAAACCGCATCCTTGAGAAACAGACCTTGTGTCACATCCTGCTCATGCGGAGAGGTTGGTGAATCCATACCTTTGTGTGATAAATGAGATGGTTTATAAGATGGGAGGTAAGCAACCGTATATGTATTTACCAACCCCTCCGCACGAGCAGGATGTGACACAAGGTCAATTTCTTAAGCGGAGTTCAACAGGTTTGAATTCAGAGTTTTTCCCTCTTCTAGACCGGTTGCCTAACCAAGGTTAAAGAGTCCAGTCTGCCCTACTATTTATCCATAGCTGGAGGGAGAGTAGGATTCATACCTTTCCCAAAGGTATTAGCGCTAAGTGAAATGCAATTACCACATCCAGGATTTGAACTCGGGGCGACGTGTCCATTTCCCATGACTTTAACCATTACACCACGCACTTTCCCACAAGCGACCGTATAATTGCTGTTTTGTATGGTTCTGCTTCCAGGATTAGTAAAAAAAAAACACACACAGTATCTAAAGAAACAGGCCTTTGCGCGGAGGTATTGTTGAATCCATGCTTAGTCTAATAAGTGGGATAAGCTTGTGCATGGGAGGTAAGCGATCATACAACTGCTGTTGTGTAGGGTGCTGCTTCCAGGATTAGTTTAAAAAAAACAAAAAAAACAACCTTGGTGTCACATCCGGCTCGTGCGAGGGGGTTGGTGAATCCATACCTTAGTGTGAAATGAATATAAACTGCCTCGGCCGGAATTCGATCTCGGCTCGCCAGCTCCGACTGTCGATAACCGTTACGCTATCGTAGCACCGTGTTGACAAAATAGAAATAACAAAGAAAATTAAATAGCATTCGTCTTTTATCAATCTTATATCACTTGTCAGCGCTTGTGATTCCCTTAAATTACAAAGAACAACAGTATTCTTCTTTTTCTTTGGTGGGGGGGTCGGACTTGGGGGTCGGGTTTGGATAGGGGGGGGGCTGGTAGTCGGGATGGCATGCCACTTTTTCTAGTAAGCATTCCCGCTGACCCAGTTTTAATTTCCTTTCTTTGAGTGGCTGTCTTGTTTTCTCCCGTGAGAGTAATAGGGCACCCCTTACCCCCCTAATATTCTGGGGCGCGGTTATGAAAATCGTCTGTCTGTGTGCTGGAAGCTCTTTTATACCACTCTAGATTTACAGGGCGGCGGCTCGGCGCATCTGTTATCACGATAGTTCTTCTCTTTTTTTTATTTTGTGTGTGTGTGTGTGTGTGTGTGTGTGTGTGTGTGGTGTTTTCGCGTTGAAACTTTTTTAGTTTCTTTTTACGCCTTGCCAACTGAGCGGAACTAGGGCCATTTTTGAGCGGGAAGATCTGGCTGGAAGATTTTTCCATGCACACCTGCATAGGTTGAAGGGACGGCGGGAAACAAAAATTACAGAAAGAGAGGGGGAAGGGAGAAAAGGAAGGGGCAGAGATAACGAAACAGGGAAGAGTGTGGAGAGGGGTAGAGAAATGAGTCAGAAACACGGGGCAATGGAAGAGGGTAAATAAAAGGAAGCAATATATATTATATATATATATATATATATATATATAATATATGAGAGAGAGGGGGGGGTAGGAACAGGAGACGGGTGAGAAAAGAGAAAGTAGCGCGAAAGAGATGAAGACAGATAAAGAGTGAGGAGGGAGTGATAAATTGAAATTAGATAGATAGAGAGAGAGAGAGAGAGAGAGAGAGAGAGAGAGAAGAGAGAAAAGAGAGAGAGAGAGAGAGAGGGGGGACAAAAAAGGACAGGATAAAGAAACTGTGTGAGAGGGGTAGTGAAATAAGTCCGAGAGACGGTCAATGTAAGAGGCAATCCAGAAGAAATAAGACAAAGGTATATAATATATATATAATATATATTATATATAATAATATATAAAGTAAGTAAAGTCGACGGGGCGGCCTAAAGTCGGTATCAGCCCAGTCAGTGAGGGAGTCTATCCCCTTTTCAATAGCACTAGACCAAGGAGATTGTTTTTTAGCATCTGAGGTGGAGCGCCACACCTACCATCAGCTCCTTACTTACCGCACAGATCCCTGTGCTACTCATACCTGAAGTTGGCGGGGAAACCGGTATCGAACTAGGAACCTGTGGTTTCTAGCCGAACGCTCTACCGACTGAGCTAACCAGGCCCCTATATATACTGTGAGTGTGTCATCCATAGACACGTGTTTCGACGTTTACGTCTCATCAGTGTCGACAATTTTTTTTAACAGCTACCTCTAATCGGGAGTGAAATCCGACAGAATTTTCATCTGCAAAACTCCTTACCTTACGGCCGTCAGTGACTGTCAGTCAGAGGCGAACAATTATTTTATAGGTATTAACAGGATGTATATTTTTACAATCACCTGTCTGTCTGTCTGTTTGTCTGTCTGTCTGAAAAACAGGATATAGAAGAGGAAAGAGAAAAAAGTGTGAGAAGAGATAGATAGTGAGGGGAGAGTAATAAATTAAAGGGAGCAAGAGAGAGAAAGAGGGAGAGTGTGGGGGTGGTAAGAAATAAATGAGAGGAAACAAGACGAAGGTAAATATATATATATATTCTCGATTTATTTAGCCTTACATGTGAATAGGTATGCCCGCCTAATTCATTAATTATTAATTAATTAATTTTCAAAAATTAGGTACGACTTCTATTAAGCACATATTCTCCCAAAAATTGTCGGCTAAAAAAGCCATATCAAACACATTGTTTGTTTGTTTACTTTCATA
>CM042171.1:36843169-36845289 GCA_023376005.1 Doryteuthis pealeii
CTTTTTCTTCTTCTTCTTTTTTTCTTCTTCCGTTTTCTTCCTTCTTCTTCTTCTCTTCTTCTTCTTCTTCTTTTCGCTTTTTTTCTCTTTCTTTTCTTTCTTTCTTTTCTTTTCTTCAGTCCCTTTTTTTCTTCTTTCTTTTCGTTCCTTCTTCTGTCTTCTCTTTCTTTCATTCATCTTTCTTCTTCTCTCCTTCTTCTCGGTTCTCTCATTTCATCTTTTCTTTTTCTTCTTTCATGTCTTTCTTTTTCTTCCTTGATTATCACATTCTTCTTTTTTAGTTTCTTCTTTCTTCTCTTTCTTTCTTCATCATCCTTTTCTTCTTCTTCTTACTTCTTCTTATGATTATTTCAATTACTGATTCCTTATTTTTCCTTTCACAGGCCTTTTCTCTTCTCAGTAAAATCCGATATACCATATCTTCTTCTTCTGATAACATACTTTATCGCTATTTTTTCTATCGTCATTCTCTTTCTTAATCTTTCTATATTTCCATATCTTCTTTACTATATTTCATTCTTAGATTCTCTTGTATCTATAAATTTACCAACTCAAGAATTTCAAACCAGACAACACCCCACTACACTTTACACGTATGTCCTTCGTCTCTTTTTTCACGTTGCTAATTCTTCTTTGTTCTGCTCTTATCATCTCATGATAAAGTAGATCTATTATAACCTATAAGCCCTGGCACTTCTCAAATCCTAAGCTGTATTCCCCAACCCTCCTAGCTGTTATTGCCATCCTCCTCTTCCCTCCTGCTTCAATCTCTAGTTTCCCCGACAGGTTGGGACCAGTTGTTCGCCAAGATCCTACCCCCTCG
Organism: Doryteuthis pealeii; assembly: GCA_023376005.1. Taxonomy (NCBI): domain Eukaryota; kingdom Metazoa; phylum Mollusca; class Cephalopoda; order Myopsida; family Loliginidae; genus Doryteuthis; species Doryteuthis pealeii. The sequence continues at coordinate 36,843,993 of CM042171.1, forward strand.
CCCGGGCATCCAACTTCCGCCCAATTTCACGTCGAGTTTTCCTTCCAAAATTATCAGAACCTGACGTTTAAGACGCTGAAACATTCTTCTTAACGTATTTCAGAAAAACAAAGGGAAACAAGTCGATATAAAGATATTTCAGTAATGTGATATTTAACTCGATGATTTGAAGAAAACAAAAAATGAGAAAGCCAGTCGCAAGCGAGAAAGTTCCAACAGATGGACGCAAAAAGGTGGTGATATACTGGTAGTATAGAAAGTGTTTGATCGCTACTGATGAATACATTTGGGCGAATTTTACGCATGGGTGGGTTAATCGACCAGCGCTAAAAACGGTGATACAATTGGGCCGATGTAGTTACGTACGCGGTGAGCGGGAAAAAAAAAGCTTTTTCTTAAGGGCCAATAAATTAATGACCGCTTCATTAAGTCAATAGTATGTACGGTGAAATTCGGAAAGCAAAATGAGAAACTATCTAGTCTTACTTCGTTTCTTTCTTTTTTCTTTCTTTTTCCTTTTTCTTCCTTCCCTTCTGGTCAATTCTCTGAATTGACTCAAGATCAAAATCACCTCTTGCTTATAATGAAATAGCTAGTTGAAAAATCGACAGTGCGTTTATGAAATCGAAAATTTATTGAGAACACAGAGCAAAATTATCAAGAAAACGCTTCTCTGTTCTCTTTCCCCCCCGCCCGCGTGACTCGTGGCGTGGCTATTTTCTGTTTTATCCAAATTATCGCAGTTACAATTCCATTTGAAATACTTTTTATCGACTTTTTGTTTCCTTCTGTTCGTGGTGTTAAGAAAATGTTTTAAAACGTCAGGTTTTAGCTAATTTGCGCAGGAAATCTGACGTGAAATTTGTCGGAAGTTGGCTGCGGCGAGGGGGGGTACAGGTGGGGGTGTGGGGAAATACGAGAAATTGGAATGAGAGAGCGGATGAGGGGGAATAACATGTCTAGGAGGGTGGGGAAGTAGGATTTGAGAAGTTGCAGGCGTATAGGTAGATGTACGAGTGAATTCGTACAATCCGAAAGGACAAAATAAGACTATTAGAAGTGCCAAAAGAGACGAATGAGTAGGAAGAGGCGGGCTGTGAAGAGGGAAATATAGACTACAAAGTAAGAAGAAGAATGGAAATAAAGAAGAAGAACGCAAATACAAGAAGCAAACGAACGAAGAATGAAGAAAAAAGAAGAAGAAGACGAAAGAAGAAGTGAAGAGAAGAAGACAGCAAAGGGAGGTGCAAGAAAGAAAAGAACAGTAAGAGAATAAAAAGCAAGAAGAAGGAAAGAA
>CM042171.1:36845389-36882889 GCA_023376005.1 Doryteuthis pealeii
AAAAGAGACAGAGATACCCGCCTCGCCCCGCACCACTTCGAAATTTACGTCGGATTTCCTTCCAAATTATCAGAAAACCTGACGTTTAAATATAAATATTCATTTTTTTTATATATTCTTTTTCACGTAAAAAACAAAGACAACAAAGTCGAATAAACTATTTCAAAATGGAAATTTAACTCGATAATTTGAAAACAAAAATAAAAGCCATCGCACAGCACGCGGCGGGAAAAAAAAAGCTTTTCTAATGCAAATTAATACCTTCATTTCATGTCTTACGGTGAATTCGGGAAGCAAATAAACTTCTTCTTCTTCTTCTTCTTTCTCTTCTTCTTCTTCTTCCTTCTTCTTCTTCTTCTCTCGACAATGATTCTAGATAATCACTTTCTATTAAATGTGTTCCACTCTTAAAAAAAAAACAAAGCAAAACCAAAACTCTTGGAGGAATCGGGAATATTCCACAACTGATGCTCTAACATTAAAACTACACATGTTCTTGTGTAGATCCGTGCAAAACAGGTAAATATGTATGAACACAGAATGGAAGAATCTTTGGCTCATGGGGTTATATTGATTGATTGATTGATTGATTGATTTTAATGACATGTCAACCCCTCTAGGGTTATTTTATGTCTATGGGTTACGGAATCGCGTTTATTGTTTTTACGAATTTACATTCTTTCTGTTGTTGTTTCAGAAAAAGAAAGAATTGCAGAATGAAGGAACCATGTTCGAATTTGGTTAGTTGGGTCGGTTGGCTGGTTGGTGTTTAACGACATATCAATTATTGTGGGTTATTTAATGCCCATTTTTTATATATATATATATATATATATATATATATATATATATATATATATATATATATATATATATATTATGTATGAGGTAGGTGTTAATCAGAACAATATGTGGAGAATGTAGACAAACACAGTTTCATAACATCCGTGTTTGTCTATTTTCTCCACACACACACACACACACCATATATATAGATATTGTGAGATTATTTTGTTTATGTATATATATATATGATAAACAGATTCAAATATATATATTATATATATTATCTTGAGAATTATTTTGGTATATTATATATTATATATATATATATTATATATATATATATATATATTATATATATATATATTAATATTGTTAGTTTTTCTAGAATTGGAGAATTGTAAATAAAGTGCTGTATTTATTTATTTATTTATCATAGTGTAAATACATTCGAGGTGCGATTGTTACCACCGGTTTCTAAGCAGCATGTAGATACTACATGTATTATACTTCTAAATGAATATATATATATATATATATATATATATATATATATATATATATATTCAAAGTGTATAATACATTTAAGGTGCGATTGTTACCATTGGTTTCAAAGAAGCGTGTTAGCTACTTATCGTTAAGAAATACAGGAAATTCAATTTATTTATATATGTGTGTACCTACATGCTGCTTAGAAACCGGTGTAACAATCGCACCTCGAATGTATTGCACACTATGATAAATAAAAAGAATACAGCTTTTACATCCGTAATCAAGCACTTTATTTATAATTCTCCAATTCTAGAAAAAACTACCAATATTTAATATGTATTTATGTATGTATATATATATATATATATATATATATATATATAGTGTGTGTGTGTGTGTGTGTGTGTGTGTGTGTGTGTGTTTTCACATTTAAAAAACGTATATATATATATATATATATATATGTTGAAAGGAAAATTAAACAAAGGAAAGAAAATGCTGAATGGATAAAATAGATTTACTAACACATGTTTCGGCCTCATGTATTCTATTATTATTATTTTAAATAGAATAAAATAAAATAAATAATAATAATAATAATAATAATAATAATAATAATAATAATAATAATTACCAACAACAACAACATAAAATTCTCTGGCGACTTTGAAATAAAAACGGATCACCTTATCCCAGCAAGAAGACCAACCTAGTGTTGATAAACAAAAAAGAAAGAACTTGTCAACTGGTGGATTTTGCAGTGCCAGCGGTTCACAGGGTGGAGCTAAAGGAAAATGAAAAATGGACAAATATCTGGATCTTGCCAGAGAACTGAAAAAGTTATAGAATATGAAAGTGAAAGTGATACCAATTGTAGTTGGTACACTTGGAACGGTCCCAAAAGGATTAGAAAAGGGTTTGGAAAGTTTGGAAATCAGAGGAAGGATTGAAACCATTCAGAACACTGCACTGCTGCAATCTGCCAGAATAACTCAGAAGAGTCCTGGAGACCTGAGGAGACTTGCTGTCGCTCAGACTCCAGTGAAAGACCATCAGTTAATGCTGATGTGAAAACTCAAAAGGAGTAAAATAATAATAATAATAATAATAATAATAATAATAATAATAAATAAATAATAAATAGAAAACTACAAAATCTTTAAGCATACAAGAATAACGGCCTTTCTCAGAGTAAAATGTTTGGTGTTTGAATTCTCGAAATTTGCTACTATCTAATGAATAAACTAAAAAACAAACCGAATTTTCTGATATTTATTCACAGATTAATATTATATGATAACTACACTATTATATATATATCACTTTAAGGCTTCACACTAATGCCAAAACCTGATATATGTACTTCCAAAAAACGGATACAGATACCGAAAATAATCTCATATATATATATATGTATATATAGTATATATTTATCTATATATATATATATTATATATTATATATTTGTTGTGTGTGTGTGTGTGTGTGTGTGTGTGTGTGTGATGCAACTTTCGCTTTTTTTTTTTTTTGAATTTTCGAACACTTGAATCAGCGTTCTTTGACCGGGAGGATAAATGAACATCCTTTCCAAGGACCCTCTCAAAAGTATTAAAACACTTTTTTGAGAGTGGGTCCCTGATAGAAAGTTTGTCTCATCTTTATTAGACTCCTTTGAAGCATCAGTTAATATAATTATTTCTATAAGTTATTAGAGAAGATAAAATCCGTCTCTTATCTTTGTAATATCTATTGAGAATGGGTTTGAATTTATATATATATATATATATATATATATATATATATATATATTATATATATAATCTTGTCTGGTTAATATATATATATATATATATATATATGTGTGCGGTGTGTGTGTGTGTTTGTCTGTGTCTGTCTGTGTGTGTGAGTCTGTGTGTGTGTGTCTCGTGTGTGTGTGTGTGTATGTGTATGTGTATGTGTGTGTGAGTTTGTGTGTGTGTTTGTCTGTGTGTGTGTGTGTGTATTGTGTATGTGTATTTCTCTGGGACATCTATAAATTCATAAAGATCTTATAGATACTCTAGTAATTAACAGATTGAAATAGATAGATAGATAGATTGATAGATAGATAGACTGAGATAGTGATATGTTTCTTAATTAGACTGCAATGTTTTACGACAGGCGTTGATTATAAGCTGAGTTTTAAGAGTGAGGATCGTGATAAACATGACATGAGTTGGTCTTAAGGCCCCCCTCTCGTCCCTCTCGAACAGCCCCCCCCCCCCCTCGCACTGCACAAACATCCTTGGCTTCACGGAGGAAAAGAGAAAGCAGCTAATCAGGAGGCCGGGTTGCACGAACAACAGTCAGGCAGGGCAAAGAGAATCTCGGGGGGGGTAAAAGGGGGCGGCAGGATGGGGTCGAAGTTGAGTGATGATCGGGGGAAGTGTTTAGTAAGTGGTTTGAGGGGGGAGTGGGGCCCGGACAATTAGGTAATGGGCCATCGCTGTTTGAAAAGGGAAAACGATGTCCAGCTGTCTGGCGGAAATTTTACAATGTCACAGATAGGGAACTAGGATTCTAGGGAAACAGTGAATCTACTGGGCGTGGGTGGAAAGAAGAAGAAGAAGAAGAAGAAGAAGAAGGGAAACGTCTTAACGAAGAAGAAGAAGAAGAAGAAGAAGAAGAAGAAGAAGAAGAAGAAGAAGAAAAAAAACAAGAACAAGAGCAAGGCTATTGAACAAGAACAAGATTAAGAAAAAGAAAAAAGAAGAAGAAGAAGAAGAAGAACAACAACAACAACAACAACAACAACAACAACAACAACAACAACAAGATTATTGAAGAAGAATGTTATTGAAGAAGAAGTTATTGAAGAAGAAGAAGAAGAAGAAGAAGAAGAAGAAGAAGAAGAAGAAGAAGAAGAGAAGAAGAAGAAGAAGATTATTGAAAGAACAAAGACAAGAACAAGATCAAGAAAAAGAACAAGAAAAAGTACAAAACAAGAAAGAGAAGAAGAAGAAGAAGAAGAAGAAGGAAAAAGCCGTAAAGAAGAAGAAGAAGAAGAAGAACAACAACAACAACAACAACACAACAACAAGAAAAAGAAGTTGGTTATGAAAGAAGAAGAATGAAATAAAGAAGAAGAAGAAAAAGAAAAAGAAGAAGAAAAAGAAGAAGAAAAAGGAAGAAGAGGAAGAAGAAAATGAAGAAAGAAGAAGAATTAAAGAAAAGAAGAAAGAAAGAAAGAAGAAGTAGAAAAGGATGAAGAAGAAAGAAAGAAGAAGAAGAGAAGAAGAAGAAGAAGAAGAAGAAGAAGACCTGCAAATAAACGTGAAGGAGAAGGACTCAAATGAATTGACGTCTGCACCCAGGAATGAACGAGAAATGTGGTAGAGGGTGAGGGTGGGGCTGGGAGTAATGAATGAAGATAAATTAGATGAAAGTGTTTCGATTTAAATACGGCGGCCCTAACACCAAACAAACGTGCTCTCCGTTTAGCGAAACCCACCAGCTTCGTCGGAAGGTGTTTTTGTGGTGCTGTCAGTAGCCTGGTGCCTTCCTGGGGGCAGCCTATTGTGCACAGGCACGGAGCAGGCGTATGCCGAGTTAAAAACAGGCGTCTCTCTGCTCTCTGCAATGGCACCGAACATTCATTGGATGAGTCATTCACGTGATTGGTCACGTGACTCTTACGATCGAGAGAATTATTCCCGCCAATTTGTTCGGTTGAAAATTTTTTCTTTTCTTTATTAAGCATGAATATTTTTAAAAAAATAATTTTTATTTTTTATTTCTCTGAATTTTTGAGATGCAGCTTGATAATGTGTATTATTTGGATTATTCGGACTGTTATTATTGTTATCTGCACAACGTTTCGGTCGATGTGCCCTCCGGCCTTCTTTGGGTATTTTTTGTCGAACTGGGTAACCTTCCCGGGCGAAACGTAAGAGAGCAAGGCGCTTTTTTGTAATGGTTATCGTCGTTGGACATGGCAACCCGGGTTCAAATTCTGAACAAGGCATTTCACATAGCACTAATAATCTTGAGAAAGGTAGGAATCCATATATTCTGCCTCAAGCAGTGGGTAAATAATAGGACAGACTGGACTGGAAGATGTCTTTCATACGGTTATCATGTATTCCCACCTAATACAAATAATTTGGAGGCGCGTAATATAATGGTTATTGTCAGAGGAAATGGACACGGCGACCCGAGTTCAAATCCTGGATAAGCCCAAATACCCTTAGGAAATGTATGTATCCCTCGAGATAAGGGTAAATAATAGGGCAGACTGGGCTCTTTAACCACGGCATGGCAACCCCTCTTATGCCTCACCCGCTCAGGCGGAGGTCCAGTGAGCTTCGGCCACTGGACCGGTGAGATGGTAAATTATTAGCGTCGATCCCAGAGGGCCATCCCTCCAGGCAATACCTGCCCCCTTGACTTAAAGGGGCAGGGCTGGGTTTATTGCCCAGCGCTGAGGCGCCTCCCTTGAGGGGGAATGCCGACGGGATCGACGCAATTTTTCAACCCGCCACCAATGAGTCTCGGCTTGAGGGTGGTCCCACATAAATAGGGCCTTCGTGCCTGACTCGGTACGAGTGGGGTACTGGGAAAATAAACCCTCTAGGAGAAGGGAAACTGATTTCAAACCCGTTAAACTCTGCTTAAAAATTGACCAAATGTCGAACCCTGCTCATTGTAAGTGCGTACGAGCAAAGGAGAAATGGCATACATTGTTTGAATTTGTCCAATTGGAGTAGTGGGTATAGGCGTTGAGTTAATACAGTTCTAAGTGACAGTTATCTCTTGGCCACGGGTTCAATCCTGGTCAAGGGCGACAGTAACATAGAATAACAATTAACACAACTTAACACTTGTACCCAATCTATGGTTAGCGGAATGAGAAGATTGAATAAAGGGTTGGGTTCAAAGTTACGCGAAGGCTCCCGATTACGACTAGAAGGTTCTCGAGTTCTAGAAGGCTCCCGAGTCCAACAAGAAACACCTGAAGAAGGCTGGGGGGGGCATTGGCCGAAACGTTGTACAGATAACAATAAAGATGAGGACAATAGTTCGAATAATCCAAATAACATAAATTGTTGTCACATGACAACATGAATAATGTCACATGAAAAAGACAAAAAGGTGGCTAGTTATTTCGTGTTCATGAAAATCAAACCTAAAAACAAAACGAAATCCTTCAAATAACACGACTCAGACAAATAGATTACTGGCTGAAATAATTAAAAACTAGCAGGACCTTTAGATATGCCACATTATGATAATTCAATTATTACAACGTTTGATATGTTTACTTAAGAGCTATTGCTTAATAGTTCAATATGTAAAAAGTATAATAATCTTGATTTAACTCTCTCTCACTCTTTTTTCTTTCTTTACTAAGCTGAATCTGTCACACATGCTCAGATTGCTTATATATATATATATATATATATATATATATATATATATATATATACTTTACTTACTATTAGTACTAGCAGGACCTGTGGATATACCACTGTATGATAATTTAATTATTACAATGTTTGATATGTTTATTTAAGAGCTATTGCTTAATAGTTTAATATGTAAAAAGTATAATGATCTTGATTTAACTCTCTCTCACTCCCTTTTTTTCTTCGGTTGGTCACATCAGACCCTTGCACCTATATAATTGCCCCAACCCTATTGCCCTTATGGCAAGTCCCAACCCTTTTTATCATATGGGTGCTAGAAGGTCGTGGCTGAGGGTCTTCATGTCCTGGGAATTAAACTTTATCTGATAGTGAGGTTCCAGTTCTGGAGGTTTGGGGAATGTGGAGCACCCCTTCATCACCATTGCTCCCTGGTCCACTCTGATCCGGAGTGGTAGTACCTGTTAGGGTCCCATCTATGGGTTAAATAGTAAAACGTGTTAATAAAAATGATTGAGAATCCATTAAGAATGAATTTATTTCAAAACTTTGTTGGCATTAAATGACCTTCTGAGGTTGATATGCCGTTAAAAAAACAAAAAACAAACCAACTAACCTTTTTTCTTTCTTTCTTTTCATCATTTCATTATGTTTGGTTGAAACAGATTAGCTTTATCACTTCCGCGCGCTCACCCTCTTTCTATTTTTCCCTTCTTTCTTTCTCGCTTTTTTATTTTATTTACATTTTTGCATTTCATCATGGGCGATTTGGACAGTCACATTTTTAACCAGAGGGTCTTGCAATATTATAACCTAAGTATTAAAATTAAGGAACATGAGTATTGATGTATAGATAATAATATATTAAAAATAATATATTAAAATAATAATACATTAAATAATATATATATAATAATATATATAATAATATGAATTATATATGTATATAATATGATATATATAATATATATATGTATATGTATATATATATATGGAGGCGTGTGGGCTAGTGGTTAGAGTCGTGGAAAATGGACTCGTCGATTCGAGTTCAATTCCTAGACGAAGCTGTTGGCATTTCACATAGTACTAATACCCTTGGTAAAGGTATGAATCCATATATTCTCCTTCCAGCTATTGGTTAAATAGTAGGACAGACTGGGCCCTTCAACCTTGGGTAGGTAACCAGTCTAGGGGAGGGATAACTCTGAATTCAAAATTCCTGAGGTCGGTCGTTGATTGGGTTTGTGGCCACCCTTGATGCACCAATTCTTTCCTATCGACTGTGCCAAAATGTGTGGATGGTCCAACACTAGCCTTAACCAATATAAACAAATCCCTCTGTGGGTGTTCGTTGTATGTGTGAACCCCCTATGCGTCGAAAATCGACGAGAGAGTCCATAATATATGATGTAATGAATATGTAAATACCTTGGTGCCCCCTCATTATAATCTGATTGGACAGTGTCATGTATAAATATTCTACACTGTGTTGGTACAGGCACCTAAGCCTACAAGCCTAAACCTACTCGCCAGACTACACCATGACTGCTCGGAAGACGTTTGCTATTCGACGCACCAACTACTACTGCGATAATATACCAAATACCAACTTCGGATATATCAATATATATATACCCGGATATATCAATATATATATAATATAAATTATATAGCTTATCTATAATAATAATAATGATAATAATAATAATAATAATAGTTGGTGCACTTGGAACAGTCCCAAAAGGATTAGAAAAGGGTTTGGAAAGTTTGGATATCAGAGGAAGGATTGAAACCATTCAGAACACTGCACTGCTGCAATCTGCCAGAATACTCAGAAGAGTCCTGGAGACCTGAGGAGACTTGCTGTCACTCAGACTCCAGTGAAAGACCATCAGCTAACACCGATGTGAAAACTCAAATAATAATAATATATTTAAAAATTGCTCAAATATATTTGTCCCATTTTCAATAAATTATTTCACTGTGAGATTAGTGGGCATGATGCTTAAAGCATACCGAACAAGACACATGGTTACCATGGCAATGGCATAAATCTAAAGGAAGAGGCTTTGTAGAGACAGTTAAGCTATCAACTCATCACGATTGGATTTAGTTGATGTAAATTGAGATATGAAATTGACGACTTGTAGCGGCCTTTTTTTTCTTTTTTTTTTTTTTTAAATCGCTATCATCTAACGCGTATTCGCTTCAGAGACCATTTACTCTGACCTAGACGCAGCGGATATGTGTTTCTTAAATTACTAAGCCGTTCTAAATATAAGATCTTCAGCTTACGAGTCACAAACCTCTCTATCACCCCACCCCCATCTCTGTCTCTCCATCCCTCGCTGTCCATGTCTCAGTCTCTTTCTATTCTCTCGGTCTTACTCGATAGATATATCACTATACGGCAGAAATAAGGCCCAGATTGCCTTTCTAGCATTCTCCATCTCTCTCTCTCTCTTTCTCTCTCTCTCTCCTCCCCTCTCTCTCTCCCTCTCTCTCTCTCTCTCTCTCTCTCTCTATATATATAATATATATATATATACTTCATATCCGGTTTTAATCAACGAATTGTCGTTTGAAACTGACACTTTGATATTTCTTGGGCCGTGTCTGCTCGGAATGAAATAACTGTTGCGTATGGAAAGTGATGCTCATAACCCGGTTATCAAGGTGCGGTGATCGTGGTGGCGACTCTACGAGGGTGGGCTGAAAATTTCATAGGCTGAAAAGTTCATATGATGACGTCATATCGGCTGTTCTTGATGTTGTTGAGAGAATCTTGGTCGGCCTATGAACTTTTCAGCCAGGCTTCGTAGGTCATCTATGTTACTCGTTACGGTCAAGTCAAGCTGAAATCACCAGTTCCCAATAGCTCACCGAAATTAGTGAGCGGCTTAAAGTAGGCGAAGAGTTAAGTTGAAACAAAAATATATTCTTTGAAGAACGAGGAGTAAAACAGATTTGAGATTTTTTATGATTATCTATATATCAATACTCGTGTTCCTTAAAATTACGACCGTTATCATTGTATAACACCATCTAGCTAAAAATGAGATTGTCCAAGATGATATACAAAAATGTAATTCCTGATTTTCTGGTGTTGATCATCCACCAAATTCTTATTTCTTATGAGTGTCGTCACCTCAGCCAATTAATGGACCATTCCGTTTTCATTAGAAAGAAAGAAAGGGAAGAAAAGGATATGTTACACAGAAAAATATAAGAAAGAAAGAAAGAACAGAAAGAGGGGTGAGCGTGTAGAAGCGATAATGTTAATATGTTTCAATCGAACATAATGAAAAGATTGAAAAGAAGGAAAGAAACAAAAAAAGAGGAGTTAAATAAAGATTATTATAGTTTTTTTTTTTAAGTAAACAAGTCAAACGTTTTCATAATAAATTATCATACTGTGGTATATCCACAGGTCCAAAGTTTTCTTAGTCTGACAAACAGGCTTACAATCTGGTCACCCTTCTGAGTAAGAACGGCCTCATTGTTGCTTAACTTTAGTAATCTATAAGAAAACAATGTTTTCATTATGGCTTGACCATAAGTCACAACGACAATTTTTATTTATTAAGACTTACTGGTACACAGGCTTCAGGTTACAGTACGTGTTGTTCATAAGCGGTCACCCAACTAAGTGTTGAGCAGACTCGTGGTTGCTTAACTTTTTATACTGGTTTCTTTTATTTAATAACACAAACTTTGGGGATTATTTGATCTCGTATGACTCGGTAACAATTGTCCGTTATAATTGCAATCTGAATGACAAAGTCTTCATCGAGTTAATAATTAGCTATACCCGAACAATTTCATGGGAAATGGACTCGCCGGCCCGAGTTCAAATCCTGGACGTGGTAATCGTTATTTCACTTAGCGCTAATACCATTGGGAAAGGTATGAATTCTACTCTCCCTTCAGCTATGAATAGATAGTAGGGCAGACTGGACTCTTTAACCTTGGTTAGGCAACCGGTCTAGAAGTAAAACTCTGAATTCAAGCCTGTTGAACTCCGCTTAAGAAATTGACCTTGTGTCACATCCTGCTCGTGCGGAGGGGTTGGTAAATTATATATGTATTCCTGTTAAATGTATTTTTGTGCTCACTATAAAAGTCTATGTAGCTAAACAATAGTGGTACTATTCACCCTTGCTGGGAGATAAGGGGATTCATACCTTTCCCAAGGATATTAGTCCGAAAGTAATAGCACAACTTAAGTTCGAACTCGCTTACTACGATGTGGCAGTCTAGCACCTTAGTCACTACGCCACTGGGATCCCCCACTTATTTACAAAGTGTTGGTTACATGCCTCAGATTGCTTTCAGTGCCTTCTGTTGCTTAATAGTCACCCTTCTAAGCATTGAAGGTTTTTTTTTAATTTTGTGTAAAGTATTCAACTCTGTTACAAAATGAATGCAAGACTAAAACTAGAGTTTGGTAGGTGACTTATATGGAGCTTTGGACTGTTCCATTATGAACTCAGGCAAGTTCATTTCCGAGATTCTAATTGGTGTTGGATTTCAGGGTTAGTAAGAACAGGGATAAGTACCCCACTCTTCAGCCACCACTTTGCATTATGCCAGCAGCATGTAAAGGACTGTATTAAGTTACAGCTTGCCTGTTGTTCCGCGTCTACTAACTCGACGGTAGTTAGAAACCAACTGCGATGGTAAGTATCATATTGTTTCTATATCTGGAGGATAACTTCTACAGGGTTCACTGTTGATTAACTTTTCTTGGTTTGGCGCATGCCATTATGTTGCTTACAGTGCTTTCTGATGTTACTTACTGGTCCCCCATCTAAGTATGAACTGGTTCATTGCTGCTTAACTTCGGTGATCTAGCAGGAACCGGTGATTTCAATATGATCTGACCGTAAGTCTAAGCATAAGTACTGTTATCTGTCAGCTTGGGCTTTAGAACACACCGACTGTACCTCTGCAGAGAGGTAAGAATCCCTCAATAGGGTCACCTGTTCGCCGTGGGTGGCGAACTGTAATGCTTAAGGATGGAACCCTTGTGACTGAGAAGTCCATGACATGCAACACTCCACTTACTACGGCTAGATGAGCGGTCGGAGAGGCACCTCCGATCAATCAGCTGGTCAAGTCAAGCCTTAGCACCTATATGATTGTCCCAACCGTATTACTCTTTTGGCAAGTCCCAACCCTTTTGAGGCTCTTAATGCCCTGGGTATGACGTTAAACTTTATCTGATAGTGAAGTTCCAATTCTGGAACGCTGTGGAGTGTGGAGTACCCTTTGCTCACCATTACTCTGGGCCCACACTGACCCGGAGTGGTAGTGCTTGCTAAGGTCCCATATATATATTTACCAACCCCTCCGCACGAGCAGGATGCGACACAAGGTCAATTTCTTAAGCGGAGTAACAGGTTTGAATTCAGAGTTTTCCTTCTCCTAGACTGGTTACCTAGCTATGGTTAAAGAGTCCAGTCTCCCCTGCTATTTGCCCATAGCTGGAGGGAGAATTGGATTCATACCTTTCCCAAGGGTATTAGCGCTAAGTGAAATGCCAACAGTTCCGTCCAGGAATTGAACTCGCGTTGACGAGTCCATTTCCTACAACTCTAACCATTAGACCACGCGCCTCTAAGGTCCCATATATGGATTAAATAGAAAAAAATGAGTTTAAAAGTGGGTTTGAACAAAATTGAGTACCCAACAAGAATTAGTGAAACAGAACGTTACAGGCATAAAATAACCCAATAAGAGTTGACAAGCCGTAAAATCCAACCAACCAGCCAACCAACTGGCTGGTGATATTGATGTTTGTATCTCTTAATGTTTTTGTTTTTTTGTGAGAATTTTATTAGCTTATCTATTGGCCTTAACGATACATCATAGATAAGCAAAACAAAGAAGAAGCACAGATATACATTTAGGTAACAAAACTCTATTTAATTACGGCGGGAAATGATAATATTCTGAAAGAAAGAACACGCGTAATTTACGATATAAGATAATAATAAAAAAACAATATACATAACATAGGAAATCTATACATATATAAAGGGCAGTTGGTGTGTATGTATGTCCGGGTGAAACTAGAAAAATAAAACAATTAACGACAAAGTAAATATATATATACACATTAGATAGTTACATCGGTTCTAGGTTTTTGTGTAAAAATTATGAAGATTTCATTTATATTCAATGTTTTTTTTTTAAATCAGAATATACATAGAATTGAAATTCTAGTTAAAAATGAACAAGCATTTGTAATAAGTATAAAGAAATCAATACACCTGTGTTCCACTTCTACCTATGCGTCGCTGGGTAGCCGCTTCTAGTATAGACGAAATTATTCATCATCATCAGGTCACGTTCACGGCATGGATTCCAAAGACTCTTTCTCTCAATTTCTCTTTCTTTCATATATATTATATATATATATATATATATATATATATATATAATACTAAAGCTAAGTGAATCATTAATTGTTTAATGACACAAAATTCATTTCAAAATATTCCTTAATTGTAGGATTGATTTATGTTTGAAAAACAATATTTTAATTGGTATTAAAGTCGATATTAGTCGATAAAGTCGATAATAGAGATATTAGTCGTAATTTGCAATTAAGTCAAAACTCACCGTCTCTTACTTCACATTCTGCCTGTCACATCCCCCTCTCTATTTATATCTTGATTACCTCCTCGTTATATAGGTTAGTTTCTCTGTGAGCGTAAAGAGAGTGATTAGATAGTGTGAAATATATTTGTATGTTAAGTTTCAACCCATAGGCCATCAACAAGAATCGGTTCCATTTAAATTTAGATTAGGTCAAACGTTCTTAGAAATCTTACAAAATGATTTTAAAAATTTTTTTATTCTCCTTCGCACGAGCAGGATGTGACACAAGGTCAATTTCTTAAGCGGGGTTTAACAGGTTTGAATTCAGGGTTTTCTTTCTCCTAGACTGGTTACCTAGCCAAGGTTAAAGAGTCAAGTCTATCCTACTATTTACCCATAGCTGGAGGGGGTGTAGTTAGATGCATACCACTCCCAAGGGTATTAGCTCTATGTGAAAAGCAAACAGCTTCGTCCAGGGTTTGAACTCGGGTCGACGAGTCCATTTTCTACGACTCTGATTATTATAACACGCAACTCCAATCTCTGTGCCGTATATGCGTTTAAAAACTCATCCGATGAGTTGTTAAACGCGTATAAAAATTGACCTTGTGTCACATCCTGCTCGTGCGGAGGAGAAATAAGAAAAACATTAAAATCATTTTGTAAGATTTCTAAGAAAGGGAACTTTTGACTTAATCTAAATTTAAATGGACCCGATTCTTGTTGATGAGCTACGGGCTGCATCTGAAACTTAACATACAAATATATTTCACACTATCTAATCACTCTCTTTACACTCACAGAGAAACTAACATATATAATGGGGAGGTAATCAAGATATACATACACAAGATCAATTTCTTAAGCGGGGTTTAATAGGTTTTTATTCAGAGTTTTCCTTCTCCTAGACAGGTTGCCTAACCCAGTCTGTCCTACAATTTTATCCATGGCTGGAAGGATACTGTTGGATTCATATCTTTCCCAAGGGTTTTAGCAGTATGGGAAATATAAACAACGTCATCCAAGATTTGAACTCGATTCGCCGAATTCATTTTATA
The DNA here is from genome assembly GCA_023376005.1 of Doryteuthis pealeii. Taxonomy (NCBI): domain Eukaryota; kingdom Metazoa; phylum Mollusca; class Cephalopoda; order Myopsida; family Loliginidae; genus Doryteuthis; species Doryteuthis pealeii. The sequence goes on from CM042171.1 coordinate 36,859,731, forward strand.
CGAAAATAACCGTTATACCACACACCTCCATTGGATGTCGTATAGAAGACTTACCAATAACGATGTTCGATAGGTACGGATGGCGAGAGAGACAGACACTGAGACACACAGATAGAGAGAGACAGAGACAGAGACAGAGACAGAAATAGAGACAGAGATATACGGAATCCTTGCTGTCAACAGATGATGATGATGATGATAATGATGGTGATGATTCGGTCGTTGTACTCCTTAGCCTTCCACGGGTGTAATTTGCATTCAATGTTCTTAAAGGTGTAGAGATTCGTGGAGTGATCAGTATCCAGTGGTATTGCAAGACTTACCAGTAACGATGTTAGATAGGGGCGGATGGCGAGAGAGACAGAGAGACGCGGAATCCTTGCTGTCAACAGATGATGATGATGATGATGATGATGATGATGATGAGGAGGAGGAGGAGGAGGAGGATAATGATGATTTGGCCGTTGTACTCCTTGGCCTTCCACGGGTGTAATTTGCATTCAATGTTTTTGAAGGTGTAGATATTCGTGGAGTGATCAGTATCTAGCTGTATTGCATGCTGAGTCTTTTCTGACTGAATCCAGACTTGGTAGGTGGTTTAAATAGCAGGTTGGGCTATTCCACTTGTGTATTTAAGCAAGTTCACTTCTTGGATTCTCATTGGCTGTTGGTTTTAAGGTGGACACTTTCATCCATGCATACTGAAAATTTGACTTTGTTCAGGCAGTTAGTAAAGAGCGTATTCGGTTACGTTGCTTTTTTTGTCTGGTGACTGGACGCTAGTCAGCCTTCCCGTAAAGGTGAGTATGATGTTTATTCAACAAAAGGAACTTCTAATATTTGATCAGTTAGTTTCTTCATCATTGTTGTTGTTATCCTGATGTCTTGACCGTTGCACTCTTCGGCCTACTTCAGGTGTCTGTTCCATTCAATAACATTCTAGACACTTGGAACAGAACCATTGATTTGATACGGCTCGTTTTTCTTATCTAGGCTTTCTTGATCCGAATGTTTCGCCTGTTATACACCATCCAATAATTACAACGCTTTACTGATAGTCAGATTGTATCATACAATAGTGAAGACCCACATCCTACCCACATGATTAGGTCAACGCGCACGCACGCACGCACGCACGCACGCACACACACAAACACATACCACCACCACCACCAACAACAACAACAACCACAACAAATTAGAAATAGATCAACAAAATGTAGTGGCGTCACGACCAGACGAGCCACGGCCATGCTATCCTAAATTACACAATTTAGTTTAGTTGTTCAATATGAGCTAGAGTTGTCAGTGGAAAGAAAGAGAGAAAGAAAGAAGGAAGGATGGAAAGAAAAAAAGAAAGAAAGAAAGAAAGAAAGAAAGAAGGAAGGAAGGATGGAAAGAAAAGGAAGCAAAAGAATGAAGGAAGAAATGAAAAAGAAAGTAATAGAAATATGTACATAAAAGAAAAAAGATAAAAGAAATATATATATATATATATATATATATATATATATATATATATATATATATATATATTAGAGAGAGAGAGAGAGAGAGAGAGAGAGAGAGAGAAAGAAAGAAAGAAGAAATAAAAGAAGGAAGTAAATAAATGAATAAAACTAAGAAAAATCTAAATGATAAAAAGAAAGAAAGAAAGAAAGAAAGAAAGAATGATTGAATAAATAAATAAAAGGAAAGGATAAAAAAAATTAAAGAAAGAAAAAAGATAGAAGAAAAGAATGGAAATAAAGTCGATAAGAATAAATAATGAAAAGAAATAAAAAAGTAGACGAGGAAAAAAAGTAAGAGAGAGAGAAGGATGGGAAGAAAGAGAAAAAAAAGAAAAAAATGGAAATAAAAGAAAGTAGATATAAACAAATGAATTAAAGGAAAGAGAAAGAAAATTAAAGAAGAAAGAAAAGAAAGAAAGAAAGAGAGAAAGAAAGAGAGAAAGAAAGAAAGAAAGAAAGAGAGAAAAGAAATAAAAGAAAGAGAGAAATGGAAATAAAAGAAAGTAGATATAAATAAATGAATCAAAGGAAAGAGAAAGAAAATTAAAGAAAAAAAGAAAGAAAGAGAGAAAGAAAGAAAGAAAGAGAGAGAGAAAGAAAGAGAGAAAGAAAGAAAGAAAGAAAGAAGGGATTGAATAAATAAATAAATAAAATGAAATAAAAAGAAATAAAAGAAGTAGAGGGGGGAAAAGTAAGAAAGAGTGAAGGATGGGAAGAAAGAGAAAAAAAAAAGAAAAATATGAAAATAAAAGAAAGTAGATATAAACAAATAAATTAAAGGAAAGAGAAAGAAAATTAAAGAAGAAAGAAAGAGAAAGAAAGAAAGAAAGAAAGAGAGAAATGTAAATAAAAGAAAAATAGATATGAATAAATGAATTAAAGGAAAGAGAAGAAAATTAAAGATAGAAGAAAGAAGAAAGAAAAAAGAAGAAAGAAAGAGAGAGAAAATGTAAATAAAAGAAAGTAGATATAAACAATATGAATTTAAAGGAAGAGAAAGAAATTAAAGAAAGAAAGAAAGAAAGAGAGAAAGAAAAAAAGAAGAAAGAAAAAGAGAAATATAAATAAAAGAAAGAGTATAAAATGAATAAATAAATAAACAAAATCAGTAATCAATCTAAATGTAAGATAAATCATCAAAGTAATCACGTGATGAAACAGACAACAGGAAGACCAATAAGAGTACGTGTCTCTCTCTACATAAGATCCGTCTATACGTTTCACGAAGATATCCTGTTGAAGGATGGGATTATTAGCCAACTAGTTTAGGTGAATCGTGTCGGGATTTCGATCCCCATGTGATTGCACGATGGCAGATTAGCTGAGTTTTTTTTTTAAAGAAACATAAACTGATTAATTTAGCCCGGGGACAAGAGGGTCACCCGATATCATCGAATCAAAATTAGACGTGGCACTGGTATCAGGTTTAAGGGTTGTGGAAGGTAGGGTGTCTCGATATTTATTAAGGTTAGTTTCGTTTAGTATACAGAGTGAAGGTCTTCTTTCTTACCTGCTATTAGTACCATGTAAACTAGTACCATGGTCGGCTTGTCGTGACTAAACTGGCACCACCATCAGACAGGCCCCGGCTTATCCAGTGATGTGGGTTTGTAGACAACCAGCATCACTAAAAAAAGAGCTGTCAAAAGGCGTATGAGCTTAGGGAAGTCAACGGCCATCTACCCCCATCAGACAGGCCCGGCTTATCCAGTGATGTGGGTTTGTAGACAACCACATCACTAAAAACAAGAGCTGTCAAAAGGCGAATGAGCTCTAGGGAAGTCAACGGCCATCTACCCCATCAGACAGGCCCTCGGCTTATCCAGTGATGTGGGTTTGTAGACAACCAGCATCACTAAAAACAAGAGCTGTCAAAAGGTGTATGAGCTCTAGGAAGTCAACGGCCATCACCCCCATCAGACAGGCCTCGGCTTATCCAGTGATGTGGGTTTGTAGACAAAGCATCATAAAAACAGAGCTGTCAAAAGGCGGATGAGCTCTAGGGAAGCCAACGGCTATCCACCCCCATAGACGGCCCCGGCTTATCCAGTGATGTGGGTTGTAGTCAACCAGCATTACTAAAAACAAGAGCTGTCAAAAGGCGGATGAGCTCTAGGGAAGCCAACGGCTATCCACCCCCATCAGACAGGCCTCGGCTTATTCAGTGATGTGGGTTTGTAGACAACCAGCATCACTAAAAACAAGAGCTGTCAAAAGGCGTATGAGCTCTAGGGAAGCCAACGGCTATCCACCCCATCAGACATGCCTGGCTTATCCAGTGATGTGGGTTTGTAGACAACCAGCATCACTAAAAACAAAGAGCTGTCAAAAGGCGGATGAGCTCTAGGGAAACCAACGGCTATACACCCCATCAGACAGGCCTCGGCTTTTTCAGTGATGTTGGTTTGTAGACAACAGCATCACTAAAACAAGAGCTGTCAAAAAGGCGGATGAGCTCTAGGGAACCACACGGCTATCCACCCATCAGACAGGCCTCGGCTTATTCAGTGATGTGGGTTTTGTAGAACAACCAGCATATAAAAACAAGAGCTGTCAAAGGCGGATGAGCTCTAGGGAAGCCAACGGCTATCCACCCCCATCAGACATGCCTCGGCTTATCCAGTGATGTGGGTTTGTAGACACCAGCATCACTAAAAACAGAAGTGTCAAAGGCGGATGAGCTCTAGGGAAGCAACGGTATCACCCCATCAGACTGCCTCGGCTTATCAGTGATGTGGGTTTGTAGACAACCAGCATCAATAAAAACAAGAGCTGTCAAAAGGCGGATGAGCCTAGGGAAGCCAACGGCTATCCACCCCCATTCAGACAGGCCTCGGCTTATCCAGTGGTGTGGGTTTGTAGATAACCAGCATCACTAAAAAAGAGCTGTCAAAGGCGGATGAGCTCTAGGGAAACCAACAACGCATCCACACCGAACGTAGTAGAATTAGGGTACTTACTACTTATATAAATCCCCAAATGGGGTACATGGGTGTCCCTAGCCTTGGACGGCAACCCATCTAAACAAGAAAAGTTCTGTTTTGAGGGAGTCCAGAGGAGAGCTACTAAATTAGTGAATAATTTAAAATCCCTTTCATATGAAGAAAGACTTAGAACATTGACCTACAGTCTGGTTTTCCGACGTAATAAAAGGGGATATGTTGAAGCCTACAAATACACGCATGGTTTTTATTCAACGAACTCTGACCTACCTAAACTTTGCTCAAAATACCTATACAAGGGGACATAAATTAAAACTCCTTAAAAAATCTTGTAAGCAAACGCAAGACAAAATCATTTAGCAACAGAGTGGTGAATACATGGAATAAACTACCTTCATCAATAGTGAATGCCACTCTCTAAACTCCTTCAAGGCAAAGTTTTGGATAATCTGTGGGGAGGATATTAAATATTCTGTGGATTTAAAATGAATTTTTAAGGAACAGCTGACAGGGTCCAGACTAATATACTAGCTGAAAAGATTATTATTATTATTATTATTATATTATTAATAAGACCTCAGCTGCTAGCTGTTATACCTCATTCAAAGGAAACGATAGAGAGTAACCCAGAAATCAAACCGGAACTGGAGTCCCTAGATGGTGTGACACTGAACTACAATGCAACTACTGTGGCACTATGTTGTCAAACTGCATTTTTTTGTTTTTGTTTTTTGGAGAGGTTACCTGCCCTTTGGACCACAACGGCAGTGTGGAGACGGGGTACCTGCTGCTTGGGGGACAGCTCATCATCCATGTCAACCCGCACAGGCTACGTAGTTCCAATTGTTTGTGGACATTACGCCATCGTCTCAGAAGACTATATTTTTTTTAAAAGTTTTTATGTGCCCCTGAAGTTACAGTCCTCCTGTGACTGTGAAATCCAATATTTGAAAAACATTCTCGACCACAGATGTCGCATTTGAAGGCTGTCCCTGAAGATGTTTATGTGCCGGTGCTTTGTTGCAGGTGCTTTCTTCTGGACCTCTTAGTTTCATGGTGTTGCGCCAGGGTGACTTCTGACATGAACAGTCCTCTACAGAGAGCCTGTCGCCACCGAGGGCGGTTCTGAGCCAAATTTTCCCAACTGGAAAGGACAATGCCAAATATAATAATAATAATAAAATAATAATAATAAAATAATAATAATATAATAATAATATAGTAGCGTTATAGATCGCCTTTAGATTTGTTAATGAATAAAGGTTTTGGATTATAACAAAAAAACAAAAATAATTTTGATACACCCTAATAATGTCCTGTGAGATCAGCTCCACAGGTGTGTGTGTGTGTGTGTGTGTGTGTGTGTGTACATGCGCGTGGTGTAATGGTTAAAGTCATGGGAAATGGACACGTCGCCCCGAGTTCAAATCCTGGATGTGGTAATTACATTTCACTTAGCGCTAATACCCTTGGGAAAGGTATGAATCCTACTCTCCTTCCAGCTATGGACAAATAGTAGGTCAGACCTTTGTTGGTTAGGCAACCGGTCTAGGAGAAGGAAAATTCTGAATTCAAACCTGTTAAACTCCGCTTAAGAAATTGACTTGTTCACATCCTGCCCGTGCGGAGTGGTTTGGTAAATATATATGTGCATGTAGATGTATGTATGCGCGCGTGCGCGTGCGTGTGCACACGTGAGTGTATGCGTATATAATTCCGTCCTTTCACGTTGATTCCGAAACGATTAGTTCAACGTAACAAAGCCAATTTCATAGTCATCAGATTTGTTTGTCTCGTCAACTCACGTTGCAGCTGGTAATAACAGTGAGGCATCGTTTTGCAGACGATTTTACAGCGAGATGTATCTTCTTTTTACCTCCACATTTAGAAGAGCGTCAGTGTCTGTGGCACCACCTGGTGTCAAAAAATGAAAATCACTGTATGTTATTTATTTCTTTGCTGTCGAGATCGTCTGGTTTTCACAAAATACGACTTTGCCAGGCGCTTCGTCTTGCCCACTTCTGTCGCCCATTACGGTCATTTCGTTTATTATTCTTTCTTTCTTTCTTTTCTTTTTCTTTTTTCTTATTTGTTTTCATTTTATTTATTTATTTATTTATTTATTCATTTTCACCGGTCTTTTTCTTTCAATCTTTCTCATTGTTTCTTTTTCTATTACTTTTTTCCTCTTCTTTTTCAGGAGCTTCTTTTACGCTTTCTTTCTTTTCTTTTTTCTTTTTGCTTCTTTCTTCTTTTCTTCTTCTCTTCTTGTGCTAATGCTTTTGTTTCATCTTTTCATTTATATATTTATTTATTTATTCTTTCTTCTTTCTTTCTTTTCTTTCTTTCCTTTCTTTCTTTCTTTCTTTTTTTTCTTTTCTTTCTTTCTTTCTTTTTCTCTTTCTTTCTTTGGTGCTAATTGTTGTTTCTTTAATCTCTTTATTTATTTATTTATTCTTTCTTTCTTTCTTTCTTTCTTTCTTTCTTTTTTCTTTCTTTCTTCTTTGGTGCTAATTGCTTGTTTCTTTCATATCTTCATTTATTATATTTAATTTATTTATTCTTTCTTTCTTTTCTTTCTTTCTTTCTTTCTTTCTTTCTTTCTTTCTTTCTTTCTTCTTTCTTTTTTTCTTCTTTCTTTCTTTGGTGCTAATTGCTTTGTTTCTTTCATCTCTTTATTTATTTATTATTCTTTTCTTTCTTCTTTCTTTTTTCTTTCTTTCTTTCTTTTTCTTCTTTCTTTTTTGGTGCTAATTGCTTTGTTTCTTTCATCTCTTTTATTTATTTATTTATTCTTTTTTCTTTTTTTTTTCTTTCTTTTTTTTTTTCTTTCTTTCTTTCGGTGCTAATTGCTTGTTTCTTTCATATTTCATTTATATATTTATTTACTTTATTCTTTCTTTCTCTTTTTTCTTTCTTTTTCTTTCTTTCTTTCTTTCTTTCTTTCTTTCTTGGTGCTAATTGCTTTGTTTCTTTCATATCTTCATTTATATATTTATTTATTTTATTCTTTCTTTTTTTCTTTCTTTTTCTTTTTTTTCTTTCTTTCTTTCTTTCTTTCTTTCTTTGGTGCTAATTGCTTTGTTTCTTTCATCTCTTCATTTATTTATCTTATTTATTTATTTTTCTTTTTATTCTTTCTTCTTTCTTTCTTTCTTCTTTATCTTCTTTTCTTTCTTTTTTTTCTTTTCTTCTTTCTTTGGGTGCTAAATTTGCTTGTTTCTTTCATTCTTCATTTTTTATTTATCTATTTATTCTTTTTCTTTATTTCTTTCTTTCTTTATTTATTTATTTTATTTATTATTTCCTATTTTCTTTTTTCGATTCTCTCTTCCCTTTTCCTCTCTTTCCATTTTTTTCTTTTCTTTCTTTCCGTCTAATTTGTTTCTAATTCTTCTTTTCTTTCTCTATTTATTTTTCCTTATTCTTTCTTCTATTCTATTCTCCTTCTTTCTCTCTTCTTTTTTCTTTGCTTTCTTCTTTCTTTCTTTTCTTCTTTCTTTATTTTTTTTAATTTGCTATATTCTTTTTTCTTCTTTTTCTTTATTCATTTTTTGTTTATTTAGTAATGTATTCTTCTGTTTATTTTTCTTTCTTTTGTTCCTTTTCTTTTTCCTTCTCATCTCTCTCTCTCCTCTCTCTCTCCTCTCTCTCTCCCTCTCCCTCTCTCTTCTGGTGCTATTGTTTTTTGTTTTTCTTCTCTTTATTTTTGTTTATTTATTATTATTCTTTTTTTCTTTTTGTTATACCTGTCTTTCTTTTGTTCTTTCGTTGTGTTCTCTTTCTTTTATTCCCTTTTATTGTTTGTTTTTGTTTCTTTCTTTTTTTCTTTTTTCTTTCATCCTTCTTTCTTTCTTTCCTCTTCTTTCTTTTTCTTTCTTTTATCTTCTCATTCTTTTATTTCTTTAATTCTTTCCTTATCTCATTTGAAACTTTCCTTATCCCCCCCAGCCAATATTTTCTGCCGACATTACTAAGCGTCACACATAAATCGACAAACAAACACAGAAAGAAAGAAGAAGAAGAAGAAGAAGAAGAAGAAGAAGAAAACATCGATGACTTTCCAACATACAACAACCCCCTCCCCCCCCCAAAAAAAAAGAAAAACATTTTCAAAATGTAATTTAAAACGTTCTCTTATTCATTCGACAGCTGTTTCTAATTGATTTCTCGTAGATTTTTTTTATATTCTTCAACATTTACAAAAAAGAAACCAAAATTATCTAAAATGGTATTTCTTTACATCGACACTAGCCGTACAATCACGACATGTTGATTACGCTTTGGCTTAAGCGCTTAGAAATACTTATTTAATAAGCTAGATTTCTTCCAGGCTGTAGTCATATCAGTACTGCTGTATGGCTGCACCACTTGGACCTTAACGAAACGCCTTGAGAATAAGCTAGATTGGAGCTGCACAAGAATGCTGCGTGCAGTCTTGAACAAGTCGTGGAAGCAGCACCCCACAAGGAAGCAGCTGTATGGCCACCTGTCCCTTATCTCACAAACTATCCGAGTGAGACGGACTAGGCATGCAGGACACTGCTGGAGAAACAGGGACGAGCTCATAAGCGACGTTCTCCTGTGGAAGCCAACACATGGACATGCTAATGTGGGCCGCCCAGCAAGGACCTACATTGACCAACTATGTGAAGATGCTGGCTGCTGCGCGGAGGAACTCCCAGGGGTGATGAAGGATAGGGAAGGTTGGCGAGAGATTGTCATGGATATCCGTGCTGCCTGCACGACATGATGATGATGATGAATAATTTAGGCTTAGATATGGTACAAGGCCAGAAGTATGGGGTGCTCAATGAGCATCGTACTCACTAACAATGGTCTGCAAATTTAGCGTTGCTAACCATCGGAGGTGCTAAGAAATATTTACCGAAACAAAAGCAGAACCTCTATATTAATACGCTTGTTCCTAAATATTACGTCCGTTATCATCCTGCAACCCCCACTGGTTAAAAGTCCGTCCTTATTGTTCAAAATGCGGTGCAAAAATGTAAATCCAGATTATCTGGTGTCACTTAATCGCAGATGTCCATTTTATTTCCCTCAAATTAAAAAAAATGAAACATTCCAAATGGTCTTGTGTCGCTTAAATGCCCAACGTAAAATTAGAATGAATTGAAAAAACAAAGAAGTTACATGTTTGTTTTATTTGTAATATTGAAATTGTGGATTACAGAATATATTTTGGTAATTTTGATCTTATGTCGTCCCAGACTCCTGCCTTAATTTACGCTATGTTTTAGGGAGCCAGCGTCAGACGAATTTTCGGCCCAACTTAGACATTTTTAGTCGTGTTTTTTTCACTTTTTGTTGGCAAATTAATGTAGATATTTTAAACGCGTCCGCCCTGATTTTTATCGGCAAATCAATGTAAATATTTTACAACTCCCCTTTTAAGACAGAGTGAGGAATGTTTAAATCAAAATTATTATACTTTTTACATATTGAATTATTCCGCAATAGCTCTTAAGTTATCTTTTTCTTTTTATATATTAAACTATTTTACAATAATTATTATGTAAACATATCAAACGTTGTACTAATCAAATTATCATAGTGTGTTATATCCACAGGCCCTGATAGTCTATATATTAATACTCGTGTTCCTTAAAAGTACGATCGTTATCATCTTGCAACACCCTCTGATTTAAAATGAAACCGTCCAAATCGTCCAAGATGAAATGCAAAAATATAAATCCTGATTATCTGGTATTGTTTAGCGACCAAATCCTTATTTCTTATGAATGTTGTCACGTTAGCTAAATAATGAACCATTCTATTTTTATTAGAAAGAAAAAGGGAAGAAAAAGGATTTGCTACACAGAAAAATTATGAAAAAAAAGAAAGAGATTAGGGGAAAGCTAGAAAGAGGGGTAAGAGCGCGGAAGCGATAATTCTAATCACCAGATGGTATTGTTTGATGATAACTGTCATACAATTAAGTAACACGAGCATTAATTTCGCCCAATTTTAAGAATAAAACATTCCAAATGGTCTTGCATCGCTTACATGCCCAACGTAATATCAAAAGGTATTGAAAAAGAGTTACGCGAGCCAGCGTCAGGCGAATTTTCGGCCCAACTTATATATTTTCCAAATCGTGTTTTTTGTCACTTTTTGTCGGCAAATTAATGTAGATATTTTAATATAGATTTTTTACGCCTTTTTTTTTCTCTTTTCTTTTTTTGAGTGAAGTCCAACAAATCAAAACTTCAGAGTGACAATTTACAATCTAACATCGGTAGCGCTCGGTCGGACTCGGTAGAATTCGGCAGAACTCGGTAGAACTCGGTAGAACTCGGTAAATGTCGATGACGTGTATCTACTTTCTGCCTCGAGGAAAGCAGGCAACTCATGATGGCTATATAGATTACGTGTCAGTAAGAGTTAATTACATTATTTGCTGTTGCTATATCCATACCGTGTTTTTCTGTTAGACTTGCTAAGCATATAATGCCATTGGTGGCAATTTGAACTGCGGCATTGGTGGGAGTCAAGTCTAGGTCATACGTTCGTTGATAAGTCATACAGTGATCTGTCACTAGCAAGAGGTTGGAATTACCAAACCTTACGGTCAGGTGACGCCAAAGCTAAAAAGGTCATGTGCCAACTATGGTCGCTAATCGACATTCGATGCCTAAAATCTTCAGTTTAGTCAACGGAACTTAGTGACTGTTGGTTTCTCGACTAAGCGATCCTCTTCACTCGCATATTACATACATACATACAAACATACATATTGATCGCAACGTCTTGTCAGGCGACTGTCACGCCTTCATTCATTGCCGGTTTGTGAGCTCGTTCATGACTTTTCCCGCCCTGTCGGCTGGGGCGTTAGAATGCACCGACTGCACCTCTGCAGAGGGGTAAGACTCCCCCAATGGGGCTACCTGTTGGCCGTGGGTGGCGACCCTTGATGCTTAAGGATAGAGCCCAGTGGATGAGCAGTTCATGACATGCAATACTCCACTTTGGCCCAACTTGGGCTAGACGGGCGGTCGAGATCAATCGGCTGGTCACGTCAAGCCCTAGCACTATATGATTTTCCCAACCCTATTGCCCTTATGGCAAGCCCCAACCCTTTTTATCATATGGGTGCTAGAAGGCGGTGGCTGCGGTCTACATGTCCTGGGAATGACGTTAAACTCTATCTGATGGTGTGGTTCCAGTCCTGGAGGTTTGGGGAATGTGGAGCACCCCTTCATCACTATTGCCCCTGGTCCACTCTGACCCGGAGTGGTAGTACCTGTTAGGGTCCCATCTATGGGTAAAATAGAAAAATGTATTTATAAAAAATTGTATTATCCATTAAGAATTGATTTATTTCAAACTTTATCGGCATTAAATGACCCACTGAGGTTGATATGCCATAAAACAAAACAAACCAAACCAAACCATGACTTTTCAATCCTGCCAAAGTTTGGCATAAACTTAGAACATATCTGGTACACATAACGATCGTGTTGACTGAGACGACAGGTGTTGTATACGCACCATGCTAGGAAACATACATACATACATGTGGCAGCAAACTTGTATTTTGCCATTGCTCGATAAAGGATACCGAAAAAAAACCAGTTCAATGGTGAGCTGTGCGAATGTGTTTTTTTGCTCAGTTCAAGTCTTACATTCTATGGCACAAGTGTTGCAGATATGAACACCTCTAGCAGCAGGCACTGGAAGTTCGCTCTATGTATTTTCCTATGTCGGTTTAAACCTCCAGCGGTCTTACACATCTTCGCACACTCACAAGTTATTTCAGGGAGTACAGGGTAGTTTATCGGCTCGTTTCGCCAATGCACAGCGAAACTCATTGACAGTCAGTTTCTCGCCAAAGCGATCATCCTATCACACATATTACATACATACATACATACATACATACAATTGATAAACAGACCGAAACACATGTGTAAGTAATATCGATTAAAAGTGATATCGATAAAATTCATTTTTATCCATCTACATTTCTTTTCTTTACTCATTTTTTCCTCATTGTAGGATTCATTTCCCATTCTCACATATACATACATAACATACATAGGGGGGTATGTAGTGTAATCGTTAGAGTCGTAGGAAATGGACTCGTCGATCCGAGTTCAAATCCTGGACAAGTCTGTTTGCATTTCACAAAACGCTAATACCCTTGGGAGAGGTAAGAATCCATATATCCCCCCTCTAGCTATGGGTTAATAGTAGGACAGACTTGGCTCTTTAACCATGGCTAGGTAACCAGTCTAGGAGAACGAGAACTCTGAATTCAAACATGTTAAACTCCGATTAAGAAATTAACTTTGTGTTACATCCCGCTTATGCGGAGGGGTTAGTAATACATACATACATACATGGCATCCCATCGGGATGTAATGGTTAACAAGCTCATTTTCGCAGATCCAATACTACTGAATAGCGAGTTCGATCCCTGGGTCCTTGTGTTACATCCTACCCGTGGCGAACGGGTTGGGTACACACACACACACAGACACACACACACACACACACACCACATATAAATATATAATATATATATATGGTGTGTGTGTGTGTGTGTGTGTGTGTGTATGTGATTCCCGCAGAGGGTTTGGTAAAATATACAAAGATAACGTATTGATGTCTATACGTTGTCTAGACAGCTGGCTAGCCTGTTGTCTAAACTGCTGTCTAGCCTGTTGTCTAGACAAGCTAGTGCCCATTTAAAAGAAAATGAAGCCACTTGTGAGAAAAAATGGCGTCCTGTCGTTGTGTAATGATTACCAAGTTAGTCTCACGGATTGATTTCTATTAAATAGGGAGTTCGATCTTTGCTGGGTGCTTCATACTTACGATTTTGTGTCACATCCTACACGTGGAGAACGGGTTGGGTAATACAAAACTGAAAACCGGAAAGTGAAACAGCGAAGGGTTTAAGATGTCGGCGAAAGGAAATTCTAATTCTAAGTTCGTCTCATAAGTGGCTTCATTTTCTTTTAAATGGGCACTAGCTTGTCTTGTCAACAGGCTAGACAGTAGTCTAGACAACAGGCTAGACAGCAGTCTAGACAACAGCAGTCTAGACGTATAGACATCAATACGTTATCTTATGTATATTTACCAAACCCTCTGCGGGAATCAGTCGCATAGATAGATAGAGAGATAGATAGATAGAAGGGAACAGACATCCCAGATAGATTGATTGATTGATATGAACACACTTCCAGCCAACCTACCTACCTACCTACTACCTATCTATCAATCTATCTATCTATCTATCTAGATAGATAGATAGATAGATAGATAGATAGATAGATAGACAGAAAGCATATACTTTCTAGAAAGATAATATAGATAGGAAAAGATTTCCAGATAGAAGATAGATAGATAGATAGATAGGTCAAGGGAACAGACATCCCAGATAGATTGATTGATTGATATGAACACACTTCCAGCCACCTACCTACCTACCTACCTACCTACCTATCTATCTATCTATCTATATAGATAGATAGATAGATAGATAGACAGAAAGCATATACTTTCTAGAAAGATAATATAGATAGGAAAAGATTTCCCAGATAGATGATAGATAATAGATAGATAGATAGATACAAGGGAACAGACATCCCAGATAGATTGATTGATGAACACACTTCCAGCCTACCTACCTGCCTACCTACCTATCTATCTATCTATCTAGATAGATAGATAGATAGATACATACATACATACATACATAGACAGAAAGCATATACTTTCTAGAAAGATAATATAGATAGGAAAAGATTTCCCAGATAGATAGATAAATAGATGGATAGATAGATAAAATATGCTGTTCAAATTACAAAATTACTATTCAGTTACAAAGTGGGCTGGAATTGTCTCTATTCTTTGAGTACTCTGCCCAATAAAAAAATCTCGCAAACAAGTTTAAATTCATAGTTTTTCTTCTCTTAGACTGGTTACCATACCAAGTGATGGAAGAGTAAGTTTCATTCTTTCTATTTTTCGATTATACCCCCCCCCCGTCTGTTTCAAATCCTTTTTATCTGCCTTCTTATTTAGTTTCATTAGCCTTTCTAATTTAATATGATATTTTATTACATTAAAACTTAAATACTTGCACACCTTGCTAGTTGTAATAATCAAATCATCATACTGTGGTATATCCACAGGTCCTGCTAGTATAAGATAATATAATAAAAAAACAAAAACGAAACACCTTTTCTCTGTACCTGCAGGTTTCCGTGTTGAGATTATTTAATTCCTGATCTACGTATATGGAGGTTTGGTCGGCATATGTTATGACTCAGCTCTTTGGATCCCAGGTAGGTATGAATCAGCCGCGCATCCAGGTGTTGTCGATTTGCTCCTGTCTACCTTTGCTATGTTTACCTGCCAGCGCCAGCAACAGCGGCCGTCAGTTCCCGGTTTGCGCTCGGAGCCGTTTTTAGGGCCAAATTCCAATTTAAAAATAACGATAGATGAATTACCATAAGAATATTGTAAAGGCGATTCAGTGCTTTGAACAAGAGAAGAAAAAAAAACGAAACAAAACAAAACAAAAAGTTCTATATCCATTTATGAAAGAATGCTTGCTTTTATTATTTGGAATATAAATTGAATCATACGGTCTGAAAAATGCGACCCAGGGCTTTAAGATGGCGTCGGAATGTTGAGGTACTGGTCATCAAGGGAGATAACTTTACGAGTCGACTTAAATTAATGACATTCATACAAAATCACCATTTGACTTGGAAATAAAATCCTCGGAAAGTTACTATAGATAGATAGAGAGATAGATAGATACGGTACAATACGATCAACCTGAGATAGACATAATATATATATATATATACGGACAGAATGATATATATATATATATATATATATATATAATATATATATAGAGAGAGAGAGAGAGAGAGAGAGCGAGAGAGAGAGAGAGAGAGGGAGAGAGATAGATACATACATACATACATACATATAGATAGATAGACAAATAGATAGATACGGTACGATACGGTACGATACGATACGATCAACTGAGATAGACAGATAGATATGGACAGCATGATCTATATATATATATATATTATATATATATATATATATATATATTATATATATGATCAAGCTGAGATAGACAGATAGATACGGACAGGATGATATATATATATATAATATATATATATATATATATATATATAGAGAGAGAGAGAGAGAGAGAGGAGAGAGAGAGATAGATAGACAGACATACAGATAGATAGATACATACATACATACATACGTACATACATATAGATAGATAGACAAATAGAAAGATAGATACGATCAAGCTGGGATAGACAGATATATACGGACAGGATGAGATAGATAGATATGTAGATAGATATATACGATCAGGTTGAGAAAGATAGACAGACAGATACGGACAGGAAGATATATATATATATTTACCAACCTCTCCAAACGAGCAGGATGTGACACGGGGTCGATTTCTTAAGCAGAGTTTTAAAAGTTTTTTCCTTGGTGTCCATCCTTACTATTTACCCATAGCTGGAGGGAAAATAGCTGGCTTCATACCTTTCCCAAGGGTATTTGCGCTATGTGAAATCCTGTTATATATTGTACAAACGGAAATATGAATATCTGGTTTTATTAAACAAAGAAGTTTTTACAACTGCCCGTTATCAGATCAGGAGATAAAAATACGTGGGTGTAGCTAGGAAGATAAAAGAACTGAGGGCTTCAGATAGGTGAGAGTCAGAGTCCGGAGGCAGTCACGCGAGGAGAGAGTGAGGGATCGGAGTCAGTAGTCGGCCGAGCGGGACCTCGCGTAGTTGGTGTCGGAAAAGCTAGCGTTAATATTTACCCAACTGAAAAAAGCTTGTCGCCAGAAATTTAATTGAAGGACCGAAAGTGTAAAGACTGAATATATTGATTAAACTGACCCTCTCTCTCGAAGTTAAGAAGCTTGAATTTATTTCAATAAACTTCTGGAGGATAACTTTGGTGTTATTGTCATTTCTTACAACGAAGATAAAACTATTGCAATTTAGTACAGTGACGACGCAGTATGCAACAATCCAAACAGCTTCGTCCAGGATTTGAACTCATCTCATCGTGTCCATTTCATACGACAGTAACCATTAGACCATGCGCCACCACACGGACAGGATTAGATAGATAGATAGATAGATAGATAGTTTCCAAAGAATCTTTCATCATTTACGAACAGGAAACATTAATCAATGCTTAGATGAAATGGATTCGTTCCTCACCGATATGATGTTTGCTCGATTAGTGTGTGGTCGCAGTTTAGGGGGGGGGGGTTGTTTGGTTATTTATTTATTTGTTGTATCTGATAGGCATCATACGCTCAAAAAGGAAAATATTTTTAAAATTTAAATTTACATAGAAAATTTTAATAAATAGCTCATCTGTGAAACATCTGATTAGGTCGATTAAGTACTGGAATATTCATTAAATAGATACTCTAAACATTTTCGTTTTTTAAATCACAATTTATTATATACATCTTATTATAATGGAGATTGTGTGTTTTTCTGTCTGTAACCGAAACTATATTACTACTCAAGTCACAATTTCCTTAGTTATTGACATCACATTCTTCATGATATTAATTTCATTTAAATCTCAATTATCAATAAAATTGTTTTATATTATTAATAATGTTGACCATATCTACATATTAACAACATGCAATTATATTTATATATACAACAAAATAGCGGTTTACAGTGTGAACGGGAAGGCTAATTTGCATATTGATATTAAAAATGTAATTTTAATAAATATATGCTTAGTATTATTGGTTTCTAACTGTTTGGTTTTATTTTAATGAATATAAGCAAAAATCTCTTCAATGAATCTTAAATGAAATCCATCAACAAGAAAAGATAACTGTCATTTTATTCTTTACTTCCTCTTTAACTAAATACTTAAATTAGAAAAAAATAACAATGAAAGACGAGAGTGATAGAATAGTAAGTTTCAGTTGTTCTATTTTTCGATTATATCCCCTCTGTTTCAAATCTTTTTATCTGCATTCTTATATAGTTTCATTAGCCTTTCTAATTTAATACGATATTTTATTACATTAAAACTTAAATACTTGCACCGGAGGGTGCATATATTTGCTAGTATATATATATATATATTATATATAT
This sequence comes from Doryteuthis pealeii, assembly GCA_023376005.1. Taxonomy (NCBI): domain Eukaryota; kingdom Metazoa; phylum Mollusca; class Cephalopoda; order Myopsida; family Loliginidae; genus Doryteuthis; species Doryteuthis pealeii. The sequence goes on from CM042171.1 coordinate 36,877,368, forward strand.
ATATATATATGTGTGTGTGTGTGTGTGTGTGTGTGTGTGTGTGTGTTTACGCGCGCGTTCATTCATTGTTCATTTCTGTCTTGGTAATTACAGCTTCAATCTCGATACAATTATGATGCACCTTGTATATATATATATATATATATATATATATATATATATATACATATCTATATATATATATATGTGTGTGTGTGTGTGTGTTTGTGTACATACATATAAGTGTGTGTGGTGTTTGTCTCTCTCTCTCTCTCTATATATATATATATATATGTGTGTGTGTGTGTGTGTGTGTGTGTGTATGTACATACATATAAGTGTGTGTGTGTTTGTATCCTCTCTCTCTCTCTCTCTCTCTCTCTCTATATATATATATATATATATATAATATATATAATATAAAAGAACAGGTTAAAGAACTCAGTCAGACCTACTATTAACCCATAACTGGAAGGAGAATAGTTGAAATCATACCTTTCCCAAGGGTATTAAGAAAACAGTCACTTAATCAATGCTTAGATGCAATGGATTCGTTTCTTACTGATATGATGTTGGATCGATTTGTGTGTTTCGCCGCTTAATTTTTTTGTCTGGTTATTTCTTAATTTTTTGTATCTGATTGGCATCATACACTCAAAAACAAAAATAATTTGTTAATTTAAATTTACATTAAAATGTTAATAAATGGACCATTTGTTAAACATCTAAGGTCGATTAACAACAGGAATATTAATAGAATAGATACTCTACACTTAAATAACAATTCATCATTATACATACTAGCAAATATATGCACCCTCCGGGTGCAAGTATTTAAGTTTTAATGTAATATTGTATGTTGTATATTTGTTGTATATATAAACATAATTGTATGTTGTTAGTATGTAGATATGGTTAACAGTATTAATAATGTAAAACAATTTTATTAATAATAGAGGTTAAAATAAAAATAAAATCATGGAGAATGTGATGTCAATAACTAAGGGAATTGTAACTTGAGTAGTGTTATAGTTTCGGTTACAGACAAAAAAGCACACAATCTCCATTATAATAAGATATATATATATATATATATATATATATATATATATATATATATATATATATATTTTATTATTATTATTATTATTTATATTTTTTACTTGAAGGCAATTACAATGCGTATATCGCATAAATTCGATGGAAATCGTTAGTAAAACATCGCTGATGAGACTTAATAAAGTTGAAACAGTCTGTACGATGTTCTACACACCGAACAATTCTTTGCTGAGATTCACTTGTCATGGTTATTTTCTATAATTATCGAATTATATGCTATATACGCATTGTAATTGCCTTCAAGCAAAAATATAAATAATAATATATACTTTATTCAACAATGCTTCTAAAAGACAAACATCCAAAAATCTTGTATATATATATATATATATAATATATATATATATTATATATATATATATATATGGTTTGGAAAAACAACAAAATTAAGTCAAAGATTGACTTACAATTAGCCAAGGTTAAAGCGTTTCGGTTTTAATCAAAACCATCAACAGGGTTAATGATTTTTTATTAATTTTGTTGTTTTTTCTTAACTAGATAGTTTCTTTACACTGTCGGATTTCATATCCATTTTTTCTTCTCATATATATAATATATAATTATATATATAATATTATATATATATAATATATATAGAATTAAGGTAACGTGGACGTGGAGTCAACGCATGGTTACTAACAGTTTCTCACTGATGCGATCTTCAGTAATCAGCTGATGACTCTGTCCAAGGTACCTGAACTTAAATATAAATACTCTATCGATGATATTGAGCACTCTCTACTTAAGATATAGCATCCAAATTATTTACGGAATATATATATATATATATATATATATATATATATATATATGTAGTTGTTGGATGGCAAAAAGAGTCCACATGCACACAGACACAGACGCAGACAGAAAGACAGACAGACCGACACACACACACACACACACACACACACACACACATATATATATATATATATATATATTATATATGAAGAGAAAAATGGAAGTGAATCCGACGGTATGTAATATAGTGAAAATTTGAAAAAAAAACACAGGTTCAAATAAAATGAGTGATATTTATTCAACCAACGCTGCAGTGTTTCAGTCTGTTATGTAGATCTTCGGGGCTTTTGTTGATATAAGGAAAAGTAAAATTTATCACAGAATAATAAGGAGACTGTAATGGTTTTTTGTTGATCAGTTTGTTTAAAAATATTTTGAATGGAAAATTAGCGCTCTTAGAATAATTCGAAATTTATGAAACGCTGGATAAACGGTTTTGAAAGATGACATCGAACATTTTATTGAACGTGTTTTTTCAAATTTTTCACTATATCACACACACACACACACACACACACACACACATATATATATATATATATATATATATATATATATTGTGAATAAAAAGGCCTTAAATACCATGGGTATCGTGGTTATGGACCATTTCCACTCGTGAGTATCTAGCGCCGAGTGGAAATGGACCATAACCACGATACCCATGTTTTTAAGGCTTTTTTTTATTCACAATTAACTTTGCTCTGGTATTATCTGCGTTATTCGGACTATTGTCCTCATTTTCATTATATTTGTACGTTTCGGTCGGTATACCCTCCGGCCTTCCTTAGGTATTTCTTGTCGGACTCGGGAACCTTCTCGGACTCGGGAACCTTCTTTCGAACGACAAGAAAAACCTGAAGAACGCCGGAGAGTATATCGGCCGAAACGTTGTACAAATAACAATGAGGATGGGGACAATAGTCCGAATAACGCAGATAATACTAATCTTCAAGCCTCATCTCAAACATTCAGAGAAATAACTTTGCTCTGTTTACAATGATTAAACATTGAGCTCTCATACGGAACCTGTACTCTTCAACAAACTACTGGTAGAGAATCAGGACCAGCCTAGAATCACCTTGGACCAAGAAACTTGGTACCGCACCAAAGTATGTTATATATAATATATATATATATATATATATATATATGTGTGTGTGTGTGTGTGTGTGTGTGTGTGTGTGTAATTTTTCAAAAATTGAATAAATCTTTGTAAATATTATTTTCCCTCTTAAGATATTCATTTGTCGTACAGATATTTTTCGAAAATTTTTTATTTTATTTTTTTTGTCTTTTGAAATTATTGTTCACTCTATTTTATTTCATTTTATCTTGCAACGTTTTGTAGCGTGACTGAAATGATTTTTCCCCTCACGGTGGCAGCCATTTTTAAAACACACACAAAAACAAATGTTACGGAAGATTGTTTCAAAATACAACCTAATGAACTCGTGGGAATGGAGGAGAGTTGTTTTGTCCGATTCATAAACGCCAATAGAAGAGACGATAATCAACGACACACCGTAACTTCTCCTTTCACGCATGTCAGGTCTTTTCAGGCAGAAAGCTAATTAGGAGGGAAAAATGCATTGCTTCATTCTACAAGTTCCGTATCAAACCAGAAGGGTAGTCATGACAACCGAGACTTTACTGCATCAGGCGTCACTCACGGGAGGTTAGAATGTTTTGTCACATAGATACTCAATAAATAAATAAAAAAATTTAAAAAAATGTCTGTCCTGTGAGAACATTCATATTGGGAAAAATTACAGGAAACACATTGACATTATTATACCGAATAATACCATTGGTTTCAAAAGAGTGTACTGACCACTTCTCATCAGGACAACGCGTCTGTGAAAAAACGTTTTTTCACGGGTGCATTGTCTTGATGAGAAGTGGTTAATAAGCTGCTTTGAAACCTATGGTAACAAACGCCCTTTAATTGCATTGTACACTATTACATGTATATCACGGGCTGAGGATGACTATATATATATATAGTCATCCACAGACCATGTTTCGACGTATCAGGTCTCTTCAGTTTGGCTAGACCATAGCAGGTTATAATATATATATGGGTAATTCCATGTCAAATCATGAGGAAAAAAATAGAATTGTCACCACCCACTTCAATTTTGTACAGGTGTAGACTATGTTAAAGTTAGACAATCCCCCAAATTTGAGCTTCCAATTCGAAAAATTCACCGAGTTATGTCGATTTTTAAACTCGAAAAAATTAAGGGGGGGCAAGAAAAATGGCGACATTTTGTAATCTATTAAAGTCTATAAAATGTGTTCTAGAGCTTCCCTACTCCTAAAATTGGTTTCTAGAAGTTATTAGGGCTGACGAATCCGAAAATGTTATCAAAATAGGCATAAATTTAATCCTTTTTCACGTTATTTATGATTTCTGATTTTTTTCAATGCTAGATTAATATGTCAAAAAATTACAATGTGGCACTACATATAATTTTTCTTTTCCTTTAAATTATTATTCTACATATATTGAACATTATTTGTACCAAAAATGGAGTTTGGTTTTTGCTCACAAGCGAAGTTACAACATCAGTTAAAATTTGGCACTTTTACGTACATACGTACAGGGGGGGGGGGAGATTTCACAGGGAAAATTGGTGGTAGCTAGGATATTGTAATCATTTTTGTTACCTTCCAATTTTGGGTGACATGGCCCTGATGATTTGACATGGAATTACCCATATATATATGTGTGTGGGCGGTGTTATGATGGTGAGGTTTCAGTTTTTGAGGTTTGGGGAATGTGGAGCCCCCTTCATCAACATTGCTCCCTGGTCCACTCTGACTCGTAGTGGTAGTACCTGTTAGGGTCCCATCTATGGGTTAAATAGAAAAACATGAGTTTATAAAAAAATTGAGTATCCATCAAAATTTAATCTATTTCAAAACTTTATCAGCATTAAATGACCCACCCCCTCAATTTTGGGCCGGGTTAGCTCAGTCGCTAGAGCGTTCGGCTAGAAACCACAAGGTTCCTAGTTCGATACCCGCCCTCGCCAACTCAGCGTATGAGTAGCACAGGGATATGTGTGGTAAAGTAAGGAGCTGATGGTAGGTGTGGCGCTCCACCTCAGACGCTAAAATAATCTCCTTGGTCTAGCGCTAGTGAAAGGGGGATAGACTCCCTTGCTGCATGGCTGATACCGACATTAGGCCGCCCCGACGACGAAAGGACCCACTGCGTAAAACAAAACAAACCAAACAAACTAGGCATTGTTGTGTTCCCTCTTGACGAGGGTTGACAACGGTAGTGGGGGGTTCCTATTTCCAGGAGGGTATGCAAGCGTCGCAGTGAAGGATGGGAAAATACATTAGCCTCCAGTGGGATTACTTTGAAGGGGATAACTTGTAGTTTGTAGTTTGGGTATGAAATAATTTCTGTTACACCAGTCTTGGAATTTTTCTGACATACCTCGTATATAGTAGATATCGGTTTCATAAGACGACGAATCTTATAATTCCCACAAGATTCAGTCTGATGAAACACACACAAACACACACACATACACACACATACACACACACATACACACATACATACACACACACACATACACACATACACAAACACACACAGATATATA
>CM042171.1:36887889-36922889 GCA_023376005.1 Doryteuthis pealeii
TGAAAAAAAAGAAAGAAAGAAAGAAAGAAAGAATGAAAGAAAGAAAGAAAGAAAAAAAAGAAAGAAGAAAGAATGAAAGAATGAATGAAAGAAAGAAAATGAATGAAATAAAAAGAAAAAATAAAGAAAATGAAAGAAAGAAGAAACAATGAATGAATGAATGAAAGAAAGAAGAAAGAATGAAAGAAGTAATATATTGAGTAAGTAAGAAAGAATATAATGGAAAGAAATAGAAGTCAGTCGAAAGAAACGACTAAAGAAAGAAAGAAGAAAGAAAGGTAGAAAAAGAAAGAATAGTAATAGTGAAAGTAAGAAAGAAGAGAAAAGAAAGAGAAGTCAATGAAAGAAAGAACGAAAGAACGAAAGAAAGAAAAAGAAAAAGAAAGAAAGAAAGAAAGAAAGAAAAGTAATAGCCCAAGTAAGTAAGAAAGAATAGAAAAGGTAGAAGTCAAAAGAAGAAAGAAAGAAAGAAAGAAAGAAAAAAGTAAAAAGTAAGTAAGAGAATAGAAAAGAGAAAAAAAGAAAGAAAGAAAGAAAGAAAGAAAGAAGTAAGTAAGAAAGAAAAAAGGTAGAAGTCAAAGAGAAAGAAAGAAAGAAGAAAGAAAGAAAGAAAAGTAATAGCCAAGTAAGTAAGAAAGAATAGAAAAGGTAGAAGTCAACCGAAAGAAAGAAAGAAAGAAAGAAAGAAAGAAAGAAAGTAATAGCCCAAGTAAGTAAGAAAGAATAGAAAAGGTAGAAGTCAACCGAAAGAAAGAAAGAAAGAAAGAAAGAAAGAAAGAAAGAAAAGTAATAGCCAAGTAAGTAAGAAAGAATAGAAAAGGTAGAAGTCAACCGAAAGAAAGAAAGAAAGAAAGAAAGAAAGAAGAAAGAAAAGTAATAGCCCAAGTAAGTAAGAAAGAATAGAAAAGGTAGAAGTCAACGAAAGAAAGAAAAAATGAAAGAAAGAAAGAAAGAAAGAAAGAAGGAAAAGTAATAGCCCAAGTAAGTAAGAAAGAATAGAAAAGGTAGAAGTCAACGGAGAAAAAAAAAAGAAAGAAAGAAAGAAAGAAAGAAAGAAAGAAAGTCGAAATAAGCAAATCAAGGATCCAATTAGTCCGTAGCGAAATCTGATAACGACCTCTTAAGAAATGAATCATCAGTCTCTATCTTCACCACTGTTACTACAATAACCAGATTGATTTCCCTTCCATCACTACGACCACCACCACCACAACTAACTACTACTACTACTACTACTATTATTATTATTATTATTATTATTATTATTATTATTATTATTTTCAAATTAATAAGCTTGTTCCTTATTACCTAAGATAACTCATTTTTATCCTGTCTATTTCAATAGGATTTTTGTTAATACTTATTTCATATCTAATACTTTATATATATATATATATATATATATATATATATATATATATATATATATATATATATATATATATATATATATATATATATATATATATATAGATAAAAGCGGAATATTTGCTCCTATTTTGTTGAGCACTACAGTATATATATATATACATATATATATACATATATATATATATATATATATATATATATATATATATATACATATATATATATATATATATATGTGTGTGTGTGTGTGTGTGTGTGTGCTTGAAAGGAAGGAAAAACTCAACACTGGATCATACAATAATAATACAGTGTGTCTTAGAAATCAGCCTTACTACCAAGGTTTGAATACCTCACACACACACACACACACATATATATATATATATATATATGTGTGTGTGTGGTGTGTGTGTGTGTGTGTGTGTGTATCGAATAAATGAAGGGAAAAATTGCTTCATATGATAATTTATTTCAACTGCAAATCTCAGCATCATCAGGCAGAGCAAAGACATGGTTGTTATTGAATTTATTAAGGGATTATTTCGGGTTTAAATATCTTTTTGAGTAAGTGTGTCTTAGCTTGGGGGTGGGTTGTTAGGAGTTTGGGCTAGGTATTGGGATGAGATGAGGGGACGTGAGGTGGAAGGGATAGGGTAGTTGAGAAGATGATGAATTATATCTACGGTCGGAGAGTTCTCTATTCCTGGTACTTTACAACTGGTCATTACAATAAAAGGTGAAGCGGAACAAAAACAAAATCAAATCTTCAAAGTCAGTGATTTTCTGTCTTGTCTTCTCAGTAGTCTGGTTATTTTTTTAGCACTTTTGACCATCCGTAGTTTTTTATGGCTATAGTTAAAGACATCTGCTTCCAATCTTAATTGTTTTGGTATGTTGATGAGCTCAAATGCTGAGTTGTTTGTATTTATACGTTTCGATCTGTACTGCTAGTTTCTTGCGGCTAAGAATCACAAGGTTCTTGGTTCGATACCGGCCCTCGCCAACTCAGCGTAGGAGTAGCACAGGGCGGTAAAGTGAGGAGCTGGTGGTAGGTGTGGCTCGACGCCTCAGATGCTAAAATAATCTCCTTAGTCTAGCGCTAGTGAAAAGGGGATAGACACCCTCGATGTCTGGCTGATACAGACATTAGGCCGCCCCGATGACTTTACTTTTTTACTTATTATAATAGAGATTCGGTGTTAGTGTGTCTGTAACCGAAACTACGTCACTGCTTACGTCACAATACTCTCAGGAAATTGCGTAAGTTTATCAATGAGTATTTAATTTATAGTCTAAATCATAAATGAATAGAATAGAATAAATCTTATTTATTAATGATGTCTCTATGAAAATCTGGGTGAGATTTGCCTCAAAACAACCCATGTTATTAGTCCATTTGAAATTCTTCAATATGTCTTATATATCACCAAGAAATAAAGGTTTACATAATATATGGTATGGTTAATTTGCATACTGGTTTTAACAAAACCAAGTTTAATAAATAATTACTTACTTAACTCTTAAAGTCCTATACCACCTCATTCCACCCGGCCGGAAGTCTCATTTGTTTTCCAAATCCACCCCAAACGACAGTCTTTGTTTAAAATGTAATATTAAACATATTTAGAAGTCTTTGATTTAAGGGAAATAACAGGTAACTTTAGATGCAAAGGTCATTTTTAGCCATTTTTTAAATATATCCTTATAGGAATGCTCTGTACTTAGAAAATTCTCAACAGGATGTTATGAGTTTAAACTATGTAAAAAATAAACTGTTACTTACTTAAACTATGTAAAAAAAACATTTTAAAAAACCAACTGAGGTGGTCACTACTAGAATAGGCTCAAGGATTAGTGATCATCCTCCACACATTACTACAACATTAAATATAGCCATTGTACATTGAACGCTCGTATCCTGTAAGTAATGTTACACTTAATTCATGACCACCAACAATACCTTTCTTTCTCACACGCTTCAGAATTATTGGAGCTGGCCATCATTACATTCATGTTTGTTTGAAAATCACGTAGGCAAGAAAGTGAGTTACCAAACCCCGTTGACTTTATGTCTTCAATAGTCTAACTTAGATATACATGTTATATTAATATAATTGAGCGCCTCATAAAAATATATTATCAATATTAACATACACCTATATATATATATATATATATATATTATATATTAAATTTTTACTTGAAGGCACTTACAACGCATGTATCGCATAAAATTCGATACTTTTTCTTATAGAAAATGAACTTGACAAGTGTAATCCCGGCAAAGGATGGCTCGGTGTGTAGAATACCGTACAGACTGTTTCGACTTTATTAAGTCTCTTCAGCGGTATATACTAACGATTTCCCTCCGACAGAAATCGAAACCGGGACTTCAGCAGACACAGTGAAACACTAGTGAAACACTTTTATCGCCTCGGCCACAGTACACAGCTGACCATCCTAGCGAAGTATCGAATTTTATGCGATACATGCGTTGTAAGTGCCTTCAAGTAAAAATTTAATATATACTTTATTCAGCAACGTTTCTAAAATAAACAAACATCCAAAAATCTTATATATATATATATATATATATATATATATATATATATATATATACGTTAATGTATGAGTAGTGGCTTACTGGTGGGTACGAGTATCCAGGGGTTAAGACCGAGAAAAAACAAATACAAAGTGCTCAATACAATGTAGAGCAAAATTTATTTATAAAATGGATAAAAGTAGGTTACTTTTATCCATTATTATATATATATATATATATGTGTGTGTGTGTGTGTGTGTATATATATAAGCATACATATACACACACACACACACACACACATATATATATATATATATATATATATATTATATATATATATATATATATATATATATATATATATTCGAGCATGTATTTTTATCTATGATAATGTGCCAACATGACATTTAGTTTTTTCTTTTCAGCTTTTTTCTTTTTTCTTTTTTTATTTCAAAATATTTTTGGAGTGAAACATTTAGCATATATCATATATTACGTTTATTTTTTTAATTTTTTTTTATTTGTTACTTTTTTGTTTTTGTTTTATATGACCTTGATTATATTGTGTAATGTGTGAAAATAAACCATTGTCTTCTGTCTCTTTTGTCTTGATGTTACTGATCTCTATTATTATTGTTTTATTCTCCAACGTATTAAAACCAATTCTATGAATGATTTTATATAGAAACCAATTAAAACATAAAATAAGTGTAATCTTTTTATATGTGCTCTTATTTAATTTCGTTCGTCTTTCTAATCTAATATATTTCATTGCATTAAAACGTAGATACTTACGCCCAGCGGAAGGCGTATATTCTTGCTAGTTTTAATAACGGTGATCCCAATATTAATATTAGAGATATTGGTGTTTCAATACAGAGTGTTACTAATTGAAGATTTATCAGGTACTGATTTTTGTTACCATGGTAGTTGCGTTTTCCAATGATGCTGCTGGTGATGCTATGATGGTGGTGATGGTATTCCTATTGATAATAATATTCATATTGAGGTCAATGGTAATTAATAGCTGATATCAGATGGAATTCAAGTTCAAAATCTAAATCTGTGTAACGTGATCCGTTTTCACGTGATAGAATATTATTACACAAGACTTATATTTAAAAACATAACATAACATGCTTAGGATCTTATTGCATGCAGTGTCCAGATGAAAAAAAAAAAGAAAAAAGTTTAAATTAATAGAGGGGTATTGAATATGAGATTAATCAATCGTATATATGTGAATACCTTAGTTCAGATATAAATTTATTTGGGCATTTTTTGGCCTCTTTCAATCTGACTCTTAATGATTTGATGATTTCTTATCCGGTCTTATTGGTAAAATTTTCCAATCTCAGTGATTTTTATTTTTTTCCAAACTTTTCTAGGTCAGTTAACTTTGAACCACGTATCTTTGAGAAGCTGTGTTACACCTCAAAGATACGTGGTTCAAAGTTAACTTACCTGAAAAAATGTAAAGGTTTTTAAATAAAATAACTGGTGCATTATATCTTTTATTCATTAATATATCAACACTGAAAATTTCATTAAATTCGGTTAATTCCCTGTTTTTTTTTTTTTTGGTATTTTTTTCTTTCGGTGGGTGACATACGATGATGGAATTTAGGTCCATTAAATTGGATTTAACCGTAAAAAAGTAAAGTCGTCGGGGTGGCCTTGTGGTTCCTAGTCGGACGCTCTACCGACTGAGCTAAACCGGTCCCATAGAATTGAAAGCCACTGAATTTATCTAGTGGTCTAGTCGCGGATAGGAGGGTGGAGAGTAATTTCACACCTGTCTAAGTCCGAGAGCCAGATGAATATTTACCACGTACCCCACGTGTACGGGTTAGGCACAAGGTCCTATTAATGTGGGACCACCCACGAACCGAAGCTCATGGGATTCAGGTGCAAAAAATACATTGATCCCGTCGGCATTCCCCCTCTAGGGGCCGCCTCAGGCACCGGGCAATAAACCCAGCCCTGCCCTGTCCCTTTAAATCAAAGGGTCTGGTATTGCTTGGAGGGATGGCCCCCCTGGAATCAACAATGTTAACTTATACGGTCCAGGGCCGAAACCACCGGACCCTCCGGTCGAAACCGGAGCCAGATGTTTCAACACTGAAATTAAATTAGGTTCATGAGAAAAAAGACACCGACTGCACCTTTGCAGACCCTCCCCCCCCCCAATGGGGCTACCTGTTGGCCGTGGGTTAGCAGTCCATGACATGCAACATCCCACTTTAGACCTTACTTAGGCTAGACTGACAGTCGGAGAGTGACCCTTTGATCAATCGGCTCCTAGCACCTATATGATTGTGGCATCCTCCAACCCTTTTTGTCATATATGTGCTAGAAGGCAGTGGCTGCATGTCTTAGAGTCCTGTGTATGACGTTAAACCCTAACTGATGGAGAGGTTCCAGTTCTGGAAGTTTAGAGGACGTGAAGCACCTCTTCATCACCATTGCTCCCAGGCCCACTCTGACCCGGAGTGGTAGTACCTGTTAGGGTCCCATCTATAGGTTGAATAGAAAAAAATTATAAAAGAGATTGAGTATCCATAAAGAATGAATTTAATGGATACTCAATCTTTTTATAAAAACCTTTTTCTATTTAACCCATAGATGGGGCCCTAACAGGTACAACAAGGGCTTCCGGTTGGCCGTGGGTGGCGACCCGTGATAGGAGGTATTCTATGTATAAATGATATTGAATACAAATTAAATATTCATTGATAATGCCGACAAAATTTTGAAATATGAGCCATACAGCGAAGGAGTCTATCCCCTTTTCACAGCCTAGACCAAGGAGATTTTTTTTTTAGCGTATGAGACGGAGTTCCACACCTTCACTTTACCGCACAGATTCCTGTGCTACTCATACACTGAGTTGGTGAGGGTCAGTATCGAACCAGGGACCTTGAGGTTCCCAGCTGGACACTCTACCAACTGAGCTAAACCAACAACAAAAATTTGAAATAAGAATGAATTTATTTTAAAATTTTATCGGTATTATCAATGAATATTTAATTTATATTCAATATCATTTATACATAGAATAAAGTAAAAATAAAGTCGTCGGGGCGCTTAATGTCGATATGAGCCATACAGCGAGGGAGTCTATCCCCCAGCCGACAGGGCGGTTTGAATGAGTAGAACATATTTCGATTCATATAGGTTTAGTGCACGCAAAATAATTGAAAAAAAAAAGAAAAAGAAAATGTCTTTCTTGTAAATTTAGATTCATAAGTCATCCCAAATATTGATGCAAATAAGGGCCCCATGTGGAGCAAAGATTAGTGTTAGTGAGTTCGATTCTGAATGGGTGCACAATACTTTTGAATTGATTTTAACCTGTCATTTGGATAAGGTGTAATTCAGATTCATAAGGGATCCAACATTTTGTTGCAAATAAGGGGCGTCATATGGAGCAATGGTTAGTGAGCTGCATTTAGTAACCATTGTAAGTAAAGTAAAGTCGTCGGGGCGGCCTAAAGTCGGTATCAGCCATACAGCGAGGGAGTCTATCCCCTTTACACTAGCGCTAGACCAAGGAGATTTTTTTTTAGCGTATGAGACGGGGTTCCACACCTACAATCAGCTCTTCACTTTACCGCACAGATCCCTGTGCTACTTATACGCCGAGTTGGTGAGGGTCGGTATCGAACCAGGAATCTTGAGGTTCCCAGCTGGACACTCTACCGACTGAGCTAAACCAACAACAAATCATTGATAATATTCTGGTTTTTATTTTCGTTCTCGACATGACAAGCAGGTAATGTAGAGGGTAGGAGAATAGATCTGAAAACGAGGCAACGGGGGTAACTCCCAAAGCTGAGGGTCGACGAGGGAGGGGGGATGAGGAGGGGGTCTAGTCAGAATAGGACTGTAACTGCGTAAAGTAAGACGAAGCCGATGCAAATGGTTGTCGAGGGTCTAATATCGAGGGAAGTGGGGGAGACGAGTGGTCGGAACTCATAGACGTCTCATTATTTGCTCCTATTCATCCGACTATGAAAGTTTCCGTCTACGGGGAGCGGGGAGTTTCGGTGCGGGGAGCGGGGAGTCAGAGGGGAGGGGGAATAGTTGGTACCTTATTGCGGACCGTGAACTATCTACGTGGGAACTGGGCCAATCGAAAAGGGCAATTTTCGCCCCAGCGTCATTGCTACGACCGTCGTCGTCCAAGTCAAACGAGATAACCTTTTCAGTACTCGTATCTACGTCTCTTCCGTGTGTGTCTGTGTGTGTGTGTGTGCGTGTGTGCGTGTGTTATTTTTTATCCGTTTGGTGTTTCCGTAGAATATGTCTAACAAGCTGATCTTCTCGAGTTTGCCTCCTTAAAGTCATCCATATTGATCTACCACACCTACCATCAGCTCTTCACTTTACCGTACAGATCCCTGTGCTACTTATACGCCGAGTTGGTTCAAATCCTGGATGTGATAATTGCATTTAACTTTGCGCTAATACCCTTTGGGAAAGGTATGAATCCTACTCTCCCCCAGCTATGGATAAATAGTAGGGCAGACTGGGCTCTTTAACCTTGGTTAGGTAACCAGTCTAGGAGAAGGAAAACTCTGAATTCAAACCTGTTGAACTCCGCTTAAGAAATTGACCTTGTGTCACACCCTGCTCGTGCGGAGGGGTTGGTAAATATATATATACGCCGAGTTGGTGAGGGTCGGTATCGAACCAGGAATCTTGAGGTTCCCAGCTGGACACTCTACCGACTGAGCTAAACCAACAACAAATCATTGATAATATTCTGTTTTTTATTTATTGATCTATGGAGATCGTAAAATCAAAATCGGGACAACTAAGCGATCCAACAAAAAAATAAAATCGCTTGTACCTAGCCGCGAGGGGGGGGGGGTCAAATTTTAGGTACCGGACATGTACCCCGAAAAGGGGTCCTTTAATGAAAGATATGATATTGTAAAATGTACCAGGTGCCTATTACTTAAGCAGAATGTTTATCTAGACTTTATTGGCATTTCAGTCTCGGAAGACTATAATATAGTTTTTGTGCCCCTGAAGTTACAGCGCTTCCTGTGACTGTGAAGTCAAATATTTGAAAAACATTCCCGACCACAGATGTCGCATGTGAAGTCTGTCCCTGAAGATGTTGATGTGCCGGATGACTTCAGACATGAATAGTCCTCTACGAAAAGTCTGTCGCCACCGACAGCGGTCTTGACTAAAATGCGTCCTGCGAGCACATTAAATTTTAATATCATTACATATTATATTGAATTAGAAAGATTAATGAAATTAAATACGAACACAAAAAAGATTACACTTATTTTCACTTTATTCTTATTGATTTCAATATAAAATTATACATAGGATTGTTTTTAATACGTTTAAGAATAAAACAATGATACCTAGTAAGTATCTATTAAACACGGTTTTATTAAAACCAGTATATAAGTTAAAAGAAAGGAAATGAATCCAACGGTATGAGTACATATAAAAAAGATATGAAAACACCACAAAATGCTGTTAAAGTGAAAACATTTTATAACATAGCTGATATTGAACAATATTTCGATTTTATGAAAATCGTCATTCTGATGACCGAGAAAAATGCGGCGGAAGTGGCTCACATTCGAAATTATTGTATAACTTTTTCTTTTTTGCAACGTCAAGGTTTTTGTTTTGAACTCATATGATTTTGTCTCCGCTCTTTAACAACACGGAGTATAAACAAGCTCTGATGACGATTTTCATAAAATCGAAATATTGTTCAATATCAGCGAAGTTATAAAATGTTTTCACTTTAACAGCATTTTGTGGTGTTTTCATAAAACCAGTATGCAAATTAATCTCACCATATATTATGTACAGATTTATTTCTTAATGATATATAACACCCATCGAAGGATTTTAAACACTAATAACCCACTCTTCGGGGGACAGGGGGCAGGGGTCCGGTGGCTTCGGCCATAAATTTGCAAATCGTCCTCAAAATCAAAACGGAAACTTATTTGGAGGTGCTGCATGACAGTTTAACTACAGTCTATGAACTTTATTGAGAATTGGGTTACGGTTTAGGGTTTGGGGTTAAGGTTGTTATTTATTACGCATTGCTTAAAAAAAAAACAAAAAAAAAATTACTATACATTTAATGATGAAAAATTTTTTTTAAAAACCAAGTTTAATAGAAATAAAAACAATACTAACACAAACAACTGAGACTAATGTGTCTACCGTTGGATTCAATAATTAATTTCAATGGTTAATTAAATGTATAGTAATTTGGATTTTTTTTTTTTTTTTAAAGCTATACGCAATTAAAAACAACCTTAATCCCAAACCGTAACCCAATTCGCAAATAAGTTCATTCATACACTGTAGTTAAACTGTCATGGATCACCACCAAATAAGTTTCCCTTTTAATTTTGACGACGATTTGCAAGTTTAACTGTCAAATGAAGGACTGACAATTATTCATCTAAAAATTAAAATGAATAAATAAATAAATAGAATAGGTTGCTATGGAATCACCCGATGCCAAAAATTATCATCTGTCGCTTTAACAAATACTTGACAGACATCGAAGTAAAACAAAAAAAAACAAAAAACAATTAGTAAAAGTATGGTTTGTCATTTATTCATTAAAAAATTGAAATAAAGAAAGAAAGAAATGTGCAGCTATAGAATCATTCCGATGTCAACAATGAAAATCAGCGTGTTTAACAATACTTGGCAGACATTGGGGTAATACAAAAGCCCCAAAAAACAACAAAAAAAGACAAATATTTGCTGGATCATAAATTGCCGTAATAACAAATACTTGACTGACATCGAAGTAACAAAATAAAAAACAATTAGTAAAAATAAGGTTTGTCATTTATTCATCTAAAAATTGAAATAAATAAATAAATGAGCAGCTATAGAATCATTCCGATGTCAACAATGAAAATCAGCCTGTTAAACAATACTTGGCAGACATTGGGGTAATACAAAAGCCTCAATAAAAACAAACAAACAAACAAATATTTGCTGGATCATAAATTGCCGTAATAACAAATGTACCCGATTGAAATTACGGGTGGACACTGCATACCCATGGATATTAGAAAAACCACTGATATTTGCTATGAATTGGGACTAGCAATGAAAACAAATTTCCATCGATTACGATAGCCATAGTGACGCTTGTAGCGGAATCTAACGGAGCCGGACCATTGCATGCTTTTCTCGAAGCCGTCCACGAAATTGACTTTCTGCTTGAGGCAATCTCACTGATTACCTAACGAAGCGGTCACAACAATTTGCATAAGGTAATTATTGCATTTGAAAAAGGAGTTTTCATATCAGATAGAACAAAAGGCACCTTGTTCTCTGGACGGATTTGGGGGAGATACGTCCGCGTCATCAGCGTCGTCTGCGTCGGCCGTGTCGTCGCCTGCGCCGTGGTCGTCCGCATTGTCGATGCACAAATAATGCTAGATTGTTAATTACGGAAAACGGAGAGACTTGGAAAGGAATTCGTAATGTACGTTCGGGTCAACCAGCTGGTTGACTGGCCGTCCGGTTGGTTGGCTGGGCCGGCTGGTTAGTTCAAACGAAGTACACAACCACTGGCACTTTCTACCTCCTCGTTTCCCCGTCCCGCCTCCCCCGGAAGAGAATAGGCAGCCATTTTTATTCTATCTGTTTGACGGCGGGAATTGAGTAGTTGTCATGGAAACGAAACGTAACGCATTAGATGACAATGGCACCGATCGGTTTATCTATTATTATTATTATTATTATTATTATTATTTTATTATTATTATTATTATTATTATTTCTCTCAATGAACGTTTCTTCTTTCTGTGTCTCTCGGTTTTTGTTCATCGCTACTTTGTGTGTGGATCGTGTGTTTTTCTGGTCTGGGACGGAGCAAATACAAATGAAGAACTAATGATTGTCGAGACTGGATTCTGAGATTATTTCTAGGGGAAAAAACCTTTATTCAAAAGACAGGAATGTAGCAGAGATGAACTTAGTTTTTGGCATTGGCATTCTATCTATCTATCTATCTATCTATCTTAGTTTGTTTATATCTATCTATCTATCTACCTTAGTCTGTTTATATATATCTATCTATCTATCTATCTATCTATCTTAGTTTGTATCTATCTATCTATCTACCTTAGTCTGTATCTATCTATCTATCTACCTATCCATCTATCTATCTTTGTTTATATCTATCTATCTATCTATCTATCTTAGTTTGTTTATATCTATCTATATATCTACCTTAGTCTGTTTATATCTATCTATCTATCTATCTATCTATCTATCTTAGTTTGTATCTATCTATCTATCTACCTTAGTCTGTATCTATCTATCTATCTATCTACCTATCCATCTATCTATCTTTGTTTATATCTATCTATCTATCTGTCTATCTATCTATCTTAGTTTGTTTATATCTATCTATCTATCTACCTTAGTCTGTTTATATCTATCTATCTATCTATCTATCAGTTTGTATTTATATATCTATCTACCTTAGTCTGTATCTATCTATCTATCTATCTATCTATCTTAGTCTGTTTATATCTATGTATCTATCTATATACCTTGGTATGTTTATATCTATCTATCTATATATCTATATCTATATCTATATCTATATCTATATATATATATATATATATATATATGGGTAATTCCATGTCAAATCAAGGCCATGTCACCCACCCCCTTCAATTTTTCTGAAATTTTGTACAGGTGTAGACTAGATTAAAGTTAGAAAATCCCTCAAATTTGAGTTTCCAAAAATTGTACAAAATTTCAGAAAAATTGAAGGAGGTGGGTGACATGATGCTTGAAGATGGAACCCTTGTGGCTAAGCAGTTCATGACATGCAACAATCCACTTTGACCCTTACTTAGGCCAGACGGACGGTCGGAGAGGCCCCCTCTGATTAACCGGCTAGACACGTCAAGCCCTAGCACCTATATAATTGTCCCAACCCCATTGCCCATATGGGAAGTCCCAGTCCTCTTTATCATATACCTGCTGAAAGGCGGTGGTAGAGGGTCTTAATGCCCTTGTACAGTTCCCATCTAGGTTTTTCTCTAAGCGTTTTGTTATAGTTCAAGTAGTGCAGCCTTACAGTAGCACTTAAACGGCTACAGATTGGGAGAATTTTCGCTTTATATCATAAATCTAATCTCTCGCCATCAGTCCCTAATGGTCATCGCCCCTGGCAGGTCCTGTCCGGTCTGGTTGGCCCACTCTGGTGTGTCCGTGTATAGGTGTCCACAGGAGAACTCCGCTCATGAATTCGTCCTTACTTCTCCAGCAGTGTCCAGCGTGTCCTGTTCGTCTTACTTGGATTATTTGAGTGAGAGGAGGTAAGTGGCCGTACATCTGTTTTTGTTGGGTGCTGATTTTAGGATTTGTTTAAGATATACTTGTATAGAGTTTTAGAGTTTTCTATAAGCGTTTCATTAGAGATCAAGTGGTGCAGCCACACAGTAGCATTGATACGGCTAAAGCTTGGAAGGATTTTCGCTTTATCTTATAAATCTAATCTCTCTGATATTTAACAATACTAACCAGGTCAAAAGGATGTCAAAGTTCAGGTACCGGACATGTATGCTGAAAATGGGGGAGGTTATCGTAAGGAAACATTGTGATATTGTAAAAAGAACTTGGTACCTCTAAAGTAGGGGCATTGCCAAAATAAGTTAACTAAGCGAGTACCCGCATATATATATATATATATATATATATATATATATATATATGGTTGGCAACCTTCCGTCTATTTAAGACGAAAGCTTTTTTTCTCTATCCCGGTTTCGGTGTTCAAGAGTTCTCCTGAGGAAGGTCTATCTTGAACACCGAAACCGTGGCTGAGAGAAAAAAAAAACTGTCTACAACCATATATATATATATATATATATATATATATATATGTGTGTGTGTGTGTGTGTGTGTGTGTGTGTTAAAAGAAAGGAAATGAATCCGACAGTATGAGTATGAAAAGGTGGAATGAAAACATCACACAATGCTGTTAAAGAGAAAACAATTTATAATATAATCATAGCTGATATTGATCAATATTTCGATTTTACAAAAATCATCATCAGAGCTCATTCACAATAAACAATAAACCTAAATTTTATTTTAATGGGAAGTAAATAACGGAAAAAGTTGTGTGATTGGGATTTTATGGTTTCTGACTACAAGTGTCGCTAAATAAGGGGATATATTAAAGAAACCTTGTCTTTCGGGTATGGTTTTATGGGTAAGATTAACACAAGATTCCATAATTCTACGTAGTATTTTGTCATGTATGTTGGCACCTTTGAAATCAAAAGTATGATTGAGATCAAAGATGTGTTTAGCTAATGCATTGTTTTGAAAACCACGTTTAATATGATATTTGTGTTCCGATAGACGTTTAGTTAAGGATCTTGAGTTATAAATAAGATCTTGATTTATAAATAAGATCTTTTTCGTTTTATTTGATTTGAATTCGGTTTTGAAAATAAAAACCTTACATTAGATCTAAATGCTTCACATTATCTAAAATAATAACAAATTCCGTCCATAACTTTTTTTACTTTATATATAAAAAACAAAATATAATAAATAATTAATCATTTATGAAATTCAGAACATAAAAAAATAATTAATCATAAAAATTCCTTTTCTAAAAATCTTTTGAATTCCAACCGTCACATTTTTTAATACCCATCCCCTTTCGAGTAAGTTCATTCGTCTTGTTGCCAACATCTCAAAATCCGCTACAATGGTGAGTTCACCGACAAAAAAGAAATACATATCGGCATGACCGATAAAAATATGGCGCGAATGCCCACATTGGTGAATAATGTAACAACTTTCGTTCGTTTTTGCAGAATTGAGGTTTTTTGTTTTTGTGAACTGATTTAACATTTTTCTCCGACCCAAACACCACGGAGTGAATGAGCTCTGATGATGATTTTTGTAAAATCGAAATATTGATCAGTATCAGCTATGATTATATTATAAATTGTTTTCTCTTTAACAGCATTGTGTGATGTTTTATTCACCTTTTCATACTCATATATATATATATATATATATATATATATATATATATAGTTGTAGAAATTTTTTTCTCTCAACCATATAGAAATTTTTTCTCTCAACCATATATATATATATATATATATTGACGTTCTCCTGTGGATACCTACTCATAGATACATCAGAGTAGGCCGACCAGCAAAGACCTATATCAATCAGCTCTGTGTGGATATTGGAGACAGAAGTGATAACGGATAGGGACGGGTGGCTAGAGAAAGTCATGAGATTAGATGATGCCACTAGTAATTACGAAAGCTAAGGGATTTGTTAAGGATTAATTATGGTTAAACATAGGATCAGAAGGGATTATCTAACGTTACTGAATGTTACAAGATTTTATAATCAATAATCATAAGAAATCAGCTGGAGTGGCGTAGATATATCTATGAATAATGGAGATTAGATGTCTATTTGTCTGCAACCAAAACTACGACACCGCTTACGTCACATTACCCAAAATCGTCAATACATAGAATAAAGATCAATTAATATTTAATAGAATAAATAAAAGCTGTTCCTTGAATTGTAATAATGGCAATTTGAATAAATAAACTATATATTATATACTGCCCTGTCGGCTGGGGCGTTAGAATGCACCGACTGCACCTCTGCAGAGGGGTAAGACTTCCCCAATGGGACTACCTGTTTGCTGTGGGTGGCGACCCGTGATGCTTAAGGATAGAGCCCAGGTGGATGAGCAGTTCATGACATGCAATACTCCACTTTGGCCCTATCTTGGGCTAGATGGGCGGCTGGAGAGGCCCCCTCCGATCAATCGGCTGGTCACATCAAGCCCTAGCACCTATATGATTTTCCCAACCCTATTGCCCTTATGGCAAGCCCCAACCCCTTTTTATCATATGGGTGCTAGAAGGCGGTGGCTGCGGGTCTACATGTCCTGAGAATGACGTTAAACTCTATCTGATGGTGAGGTTCCAGTTCTGGAGGTTTGGGGAATGTGGAGCACCCCTTCATCACCATTGCTCCCTGGTCCACTCTGGCCTGGAGTGGTAGTACCTGTTAGGGTCCCATCTATGGGTTAAATAGAAAAATGTATTTATAAAAAAAAATTGTATTATCCATTAAGAATTTATTTATTTCAAAACTTTATCGGCATTAAATGACCCACTGAGGTTGATATGCCCTAAAACAAAACAAACCAAATCATATATATTATATAGATAAATAAATCATATAAACTAAGAAATTAATTTAAAAAATTAAATTATCACATTAAATCGAAAAATTATTTGCGAAATTTGTAATCAATTTTTTAAAAAATCGTGTTTTTAATCGCTTCTTTTTTTTCAGTCAAGAAGTTAACTAAAAAGTTTATAAATAAAAAGATACTTACGATAAATAATAAGAATTAAGGCAAAAAAAAGAGAAGCCCCCCCCCCTCTAAAATACATTTAACGCCCTAAGTTGGTTGTTTTCTTTCAAGTAACACCGCCGAGACGACATAGTTGGGGACGTTATTTTAATAGTCACCGGGTAGCAATTTCTGAGGCAGGAGACCGGGACGCACTTCCTCATAAATTACCCTTTTTTTTTTCAAATATTCATTTACTTTAAGTTTTTAGTTATTCAATAAAAATACCAGTTCACCAAAAATAGAAAAGTGTATATGCGTTGATAGCTTGGATAGATTTTTTAAAAATATTTTTGAAACATTTTTATAGAAAGACTGTAAAATACTAAAAGACCCGTATGAAGGTGATCGGGTAAGAGGGTTTTTTGTTTTTTGTATCCAGGCAATTTTAGCTAACCTTGCTAGTTATCTAAAGATTTTTGTCTTCTTCGCTTCGTTTTGTAGGATTACCTGATCTTATTGTTGGACGACACGCCATACAACCGGCCAATGAACACCAATACGCCTTTCAGATTACACGAATATCTTTTCTCGCTTCCGTATCCTAGCAACGAAATCTGATGTCCGTCCGTGAGGTAACACACACACAGAGAGAGAGAGAGAGAGAGAGAGAGAGAGAGAGAGAGAGAGAGAGACCAACTCGATACCGAAGTAACGGTGGGAATAACACCACCTGTGTCGCGAGCAGAAAGCATCCTATTCCTCGAGTCGGCAGATGGCGCTGGGGGATGTAAGGTGTGTATCGTGTTGCGCAGTCGCAGAAGTCTTCGTCCGCTAAGAAGCGGATATTGCTAAGAATCACGTGATGTTGCGGTGATACTTCAGGCGATTCCATTATTTGTTCATCACCAACACCACCAACACCATCAATACCCTCCCTCCCTCCCCTCTCTCTCTCTCTCTCTCTCTCTCTCTCTCTCTCTCTCTCTCTCTCTCTCTCTCTCTCTCTCGCTTTTATTTTATTTTTTCATTTTTACCTTTTTCTGCCAGAGGAGAAGTTTTTTTTCTCTCTCTCCATCTTAACCAGAGTCTCTGTCGCTGTAAGTAATGCGTCCTGATACAGTTTACCCGGACAATTACACTGTTCTATTGGCCAAGTGCGGCGGAAATGAAGTTATCTCCCTTGATTTGTTTGTGGTACATGTTGGGAACGCTCTGCAATGAAAAAGAGCGCCAAAAATGTCACTGAGCGCCATTTTGACAGATCTCTGGTGAAATCTGATTGGTCAAAAGTCTTGACGCGCGAAATGATTAACACGAACTTGGTTTGTTTGTTTTGTTTTACGGCATATCAAGCTCAGTGGGTCATTTAATGCCGATAAAGTTTTGAAATAAATCAATTCTTAATGGATAATACAATTTTTTTATAAATACACTTTTCTATTTAACCCATAGATGGGACCCTAACAGGTACTACCACTCCGGGTCAGAGTGGATCAGGGAGCAATGGTGATGAAGGGGTGCTCCACATTCCCCAAACCTCCAAAACTCACCATCAGATAGAGTTTAACGTCATTCCCAGGACATGTAGACCCGCAGCCACCGCCTTCTAGCACCCATATGATAAAAAGGGGTTGGGGCTTGCCATAAGGGCAATAGGGTTGGGAAAATCATATAGGTGCTAGGGCTTGACGTGACCAGCCGATTGATCGGAGGGGGCCTCTCCGACCGCCCGTCTAGCCCAAGATAGGGCCAAAGTGAAGTATTGCACGTCATGAACTGCTCATCCACCTGGGCTCTATCCTTAAGCATCACAGGTCGCCACCCACGGCCAACAGGTGGCCCCATTGGGGGAGTCTTACCCCTCTGCAGAGGTGCAGTCGGTGCATTCTAACGCCCCAGCCGACAGGGCGGTAACACGAACTGGAAAGATTTGCACGACAAATATTGAAAAGAGAAATGTCCCACAGAGGTGTGGTTAGAGATTGAGAAACTCAAGGGGAGAGTCTGGATCCTTCAGGAACCACTTTCAATATTTTGTTTTGTTTGTTTTTGCTTGTTTTTGCTTTATGGCATATCAAACTCGGTGGGTCATTTAATGCCGTCAAAGTTTTGATTCGTAGAGATAGTTTCGTAAAAAATTATTTGAACTCAAATTTTTTATAGAAAATTTTCTATTTAAATCATAAATGGGACACTAACAGGTATTACCACTCCGAGTCAGAGTAGACCAGAGAGCAATGGTGATGAAGGGGGTGTTCCACATTCCTCATACCTCCAGAAATGGAATCTCACCATCTAACTTCATACCCAGGACACGATGACCTCAGCCACCACCTTCTAGCACATATATATATATATTTACCAACCCCGCCGCACGAGCAGGATGTGACACAAGGTCAATTTCTTAAGCGGAGTTCGACAGGTTTGAATTCAGAGTTTTCCTTCTCCTAGACCAGTTGCCTAACCAAGGTTAAAGAGCCTAGTCTGCCCTACTATTTATCCATAGCTGGAGGGAGAGTAGGATTCATACCTTTCCCAAGGGTATTAGCGCTAAGTGAAATGCAATTACCACATCCTTCTAGCACATATATGATAAAAAGCGTTGGGGTTTACCATAAGGGCAATAGGATTGGGACAATTATATAGGTGCTAGGGCTTGACATGACCAGCCGATTGATTGGAGGAGGCCTCTTCGATCGCCCGTTTAGCCTAAGTAAGGGCCAGAATGAAGTGTTACATGTCAAGGACTGTTCAGCTACCTGTTCAGGGTTTTCAATATTTTGTGTGATTTTTTATTTAATATACTAGCAAGAATATGCACCCTCCGGGCGTAAGTATTTAAGTTTTAATGTAATGAAATATATTAAATTAGAAAGACTAACGAAATTAAATAAGAAAGAATATCAAAAGATTACACTTATCTTAATTATTTTTAAAGTGGTTTCTATATAAAATCATTCATAGGATTGATTTTGATATGTTAGGGAATAAAAAAATAATATTAGAGATCAATGACACCAAGTAATTATTTATTAATTCTGGTTTTGTTAAAACCAGTATGCAAATTAACATCTCCATATATTATGTAAACCTTAATTTCTGTTTTGAGGGAAATCTGAACCAGATTTTCATTTGAGACATCGTTAATAAATATATTTATTCTGTGTATTAATGATTTTGACTATAAAGTAATGCTGGACAGACACTGAATCTCTATTATTATAAGATTTACCCAACTTTTTCCACCACGAGCAGGGTGTGAGGCAGGGTAGGCTTTTAAGTGTGGTACAGCTGTTTGAATTCAGTTTTCCATTCTCCTAGACTGGTAACCTGACCAAGACTAAAGAACAAAGTCCGGCCAATTATTTGCCGACTGCTGCAAGGAGAACAAGAGAATGTACTGGGCGACACAATACCTTGGGAAAGGTATGAATCCAACTATCCTCCCTCCGGCTATGGATAATTAGTAGGGCAGACTGGGCTCTTTAACGTTGGTAGGTAAAGTCTAGAAGAAACAAAACTATCAATTCAAATCAATTGAAATGCGATTAAAAACTGACTTAGTGTCAAATTCTGCTCTCGCGAAGGGTTAGTATATATATATATATATATATATATATATATATATATATATATATATGAGGTAAAATAAGGAATGAAAGAACAAAACTCAAACAAAAATATGTAGTATATTTCGCTGGAATGTTAAATTCCGCTTCCTCGGCCTTTATTGAATCATTAGGATCATACAATTGTTTTATAGAAGGGAGATGTAGGTAGGTAGGTAAGTTTTGTGGTGAGGGAAATATTTGATTGGTTATAGGAGACATCTTTGGGGGTGATAAGGGGGGAGATAGAAGGGTCGTATGATCCTAATGATTCAATAAAGGTTGAGGAAGCGGAATTTAACATATATATATATATATATATATATATATATATATATACCAACTCCTTCGCTTGAGCAGGTTGTGACACAAGGTTATATATATAATATATATATATATATATATTATATATATATATATATATAGTCATCCGCAGACACGTGTTTCGACTCATCAAGTCTCTCCAGTGTGGCTCGACATTTTGTGGTTAGAAATCCGATCGTTTCATCAGCAGTCGGACAACTTACCCTCTCGGCTATCATCACCCACAGAATATGAAGGGGATTTTAACTGTTTTAATACACACATCTGTATGTATGTAAAGGCCGTCATAGAGTGCTCAATCGCCTTTTTTAGGAGAGCGTTGCGTTTACGCTTTAGTTAGTGGCAATCAGCGAGATCCCCTTCCAAAGTGCTCAACTCCATATATATATATATATATATATATATATATATATATATATAGATAGATAGATAGATAGATATATATATTAAGATAAGTATATTTTGGCAGCATTTTTTCTTTTATACAAGTTTTGTTGAACTGTACAGACAATTCTTGTCGGACAAGTTTTTGGTTGATCCTTTCTAATTTTCGGGCCATCTTTTTGGTGTCGAGGTGGAACTGGTGTAACAGCCCACCAAAGGTTTCAACACGAGCGCTTTCGGTTATATATATATATATATATATATATATATATATATATATATATATATATATATATATATATATATATATATATATATATATATATATATATATATATATATATATATGCAACTGAAGAGGGTGTTTTACCGTGGTATAATGGTTAGCAAGCTGTTGTAACAGATCCAGACTACTCAGTATTGAGTTCAATCCTGGCTGGATGCCCCATATTCCTGACCTTGTGTCGCATCCTAACATGATGAAGGGGTTGATTAAATACCCATAAGCAACTGAAGATGTAAAGAATTACCGTTTTAAAATATGCAATCCATATACAGACAAAGAATATTTTGCAACAGAAACATTTTTGGGGGTGACCTGTAAGGTCAACCGAGTGTAACGAATGCCAATGAAATGAGAATGTCAATTTACCTATGGGATCGATGTAAACCAACTCAATGGTTTCTTAATTAAACCTTCGTTTCCTATGGATGAATTATATTAGGGGGAAAAGGGTATTAGCCTGAAGGTTTGTAGAATGTTGAGCAATGCATTGAGGACAAAGAACGAACGAGTGGACTGCGAGGAATTGGTTTAAGACAATCTAAATATCCTCCTGGAAGAAAAGTGGCAACAAGTGCCTGAAGCCACTCTAGAAAATCTGTAGCAACATCATCATCTGTCTAGAATTGCTTCAGAAATAAATGTCATTGCTGTCGTCTAGAGAATTGATAATCTGAAGGAAACAATGGTAAACACTTCAGACTTAGTTGCAATATCAATGATTTAAGGACCAATGTATTTATAAAGTTCACAATCATTTTAAACGGGTACACATTTCATACTGTTATGCAATATCAATGTTTTAAGAGTCAATGTATTTATAAAGTTCACAATCATTTTAAACAGATAAACACTTCATACTTTCATGCAATATCAATGTTTAAGAGTCAATAATTTATAAAGTTCACAATCATTTTAAACAGATAAACACTTCATACTTTGATGCAATATCAATGTTTTAAGTATTTATAAAGTTCACAATTATTTTAAACAGGTAAACACTTCATAATTAGTTATAATATCAAGGTTTTAAGAGCCAACATTGTTGATGACAACTATTACTGCTGCTGCTACTATTATTATTATTATTATTATTATTATTATTATTTACTCCTTTTGAGTTTTCACATCAGTGATAGCTGATGGTCTTTCACTGGAGTCTGAGTGACAGCAAGTCTCCTCAGGTCTCCAGGACTCTTCTGGTATTCTGGCATATTGCAGTAGTGCAGTGTTCTGAATGGTTTCAATCCTTCCTCTGATATCCAAACTTTCCAAACCCTTTTCCAATCCTTTTGGGACTGTTCCAAGTGCACCAACCACAATTGGTATCACTTTCACTTTCATATTCCATAACTTTTTCAGTTCTCTGGCAAGGTCCAGATATTTGTTTATTTTTTCATTTTCCTTTAACTTCACCCTGTGATCTGCTGGTACTGCAAAATCCACCAGTGGACAAGTTCTTTCTTTTTGTTTATCAACACTAGGTCTGGCCTTCTTGCTGGGATAAGGTGATCCGTTTTTATCTCAAAGTCCCAGAGAATTTTGTGCGTTTCGTTCTGAAGAACAGATTCTGGTTTATGCATATACCATTTTGTTGTGTGGTCAAAATTTAATTTTTTGCATAATTCCCAGTGGATCACCTTCCCAACCCAATCGTGTCTAGCTTTGTATTCTCGTTGTGCTAGTTTGCTACATTCGCAGAGTATATGGTTAACAGTCTCATCTGTATTCCCGCAAAGTCTACACTTACTATTTTGTTGGGTCTTATCAATTTTCGCTTTGATGTAGTTTGTCCTTATGGCATTATTTTGTGCAGCAATTATAAGTGATTCTGTTTCTCTTTTGAGGTTTCCCTTTCTTAACCATGTCCAAGTCTTTTCATGTGCAACCTCATCTATTTGTCGTTTGAAGCGTCCGTATAATTGTTTTATTCCCATTTTTGTTTTCTAGTCTTTGTCGTTTTTCTGTTTGTCCATTTGCCGTTTCTACTATTGTTGGCCGCCATAAGTAGTTTGTCTTTGCTCTTCCTTGTGTAATCTTCAAGTTGTTGGATTGTGGTTTCTACGCATTCCTCTATGTTGGCAAGACCTCTTCCCCCTTCCTTTCTTGACACATACAATCTATCTCTATCATCTCTAGGGTGGAGAGCCTTGTGCATGGTCATTAATTTTCTCGTCCTTTGGTCTATCTGTCTGAGTTCTTCTTTTGTCCATTTTAAGAATGGTCCTGAGTATCTTATAATGGGGGCAGCCCAGGTATTAATTCCTTTGATCAGATTTCTGCTGTTAAGTTTCGTTTCCAGAAGTTTTCTAGTTCTCCTGAGATATTCTTTTTTAACTTTTCCTTTCATTTCTGCTTGCATGATATTGTCCGCTTCTAAAATTCCTAAGTATTTGTAGCTTTCATTTTCATCAAGAGATTTTAGTTTCCTGATTTGGTAGTTGTATTCCATTCATTAGTTTTCTTTCACCCCTTTTTATTACAAGCATAGCACATTTTTCGATTCCAAATTCCATCCCTATATCCTGGCTATATATTCTAATAGTTTGTACTAGGGTCTCCAATTCTTTTTCATTTTTTGCAAAAATTTTAATGTCATCCATGTACATAAGGTGGTTTATCTTCTCTTGTGAATTACTAAATTTGTATCCCCCGGTACATTTTTTCAGTATATGGTTTAGCGGCATCATTGCAATAATAAAGAGTAGTGGTGATAATGAGTCTCCTTGGAAGATACCTCTTTGGATTTTTACTTCTGCCAGGGATTGTTTTCCAGCTTTTAATTGAACTCGCCAGTTTTCCATGGCTTTTTTAATGAAGTTTATAATGTTGTTGGAAATTTTGTACATCTGTAGGCATTCTAAAATCCAGGTATGTGGGACCGTGTCGTAGGCTTTTCTGTAATCAATCCAGGCAATTGCAATATTTTTCCGTTTATTTTTTACTTCTTTAAGAATGTACTGGTCTATATAGAGTAAGTCGTGGGTTCCTCTTTTTCCCTTGCGACATCCTTTCTTTCCGCCAATTATTATTATTATTATTATTATTATATTATTATTATTATGTGAAGGTTTTCCTCTTCGGGTGGTATTACTACCCGAAGAGGAAAACCTTCACATACAACTTACGCTTTGTTGTAGGAAATGGTATCGGCGAATCGTGTTCAAATCCAGGCAAGGTTGTTTATGTTTTACTTTACGCTAATACCAGTGGGAAAGGCATGAATCCACCTGTTCTCCCTTTAGCTGTGGGTAAATAGTAGGACAGACTGGGTTCTTTAGCTTTGGAACTAGTCTAGGAGAAGGAAAACTCTGAATTCAAACTAGATGTACTCCGCGGATACTGGATGCTACTCAGATGACCCCCCCCAGGGGACAATGAATGATAGGACGGTTGGTGAGAGATTGTCATAGATATCCGTGCTACTAGCGTGACATGATAATGATGATATTATTTTACTTTTTGTTGAATTTCAAATTTCATACGAACAAAATAGACAAACTGTTATAAAAATATAAACAAAACCTAATTTCCACGGAATTATCTTAGAAAATTGTTGTAAGGTTTTAAGGGTAAAAATAAGACAAACGACTGGTAACAAATGTATACAAATGTATTCAACAAAAGGAGTAGAAATTTTCAGCAAAGAAAGTGGAGATTGCGTCCGACCAATACAGTTACGAGCTGACTCGCATTTGCTTCGTGTCAAGCCACAATTGTTCCTGGTGCTTATAGTAATCGTCGGCGCATTCCATTTATGTCTATAGGTTGTATCACCTATAACACCCCCTCCTAAGATTTCACTCTACGGGAGTCTTAATATTTTTTTCTCTTGAGATTTATGTTGATAAACTCCGTCGCTCTTCGTTTTCTTGAAGAATGGCGTTGTTGAGGCGCTGCTTGTGGAGTAGGTAAGCTAAATGTGTCATATATGACATCCATTACCTCCTCTTATTCCGGGGGACCGCTGTTAACATCCTCCGACAAGCGTTTTCTTTCATCTGTTTTATGAACTCATCGTTCACTGTCTCTCGTTTTATCTCGTCAAGAGTTTCTGGGAGTTCCCTTATCGTTATAATATATATCACCTATAACAAAAACGTTATGTCAAAAGAAAAAAAGACAGTAGAGGTATTTACCTTCCATAGGCTCGGGCATGTCAGCGAGGATTAGAAGAGCCTCCCTTGTATTGGTCACATTTATTACATGTTTATTTGCATTAAAAGTCACATGTCACACGTTGACCTATCATATAAGGGGCTTGTTTTAATGCAGATCACTTTGGCTTTTATTGCCATTCTACCTACAACACGTCGAACGTGATATACCCTTTTCTTACCCCTTTAAATTTTGTTTCTGTTTACACCTTCGGTCTTTCGTCTTTATATTTTTACTGTAATTTATTTCACTTTTATATAATTTTTTGAAACAAGCTGGTAGCCATTTTGAAAGTCTCCGTGCGAAATACACAAATCTTTGAAACTTTTCGAAAACAATATAACTGCATGCTTTAACACAAAATATCATAAAATTGTTCTTAATAACAATCAATTTCAGATAATGCGCATGAACAATTTTATGCTAGGAATTTAGCCAACTAAAGGTGAAAATTACCCAAATCTGATGGGGTTAAAATAAAACTCTATGAAGACGCATCAGAAATAACTAGTAATCTTTAAACCAAAATATTAAAACACTAGTCACCCCAACAGATGCATATATTGGTATTATCTGCAGTTTCGGTTTATTCGCTGGGGATTTGGAGGCATATCTCCGTACAAATAATGGGAGGGGTCTACAAAGTCAAAGTTGACCTCAAAGCGAGAATTATTATGATACCGACTGTCCTTCCATAGTTGTCTGAGTACAATCCTCTCTTTCGACCTATACATGTCAGCCTTAGGTTTGATGAAGTAAATAAATAAATAAATAAATAGTCATATGATCTTTTCAGGTCAGTTTCAGTAAGGAAAATTGGACGACTACTTGAAAGGATTGATCAGAGAGATGTCAGCCAAAAAAGAAGGGGAACAAAAAAAGAAAGAAAAAAAAGAAAAGATGTATGTATGTTAACGTTCGCTATCAGCAGTAGTTGGTACTAGCACCGATAGAGAGCACTATCGACATTATAGCGACTACCCAATTCTATTCATCTCTGTTCGGCGTCTCTTCAAAAGTCACATGACTCTGTCGCCCCCACCACCACCACCGCTACCATCTACCTTTCTTTTCTTTTTTCTTTTTTTTTTTTTTTTTTTTTTTTTTTTTTTTTTTGTCGGGCCGCCATAAAATCGTCTGCCACCTTCAAAATTCCGGAACACAGGAGAGGCTACAAAAAGGTCTTTTCCTCTACCTCCTTTATTTTATTTATTTATTTTGTTCTACTATTTTTTTTTTTCATTTTTTTTTTTACTCTCGTTTTACTCACCCGACTCTAACTTGTCAGTTGAATACTCGCAAATGGCGGATGTATTTAGCTTATGGACGTTTTCTGTCTTCCAGTTTTCTCTCTCTCTCTCTCTCTCTCTCTCTCTTCTCTCTCTCTCTCTCTCTCTCTCTCTCTTTTTTTCTCTTTCTCTTTTTTTTTTTTTTTTATCGGCAGTGGCAGTAATTTTGTTTTCGGGTGGTTAGAAAGCCGTTTTTGTGTATTTCCGGAAAAAAGAAACCGGAATGAAAAAATGTCTAGATTCTTCAATTCATGGAATTGGCTAAAAGTCACCGAAGGGTGAGATTTCCTTGAAGTCTGCAGGGATGCCTAAAAAAAAAAAGACCTCGGTAGATATTTATTCTGTTTAAAAGGACTAACTTTTACATTGATAATTCTCAAAAAATTATTACATAACCATTAATTAATCTCATTATCAAATGAATATTTGTTTTTAAAACAACTACCCATAATGCCTCTGTAAATGCAAGTGGTTAATTATGTTATCAACATGCTATTCGGGGTTAGAAAGCCGTTTTTGTATTTAATAAATTTACCCAACCCCTTCACTGCGGGCCGGATGTGACACGAGGTCAATATTTTAAGCCTGTAGCGGAGGCGAGCTATGGTTTCGACGTGTGAAAGTTGTCTTCGTAAGTTTGTCGGTTTGGAAACCACAGCTTGTTACTAACATTAAAGAAACTTGTACACTTTGTTGTTTAAGCCTGCGCGTAGTAAGATATATCCATGTGGAGATATATAGATAAGTCTTGGAGCAAACGTCATTAAGTTTGCAAATTGTATTTATATGGATATATGTTTTTATCTTCATTTGTTTGTTGTCTGTTTATGTGGGAAAATATAGGTAATTTATGGGAAGTGCCCCGGTCTCCTGCCTCAAAGATTGCTACCCGGTGACTATTAACTAGACTGACCCAGCTCAGTCTATTCAAAACTATCTATCTTCATATCTATCTATCTATCTATCTATCTATCTATCTATCTCAATTTGTTCCTATTTATATATATTACTTTAAATACTAAGATTTTGTTTTTATTCATGTTTTTTAATGTCTTATTTTTAGTTTAAATAAACAAGAATTACGACAAAAAAAGAAGCGACCCTCCCCCAAATACATTTACTTGTCGAAAATATCTATCTCCATTTGTTCATATCTATCTATATTATTTTGTTTGTTTATCTATCTATCTATCTCAGTCTATTCCAAACTATATATCCATCTTCATATCTAAACAAGAATTACGGCAAATTACGATAAATAAACAAGAATTACGACGAGTTGGGGTTGTTATTTTGATAGTCACTGGGTAGCAATTTTTGAGGCAGGAGACCGGGACGCACTTCCTCATAAATTACCAAATATATGGTGCCTAGCAAAAAATACCATAACATCAAACGCTGTAATAATTAAATTATCATTTTGTGGTAAGTCCACATGTATATATATATATACCAACCCCTCCGCACGAGCAGGATGTGACCCAAGGTCAATTTCTTAAGCGGGGTTCAACAGGTTTTGAATTCAGAGTTTTCCTTCTCTTAGACCAATTGCCTAACCAAGGTTAAAGTGCCTAGTCTGCCCTACTATTTATCCATAGCTGGAGGGAGAGTAGGATCCATACCTTTCCCAAGGGTATTAGCGCTAAGTGAAATGCAATTACCACATCCAGAATTTGAACTCGGGGCGACGAGTCCATTTCCCATGACTTTAACCATTACACCACGTGCTAAGTCCACGTGTATGGGGTTGCAAGAGATTTTGTGTTTTAAGGTTTAAAAGGTGGTTGTGGTTATTCTTGATGCGTGTTCCTAGGGTTTACTTTTAACCCCATCTTATTTGCTGGTCGCGCTGAAAAGGAAGAAATTCGAGGAACGAAAAAGAAAGAGACAAAGACAGAAGGTGGTTTTACGATTTAGGTTTTATTGGCATGTCATAGCCACCACGTGACAAGGAATTTTCTCCCTGGACAGTTGTAGTGTCTTGTCCCAGACAAGGCCTAAACTCGAATGGCCGAGAGATTATCTTGGGGGATCGGAAGTGGGTCCTTTTTCCGGCACATGCGCGGAGAGTTCCTCCGGTGAAGGCTCATTATTTTTTAGTTGCTATTCGCAAAATTCTGTCCCGGCCTCCTGCCTTAAAAAAAACGCTAGGCGGTGATAGCTGAAAAAAAAACAAACCTCCCTAGATAAAATAAAAATACCAAAAAAAAGTGTTTTTATTTTTTATTTATAATTGATTGTCGAAAAAAATGAAAATACCGAAAAAAGAAAAGATATTTTTTAGCGGATTGAAGGCGTTTTTATCGATAAATATTCTTTTTTTTTAGTGGTTTGAAGACATTAAAAGTAAGCCATATTTTTATCGACATGTAAATGTAAATATTTAGCCCCCCCCACCCCTTAAAATATTTTAAAGAGGGGGGGGTTAAAATATTTACATTTACTTGTCGAAAATATCTATCTATCTCCATTTGAACAAATATATAGATATCTATCTATATTATTTTGTTTGTTTATCTATCTATCTATCATCTCAGTCTATTCAAAACTATATCCATCTTCATATCTAAACAAGAATTTCGAAAAGATTGGGGGTAAAATATCGCATTAACTTTTCGGGAAAAACGCCTTAAGCGCTTCAGCTATGGACTTCATTCATAGGGAGGTTTTTTTTTTTCAGCTATCACCGCCTAGCGTTTTTTAAGGCCGGGACGGAATTTTGTGAATAGCACCTTTTTTATTCTAATTTTGTTCTAATTTTATTTTAATCTCCACACAGGTCCTGGTAGTGTGAAATATTGCTCGTCTAGGCATTTTTTTTTAAAGTCATGGCTTAATCTTCTAAGGATGTGGTTAATAAAAGAGGAAAAAATTCAGGTTAAACGTTTTTTTATAGGTTTTAAATTGACATCCGTAGCTTAAACTATTCCGCTCACTTCAGGTGACTGGGCAAGATTTGTTTTGGGGGACCCGGAAGGGCGGGTTTCATTTATTTTCTACTAGAAGCGGCTACCCGGCGTTACCTGGGTAGAGGGTGGATAATAAAAAGTTAGTCACCCAGATGCATTTGACTGTTTTGGTCTTACATAATTGATTAATGTTTTAATCAAAAACACAACCAATGACTTTCTCTTCTCTTATTATTCAAATCCTAATTTTAAATATTTTCCCAGATATAAATAATATCTTCATTATTTTGCACAAAAAGCAAGCTCTGGGGATGGTGAATGTGTATACATATTTACGTTGTCATTAATTGCTTTATTTTCGTAGTTTCCTCTGGACATACACACAACTGCCCTTTATATATGTATAGATTAATACGACCAGGAAAATTCACATGTAGTAGAGAAGGGTTTCATATATTTATATGAATACTACTTTAAGAAAATACACATGTAGTAAAGGGTTTCATATATTTTATGAATACTGAAAAATACACATGTAGTTAAGGGTTTCATATATTCTATATGAATACTACTTTAGAAAAATACACATGTAGTAGAGAAGGGTTTCATATATTTTATATGAATACTACTTTAGAAAAATACATATGTAGTAAAGGGTTTCATATATTTTATATGAATACTACTTTAGAAAAATACACATGTAGTAAAGGGTGTCATATTTTTATATGAATACTACTTTAGAAAAATACATATGTAGTAAAGGGTTTCATATATTTTATATGAATACTACTTTAGAAAAATACACATGTAGTAGAGAAGGGTTTCATATATTTTATATGAATATAACTTTAGGAAAATACACATGTAGTAAAGGGTGTCATATATTTTATATGAATACTACTTTAGAAAAATACACATGTAGTAAAGGGTTTCATATATTTTATATGAATACTACTTTAGAAAAATACATATGTAGTAAAGGGTTTCATATATTTTATATGAATACTACTTTAGAAAAATACACATGTAGTAAAGGGTGTCATATATTTTATATGAATATAACTTTAGGAAAATACACATGTAGTAAAAGGTTTCATATATTTTATATGAATACTGGTTTAAGAAAATACACATGTAGTAGAGAAGGGTTTCATATATTTTATATGAACACTTAGGTTTGTAGCCGCCTTGCACCCCCCCCCATACGTACACACCACTTTTCATAACTTGTAATATTTTACAGGGTTTTATTTTAACAATATGTAAGGTTATGGTTCTCATTTCGGAATGGACCGGTACTTCAGAGGTTCGAATCTGGTTGTAGTATGGAAATATGGTTGTAATATATTTTGATTAATACCCTTGGAAAATGTTTGAACTCCCTTGGTCTTCCAGTCATGGATTTAATCGTACTCATACTGTACACGGATGGCTATGGCATTGAATAACCCACGAAGGTAGACATGCCATCAAAAAAGGAAACCAAACCGAATTCTTTCTCATTCTCTTTTGGTACTGTCTAGTGGCCGTTGCCCAACATATCATACCATTTTGGTATCAGGCCGACTCTAAGTCAATTAAAAACATTCCGGGCCGAATCTGGACTCGCAATCCTGAAATTTTAGATTCCCAAGTTTTAATGATTGCGAATATACAGGAAATAAACCACTGTACACACATTTATAAAACAAATTACAGAAAACATGCAAGTGCTGTAGACACCAGTCTCTTCTGAGGTGTGGGTTCAAATCCCACTGCTGCCACCATGAAGTATTATTTGGTAAATAATAATGAAACCTGGATAAGGAGGGAATTGGAAACATGTTTGGACCATATGACCTTTAGGTACCTCTATTGCGATCTCGATTCGTGGGGACATTTTTTTCCATTTACACCGTCAAAATCCAGTTAATTGTTAACAGATGATTTTTAGAGTATTTTTTTAAATTATAAAACTAACCCCTAACCCTAAATTACGGCAAATTTTTTACGTATTTTTTTTTTTTTTTTGCGACTAATTTTTTTTTTAAACGGAATGAGAACAGTTTACGCCCGTGGATTGAATTAAGGGTTAGGTTCGAAGTTCCGTGAAGGTCCTCGAATTACATGACGGCTACCGGGTACGACAAGAAAGTTCTCAAGTTCGAAGAGAAGGTTCCCAAGTTTGAGGAGGGGGTCCCCGAGTTCGAGAGGGTTCCAGAGTTCGACAAGAAATACCAGAAGAAGGACATCGACCAACTTTGTGTTGATAACAATAAAGATGAGGCCAATAGTCTGAATAATACAAATAATACAAATTATCAAGTATCATCTAAAAAATTTCAGATAAATAGAATTTTTTGTACGATAAAATTTAATATGCACTTCATAGGAGCTAGCCTAATTGCGGCCGATATCCTAGACAAAGCTACATTTCACATAGCGCTAATACCCTTGGAAAAGGTAGGAAGCCAAATACTCTCCCTGAAGCTATGGGTAAATAGTAGGGCAGACTGGGCTCTTTAACCTTGGTTAGGCAACCAGTCTAGGAGAAAGAAAACTCTGAATTCAAACCTGTTAAATCCGCTTGTGGTGGTCACCACTAGAATAGGCTCAGTCCTAATTAGTGATCTATTTTACTAATTTTTAGATTCTTCGATGGTGCGTCTTTTAAGCCAGTGATTAAATGAAACTGGTTTATTATTCATTTTGTGGGTAGATCGTGTGGAACTGAAACCGCAAATAAGGTGGGGGGGCTGTTTCATTTGATCCTATCTCCACGAGATAGGGGATCTGACCCACAGACTTTTTTTTGTGGGTCAGAACGAAAGTAGAAGACCTTAAACTAAATCTTAATTTATCTGGGTCATGTATATTGGTGGGGCCCTTGGAAAAGGTCATCCCAACTGGAGTATACAAGACAATTTCCAAGGGTAACAACGTTAATGATAAACTCATCAAAAAAACATTAAGTCTAGAACAAAACACGAGAACTGTTTTTTTTTTTTTTTTTTTCTCGGGGAAGGGTAATCTTTGGTTGAGATAGTTACATATATATGTGGCGTCTGGTAACGATTACCGCTGTAAAAAAAATGGACTCAGCGTGCCGAGTTCTAATCTTGGACAAGGCTGTTTGTACTTCACCTCGTGTCAAGGCAAGAATCCAGCTATGGATACATAATTAAAAGTCGTTAGGGTGGCCTAAAGTCTGTATCAGCCAGACAGCGAGGGAGTCTATTTCCTTTTCACTTGTGCTAGACCAAGAAGATTGTTTTTGCATCTGAGGTAGAGCGCCACACCTATCATCAACTCCTTACTTTACCGCACAGATCCCCGTGCTACTCATACGCTGAGTTGGCGAGGGCCAGTATAGAACCAGGAACCTTGTGGTTCCTAGGCGGACGCTCTAGCGACTGAGATAAACCGACCCTAAGTAGGGCAGACTTGGCTCTTTAGACTTTAGTACAACACCCGGTCTGTGGTATTCTTTTTAAAAATTGACCTTATGTCGCATCTGACATGAAGCGTAAGAATTGTGCAAGCACACACACACACACACACACACACACACACGCGCGCATACGAGGGTGAGACAAAAAGTAATGCCATTTTGTTTAGGACAGGTATAATTACAAACACAGGAACATGTATCATACATCAAAATGAAGCTGGTCCTCTGTGAATCACGTTCCTACTTCTCTATATAGTCATCATTTCTCTCAATAGCAATGCTCCACCTTCGAATGAGAGCATGTATCCCCGCGCCATAAAATTCTATTGACTGTTCATTGAGCCACTTGTTCACTACAGATTTCCCATCTATGGGTGAAATAGAAAAACATGAGTTTATAAACAAAATTGTATTATCCATTAAAAATGAAATTATTTCAAAGCTTTGTTAGTATTAAACATTTTTTTACCAATAGAAGTATTCGGCATAAAATAACCCAAGGGGTTGACCTGCCGTAAAACCCAGCCAACCAAACCAACCAAACCAAACCGCCTTCTAGCACCCATATAATTAAAAGGTTTGGGGCTTGCCATAAGGACAATAGGGTTGGAACAATCATATAGGTGCTAGGGCTTGAGTGACCAGCCGATTGATCGGAGGGGGCCTCTCCGACCGCCGTCTAACCTTAAATAAGAGCCAAAGTGGAGTATTACAAGTCAAGGACTGCTCAACCACCTGGGTTCTATCCTTATGCATCACGGGTCACCACCCACAGCCAACAGATGGCCCCACTGGGGGAGTCTTACCCATTGGGCGATGTCGGGTGTGACGGGAAATCTACCACTGTTACTTTGTTTTTTGTTTTTGTATTTTGGTGGGTGGAGATTTTTGAGAGGTTGTTTTTTGGATTGTGGGATTTTGGGTGGTGAATTTTGGTGTTGTTTTGGGGTGGGGTTTGTAGATTTGGAAGGTTTGAATGTTTGGGGGTGTCTTTTGGGGGGAGACGATTTGGGGGTTAGTAGGCAGGTAGGGTGGAGGATTAGGGGTGAGGGCTGTTGTTTGTTTTGGGGGTGTTATTTTATAATAGCTAAATGTAGATTTGAGTGGTTTGGGGAGCCTTTGGGGGATGATGGGCGGGGGGGGGTAATAGGTGAGTTGGGGGTAGAGGGTTGTTGTTGCTTTTTTGTGGGAGTGTCTTTTGTTATAAATAACTAAATGTTGGCGATCTTGTGAAAAATTTTGCAACACACAAACCGATTTTTGTTTGTTTGTTTTTTTGGTTTTTGTTTTGTTTTTGTTTATTTTTATTTATTTATTTATTTTTTTATTTTATTTTATTTTATTTATTTATTTTTTCATTTAGATTATTGTGCAATTCATCATGTCAAACTAGAAGAAAACTTATCTTGAATCATACGCGAATTTGGCTTTGATTTCATTAGTGCAGATGGTATATATATATATATATATATATATATATATATATATATATATATATATATATGTGTGTGTGTGTGTGGTGTGTGTGTGTGTGTGGTTCCTAAGTGTTGGGTAATGGGTCTCTGAAGGTTTCTGTTCTAAAAACCTACTTTCCTTCGTGCTTGATATACTGGAATCTGTTCGAAATTAACTGAAATGACATAGTTACGTGCCACTAGACGATCCGTCAAACTGTAGGGTTCATGTTGTAACAACGGTCCGTGATGATATTGATTCTTCTATTTACCAAAGATGGAATGATTCTAATTAGCATGTTAGCGGTTGGAGGATAGACTGGAATGCATCCCCAAGTCGACCTTTGTGTCCCATTTTTGTCTTGGGGGTCAAATAGACATACCGGATAGATTCGGGCATATGTTAGGTTTGGTGGATTTTACGGCATGTCAACAACACTTGGATTATTTTATGCCGTTTGGTTTTATTTATGCTTGACGGGTATCCAGAATAATTTAAAGCATATTTTTTAACTCATTTTTCTTCTTAACCCATAAATGGATCCCTAACAAGTACTAGCACTCTGGGTCAGAGGGGATCTGGGAGTAATAGTGATGAAGGGGTACTCCACATTCCCCAGAGCTCCAGAATTGAAACTTCATCATCAGATAGAGCTTAATGTCATACCCAGGACAAAATCATTTGTGATATTTGCTTGCGAGACTTAGAATACTCCGTATCCCCCACAGAGGGGTAAGCTCCCCCTCAAAACGAATCATTTGCGAGATTTGCTTGCGAGGCTTAGAATACGCTGTATCCCCCACAGAGAGGTAAACCCAACCCCAATCATTTGTAAAATTTGCTT
>CM042171.1:36931037-36948537 GCA_023376005.1 Doryteuthis pealeii
TTAATGTTCGAATTGAAACAGATTAAGCATTATCACTTCCGCGCGCCCACGCCTCTCTTGCAAATATTTTCCTACTTCTTTCTTTCTTTCTTTCTCTCTTTTATTTTCTTTCTTCTTTCTTATAATCTTTCTTTTCTTTCTTTCCCTTTCATTCTACTTTTGTTCTCTTTTTCTTTTCCTTCTTTCTCTCTTTCCTTTCTTTCTTTCTTTCTTCTTTCTTTATATCCTTTCTATCTTTCCTTACATTTTTACTTTTGTTTTCTTTCTTTCCTTCTTTCCTCTCTTTCTTTCTTTCTTTTTTCTTTCTTGATCCTTTTTTTCTTTCTTCTTTCTTTTCTATATCCTTTCTTCTTTTCCCTTCATTTTAACTTTGTCTTCTTCTCTTTTCTTCTTCTCTCTTTCTTTCTTTCTTTCTTTCTTATATTCTTTCTTTCTTTCCTTCAATTACTTTTTTTTCCTTCTTCTCTTTCTTTTTTCTTTCTTTCTTTTTTTTTCTCTTTTCTTTCTCCTCCTTTCCCTTTCCTTTTTCTCCTCTTTCTTTCTTTTTCCTTTCTTTTCTTCCTCCTTATATCTTCTTTCTTTCCTTCATTTTACTTTTGTTCTCTTTCTTTCCTTCCCTTTCCTCTCTTTCTTTCTTTCTTTCTTTCTTATTTCCTTTCTTTCTTTTCCCTTCATTTTAACTTTTGTTCTCTTTCTTTTTCCTTCTTCCTCTCTTTCTTTCTTTCTTTTCCCTTCTTATATTCCTTTCTTTCTTCCCCCTCTCATTTTAAACCTTTGTTCCCTTTTCTTTTTTTCTTCTTTCTCCTCTCTCTTCTTTCTTCTTTCTTTCCTATAACTCTTCTTCCTTTCCTTCCCTCTCCCCTTCATTTTATTACTTTTTGTTCTCTTTTCTTTTCTTTTCTCCCCTTTCTTCCTCTCTTTCCTTTTTTTTTCTTTCTTTCTTTCCTTTCTTATATCTTCTTTCTTTTCCCCTTCATTTTACTTTTCTCCTTTCTTCTCCTTTCTTTCCTTCTTTCTTCCTTCTCTTTTCTCTCTCTTTTCTTTCCTTTTTCTTTTCTTTTTCTTCTTTCTTCTTTTTCTTTTCTTTTCTTGTATCCTTTTTCCTTTTCTTTTTCCTTTCTTTCCCTTCATTTTACTTTTGTTCTCCCTTCTTTCTTTCTTTTTTTTTTTTTTTCCTTCTTTCTCTTCCTCCTCCTCTCTCCTCTTTTCTTCTCTCCTTTCTTTTTTTCTTTCTTCTTTTCTCTCTTCTTTCCCCCCTTCCTTTCTTTCTTCTTTATTAATTATCTTTCTCTCTTTTTCTTCTTCTTTTCTCTCCTCTTCCTTCTTTCTTATTTATAATCCTCCTTTCTTTTCTTTTTTTCCCCTTCAATTTAACTAACTTTTGTTTTTTTTTCTTTTCTTCCTTTTCTCCTCCCTTTCTTTCTTTTCTTCTTTCTTTCTTCTTATATCCTTTCTTTCTTTCCCTTAATTCTTCCCTTCTCTTTCTTTTCTCCCTTCTTCTCTTTCTCTTCTCTCGCTTTCTTCTTTCTTTTCTTATATTCCTTTCTTCTTTCTTTCTCTCATTTTAACTTTTGTTCTCTTTCCTTTCCTTCTTCTTTCTTTCTTTTTTTCTTCTTTCTATATATTTTTCTTTTTCTATGTAGCAATGTTTTTTCTTCCCTTTCTCTCTTTTTTTACACATAAAAACGGAAAAACGGAATGGCCCCATTATTTTTTTACTGGAGGACCCGACCCTCATTATGAAATAAAAAATTCGCGGATAAGCTAACGCCAGAAATAGAGGATTTCAATTTTTGCATCCATCTTTGGACAAATTTGGAACGGTTTATTTTAAAACCAGGGGGGTGTTCCAAGATGATAAACGGTGACAAATAAGGAACACTAGTATTAATAAAGACTAACAAAAAAGTCCATCGAACAATGCCTTGATTAACAACTAGATAAAACCCAGACTAAAACTACCGATTTAAAATTGTCGGTTTATAACATACAAGGGTCCATTCAATAGATATATATTACCCACCTCCGCATGACAGGAGTGAACACAGTCAATTTCTTTATCTTAACGGAGTTCAACAGGTTTCAATTCAGAGTTTTCCTTTCTTCCTAGACAGTTGCCTACCAGGTTAAAGAACCCCAGTCTACCATTTATCCATAGCTGGAGGGAAGAGGATTTCATACCTTTCCAAGGGTATTAGCGATAAGTGAAAATGGCAATTAACAATTCAGGATTTGAAGAACCCCTGAGCGACGGGTCGCATTTCCCATGAGCTTTAACCATTAAACCAAAAAGAAAAAAAAAAACTACAAAAAAAGAACCCACGCGTCGTCATTCAATAGATAAGGAGATTTTTCCCCCTAGAGTGTTGGCAATAGGAAGTCTGTACAATGAACTACTGTTGCCCGGAACCTTTCTTTACCGGAGCATATATTTCCGCTCCTCTCCAGTCTAGACTAAACGATTAAATTTGCCTTGTGCGTTTTACCAAGCATCTTTCTGACACCAGCCCAAAAGTCAGACAGGACATAAGACGCGTCCCTGTCAGTCCATGTATGTCCTGTTGTAATTACATTTCCAATGTCTTTCATAAAGAAAGACATTGGAAATGTAATGATATCGCCTAGATATCCGTATATTTACATAGTAACTACTAGCAGCTACCCGGCGTCGCCTGGGTAGATAGGGGGTTGTTTAAAGTTAGTCCCGCAGATTCCATTATTACTTATCGTGAGTTGAATCTCGTGTGATACCCCATTTAAAAAAATCCCTATGTAAAAAAATGAACCTTCCATCTGACCAGCTACTCTCAAAAGATAATTTTAATGTCTACTGATCTCTAAAATATTAAATGGAAAAAAGAATCCATTCCTGTTTCAATTTTATTATTTTTATTTTTTAATTTTATCTTACGAATATAAATCAATTCATATTTAAACCAAGCCCTTGGTGATATTTAATGTGTATATATATATATATACCTTTGTGGTTAATATTGTTTTATTTCGCAAGTTTCCCTCCGGCATACACATTTTCAAAACAAACTGCCGCTTTATATATGTATTTTTTTATCTCAGTCGGTACATGCACCCGTCTAGGATCGCAAGGCCCGGTTCGATACTGGCCCCCGTCAACTTAACGTATGAGTAGCACAAGATTGGTATCTGAATCTGTGGGGTAATGGGGAACATGACAGTAAGTGTGGTGCTCTAAGCCTAGTAAAAACAATCTGCCCTGAATTAACTGTTAGGTAAAGGGGATAGACTCCCTCGCGATACCGAAATAGGCCCACTCACAACTTACACTTTATATCGTAATATATTCCTAGAGAAATGATTTGTGCTTAAATTGGAAGCGTGTGCAACACATTCCTTTTCAATGCCCTAAATATTTCTACGACTGACAATTTCGGTAGTGGTGGCCTTTCATGCTAATATTTTTTGGTTTTGTTGACCTCAATAAGAAAAATTAAAAAATAAATAGAGTTAATAGGTACAAGGAATGTCATTTAGTGAATGGATTGAAGTAGAAAGAAGAAAGACAAGAAAGAAGTTCATAAAGCGAAGGGAAGAAAGAAGAAAAAAACGGAAACGGGAAGGAGTGAAAAAGCAGTTCATGAGAACCATAAAGGGAAGGGGAAGAAACG
Source organism: Doryteuthis pealeii (assembly GCA_023376005.1). Classification (NCBI taxonomy): domain Eukaryota; kingdom Metazoa; phylum Mollusca; class Cephalopoda; order Myopsida; family Loliginidae; genus Doryteuthis; species Doryteuthis pealeii. The sequence continues at coordinate 36,934,682 of CM042171.1, forward strand.
AAGAAGAAGAAAGAAAGAAGTAGGAAAAAAAGAAGAAGAAAGTTTGGGAAAATGAACGTAAAGGGGTAATAAGAAAGAGACGAAGAGGGAGGGAGAGAGAGAAGGAGAGAGAGAGAGAGAAAAAAATTAAGAAAAAGGAAGAAGGGAGAGAAAAAAATATAATGAACAAAGAAAGAAAGAAATTTAGGATGTGATATAAAGAGAAGAAAAAGAAGAAAAGAAAAAAAAGAAGTGGGAGAAAAAGAAAGGAAGAAAGAGTAAGAGATTAAAAATGAAAAAACGGGAGAAAAAATAAAAGAGAAAGACCGGCGGAGTGGAGAAAGAAAAGCGAGAGAGGAGAGAGAGAAGAAGGCGTAGAGGAGGCGAGAGAGAGAGAGAGAAAGAGAGGAGAAATAAAGAAAAAGCAAGAAAGGAACAGGCAAGGGAAGAGAGAAAGGAAATTTATAAAGAGAAAGAAAGAAGAGATAAAGAGTTAGGAATGGAAAACTGTTTGAAGGAACGTGACGATAAGAAAGAGAAATGTTATTCAGTAACGGGGAAGAGAAGAAAGAAGAAGGAAAGAAACACAAAGAAAAAAGAAAGAAAGAAAAGAAGAGGGGAAGAGAAAAAGTTTGGAAAGATTTCGTAACGATAAGTATAAAAATAAGTTTGTACTCAACGAGGTAACGGTAGGAGAAACCAAACACACCAAAACAAAATTAAAACAAAGAGAAAGGAGGGGATATCAAGAAGAAAGTTGTCCTCGATGATAAATCAATGGGAATGCGAAAGGGAGAGAAGTCAGAGCTAGGGAGAAAGGAAGGAGGGAGGAAGAAGTAGAAAGAAGAGAAGAGAAGGAAAGAAGAAGAAGCAAAGAAGGGATAAGAGAAAGGGTAGGAAGGGAGGAAAAAAGTAAGAAAAGAAAAGAAGAAAGAAAGAAGAAAGAAGGAAGGATAGGAAGGAAGGCGAGGGAAGGAAGGATGAAGAAAGGGAGGAAGGGCGAGGAAGGGAGAAGAAAGCAGAAAGAAAAAAGAAAGAAAAAGAAGAAAGAAGAAAACGAGAAAGGAGAAAAAAAGAAAGTAGAAGGGAGAAAAAAGTAAGTAAGAAAAAAGAAGAAAGAAAGAAAAAAGGAAGGAAGGGAGAAGGGGAGAGAAGAGGGAGGGAGTGGATAAGAAGTAAGAAGAAAAGAAAGAAGAAAGAAGAAAAAGAAGGAAGAAGGAAGGAAAGGAAGAAAGAAAGAAAAGAAAGAAAGGGAAGAAGAGAGGAAGAAGAAAGAAAGAAAGAAAAGAAGAAAGAAGGAAGAAGGAAGAAGGAAGGAAGGAGGAAGAAGAGAAAAAAAAAGAAAGAAAGAAAGAAAGAAGGAAGGAAGAAGAAAGGAAGGAAGGGAGGAAGAATTTAAAAAAGAAAAAAGAAAGAAAGAAAGAAGGAAGGAAGGAAGGAGGAAGAAGTGAAAGGAAAAAGAAGAAAAAAGAAAAGAAAGAAGGAAGAAAGGAAGGAACGAAGGAAGGGAAGAAGAAAGTAAGAAAGAAAAAAGAAAGAAAGCAAGAAAGAAAGAAAGAAGGAAGGAAGGAATTTTTTTTAAAAGCTGACGAATAAAAAATAAAAATAAATGAAAATAAAATAGAAGTGATCTTAACTAATTTCTCTTCATCCCTTTTCTCACCACAACCCTCCCCTCTGTCTGTCTCTCTCTCTGTCTATCCATCCATCTATCTATCTCCGTCCCCTTCCCCCCACTCCCAATAATCGAAGCCCCCAAAACGTCATTATTGAATTAGTTGATTAATTGGCGTTGATTAATAAAGTTTGTTCGTTCCCCTTTGTGTTGTTTTCACGAGTAAATTAATCAGATTCATCTGTTTTGAAACCCAACACCCTTGCTTCACCCCCCAACCCCCAATCCCAACCCCCAACCCCTCGTCCACCGCCATCAACCATCGACATCTCAATTTCTCTCCACCATCACCACCCTTCCTTCCCTCCTCCTCCTCCGCCGCCGCCGTCGCCGCCATGCATTCCTTCGTGATACACGCGAACGCGCATGCAACCCCTCCTACTTCCGCCAATGTGTGCACACACAACACCACGAAAACAACTTGCATCACTCGCTCTTCTTCTTCTTCTTCTTCTTCTTCTTCTTCTTCTTCTTCTTCTTCTTCTTCTTCTTTAGAGTTTTCTTCTTCTTCTTCTTAGAGTTCTTCTTCTTCTTTCTTCTTCTTTTTCTTCTTCTTTGCATTTTGACTCTCCCTTTTCGACTCGTCTTCCCTCTACTTTCTTCGACTCTCCCTTTTCGACTCGTCAACTCTCCTTCTTCTTCTTCTTCTTCTTCTTCTTCTTTTCTTCTTCTTCTTCTTCTTCTTCTTCTTCTTCTTCTTCTTCAACACCCCCCCCCAAAAAAAAAACTGTCGGCTTTCTCTGCAACTTTCTGTCTTTCATTGTTTCTCATTAATTATATTTCATCATTAATATTTCCTTTCCAAATCTCATTCATTATATATATATATATATATATAATATATATATTATATATATATATATATATTATAAGGTAATCCAAATGATGATACTATTTGAGATCATCGAAATCTTACAGTACAACCATACTGTATGTTCTTGTAGGTGCCAACTTATACGCTCATACAAGGATTTTTATAAATCCCTTAAGAGAGCTCAATGTATAATAATCAATCAATTAATTAGATTAAATCCAGAGGAATATATGACTTTCAAAAAAAGAAAAACTTAACACACCGTCGTCCCGTTATATTTTAATATAACGGGATGACGGTTTGTTAAGTTTTTCTTTCTTTAGAAAGATATATATATATATATATTATATATATATTATATATATATATATATATATATATTAGGTACTGGCAAAATGAGCCTAAAATGCGTTTTTGACAAAATGACTTTAGCCCCCCCCCCCAGCAGAAAATAATTTACTAAAAATCAGGGAATTATCGGATTTTAATGAAATTTTCAGAGTTTATTTATCAATGAATGATCTTTATAATGCATTATTTATTTTATTTCAAAACCTTCTAATTTTTTCAGTTCACTTAATTTTGACACCCCCTCCCTATGTTGGGGGCCTAACATTTTGTTTGAGCTGGTCTTATAGTTTTCTAATTACAGTATAAATAAAGAGATAAAAGACCGAAATTATGAATAGAAACAACAACAAAAAATTTTACGGTGGCTTTTCTATGAGAAAATAAGTACCGAAAATCGTAAAATAAAATGTGAAAAAATAATAAATAATTAATTTTCTGGAGATTTTTTTTACTCATTTCGATAATTATTTAATTGGCTATATCTTATAAAAGAAAACATTATACATTGATATTTTTCTGCTTAAAAAAAGGGGTGTACATTTTCAATAGAGTTTTTCTTTAAAACTTATTACTTTATGTATCTAAAATAAGGTTTGCATTAAATAGATATTTATTTCAAGAATCTAAAAATATAACATTTTAAACTTAACATCAGGCTTTTCACATTTTAAATGAATTTTATATATTAATTTTTCGTAGCAAAAATACTAAATTAAAGTTTTGAAATAAAATAACTGATGCGTTATAAAATTCATTAATTGATAAATCAATACAGAAAATTTCATTAAAATCGGATGATCACCTGATTTTTGGTAATTTTTTTTTTTTTTTTTTTTTGCAATCGCGAATGTTAATAAAAAATTGTAAACAAGCACGTAAAACCCTTGAAAAAGAGACAGAATGGCGGATCGCGTCGAAATTGACCAAAACAAATCATTTTAAATCTATTAAAAATAAACTGCATATGTAATGATATTTTTCTTTTTTTAATGATCGTTATTATGTTACTACTTATCGATTTAGACAAAGTTTGACCTTAAATAATGGATTTAATTATTTTTAATTCGCTTTTAAGATTCGTAGCAGACGACAAAATTGCCAGTAACTAATGTATATATATATATATATATATATATATATATATATATATATATATATATATATATATATATATATATGTGTGTGTGTGTGTGTGTGTGTGTGTAAACAACTTTTAGCTATTTTCAGCCGACAGTATATTTGGGAGAAATAAGAGAAAAGCACATATTCTCCCATATATATATATATATATATATATAAGTAAAACTGTCGAGGTGGCCTAAACTTGGTGTCAGCCAATCAGCGAGGGAATCTATCCCCTTTTTTAACTAGCGCTAGACCAAGGATATTGATTTTGCGTCTGAGATGGGGCGCCACACCTACCATCAGCTCCTTACTTTACCGCACAGATCCCTGTGCTATTCATATGCTGAGTTGGCGAGGGTCGGTATCGAACCAGGAACCTTGCCCTCACAGATACATACAGTTAAAAGAGCAAAAAAAAACGTTTGTTTTTTGTTTTGTTTTTAATCAAGAATTCGGTCTAATAGAGGAATGAGACATGAAATAAATTATCTCACCTCCTCGTGTTACATTCATTGATAAATGGTTCGTCAATTTGAAAATAAACAACAACAAAATTTATAGCTATGAGACTGACATGAGGAGGTGATGGTTTGGTTTTGTTTTGTTTTACGGCATATCAACCTCAGTGGGTCATTTAATGCCGATAAAGTTTTGAAATAAATCAATTAATGGATAATACAATTTTTTAAAAATACATTTTTCTATTTAACCCATAGATGGGACCCTAACAGGTACTACCACTCCGGGTCAGAGTGGACCAGGGAGCAATGGTGATGAAGGGGTGCTCCACATTCCCCAAACCTACAGAATTGGAACCTCACCATCAGATAGAGTTTAACGTCATTCCCAGGACATGTAGACCCTCAGTCACCGCCTTCTAGCACCCATATGATAAAAAGGGATTGGGGTTTGCCATAAGGGCAATAGGGTTGGGAAAATCATATAGGTGCTAGGGCTTGACGTGACCAGCCGGTTGATCGGAGGGGGCCTCTCCGACCGCCCATCTAGCCCAAATAGGGCCAAAGTGGAGTATTGCAAATGAGGAGGTGAGAAACATATATATATATATATATATATATATATATATGTGTGTGTGTGTGTGTGTGTGTGTGTGTGTGTGTGTTTGGGAGTATATATGCTTAATTGAAGTCATACCTAATTTGAACATTAATTAGTTAATAATTAATGAATTAGGCGAATATATCTGTTCAAATGTAAGGCGTAAACAAATCGAGAAAAAGTTGATCTCTGTATGTACATTTTTCTCGATACATATATTCGCCTAATTCATTAATTATCAACTAATTAATGTTCAAATTAGGTATGACTTTAATTAAGCACATATTCTCCAAAAAATCGTCGGATATCACCATCTCAAACAAATTGTTTGTTACTTTCATATATATATATATATATATATATATATATATATATATATATATGGTATTTGTGGAAAAGGTGACTTACCGGTGAAAATGGTCACAATGGTTAGTTGATGCAATGATAAGACAGCGATATAGCAAATATAAAGTGCTCAATACGTGAGTAGAGCAAATTTATTATTATAATGGTACACAGTAATAACCTACTCGAGTTTCACCATAAGGATCTTCAGGGTTAAATCCACTGGATTAATCAAGCTATTGATTAATTGCAGTCGATTGCACGTGTGCATTTTTTTGCAATGTCGGTTGGTTTTATATATATATATATATATATATATATATATATATATATATATATATATATATATATGGGGGGTGGCAAAAGCATGAACTTAACGGCACTTGGTAACTGACAGTTTCTCACCTATGCGATTTTCAAAATTTCGCAATTATACCTTAGGTATACATGCTCTATCAAAAACATTGAGTTATATTTACTTCTATATATAGCAATCTATATTATCAATATTAATACACACACAGATATATGTATATGTATATATATGCATATATATATAGAGAGAGAGAGAGAGTGGGGGGGAAGAGAACAATTCGATATCAAAATGTTTTTCTTAAATCAAGAAAGTGCTCAAATACTGATGAGTAGAGCACGATAAAACATAGAATAGATTATCTCTATTAATCATGTCAGATTCGTTACTTAAAGTTTGAAACTACGAAAATATAACAACAACAAAGTAAATATATATATATATATTATATATATATATATATATTAATAATTAATAATAATTAATAAGTCATCCACAGACACGTGTTTCGGCATATCATGCCTCCTCAGTGTGGCTAGACACAACTATCCTTGGGTAGGGGTTCGAACTCAGATATATATATATATATATATATATATATATATATATATATAGATTACTTATTTATTATATATACTCCCACTTTGGTTGAGTTCTCTGAATAGGGATTTAATTGCAGATTCACCGTTATGGCGTCTAGCTAACCCTCGCGTTTGTTTACAAACGTTTGAGGACTCTAGTGAATTCATTTCCGCTTAGAAATATAGCGATTAAATATTCTTCTATATTTGACAGCTGCCTCTGGCCGTACGGGTTAAAGGGCTTGGCGAACGAAAGTTCATTCGGGTCTCAAACCCCGCCAGGGGTAGCTGTTACTGTATAGCCACATTGATGAAAGGCGAAGCCTTGAAATACGTGTCTGTGGATTACTTATTTATTATATATATATTTGCTTTTTGTGCAAAAATTACGAAGAATTTATTTATATTTAGGAAGATATCAAAGAATTAGAATATTCATAATAAAATGGATCTGCGAGACTAATTTGCAAACGATTACACTAGTTTTTTTGAAGGGGTCTCCTTCTACCTAGGTGATGCTGGGTAGTCGATTATAGTATATATATGTATTGTTTTTTCTTTCCCAATATATATATATATATATATATATATATATATATATATATATGCGTGTGTCTGAGTGTGTCTGAGTACATGTGTGTGTGTAAATGTGATACCCGCCGTCAGTTGTATTTGAAGATTGTATTTTTTCCAATATATATATATATATATATATATATATATATGGGTGTGTGTGTGTGTAGGTATTTGTGTATGTTTGTGCGTGTGTGTGTGCGTGTGTGTGTAGGTGTTTCTGTACGCTTTCATGTGTGTGTCTGCGTCTCTGTGTGAGTGTAGGTGTTTGTGTGTTTATGTGTGTGTGTGTGTGTGTGTGTGTGTGTGTGTATTTTTATGTGTGTGTGAGTGTGTGAGTGTGTGTAAATTTGATACCCATCATCAGTTTATTTTAAAGTTTTAACGAGAATAAAGACAGGAGGAGACAAAACATTACTCACAATCTAAAAAGTGTCGAACAATTATATTTAAAAAAAAATGCTAATTAATTTATCTCTTAACTACAAGTTTCACGGAATAGATCGTCATCGATTTTGCATCCGGCTCGGAACCACAAGGTTCCGGATTCAGTACCAGCCCTCGCCGACTCAGCGTATGTGTAGCACAGGGATCTGTACGGTAAAGTCGGGAGCTGATGGTAGGTGTGGCGCTCCACCTCAGACGCTGGTCTTGCTGCAGTGAAAAGTGGATATACTCCTTCACTGTCTGGATGATACCAACAATAGGTTACTCCGTCGACTTTTTACTCTTACTTAGTAATTATTAATAAATTATGCTAACATTCAATAGTTTCGACATTAATTCTAATCATAAGATTTATTAAACTAGATTTAGGGATGAAGTGGTTGACATTTACACCAGAAACCACAATACTTCAAAGATGTCACTTGCTTAGTATTGAGAGTTTGATCTTTGGATCTCGTCGTAAGAGTATTTACGGGGTTTCGTTGGAGCCCTTATTCTCCGTTAATGGTTATTGTTCGGACGAAAGAAGGAAACAAACACGAATATAAAATACAGACACATGTATTATCAAAAAAGTACAGAAATATTGTTGCAAATTTTGATGGCATTTGCTACAGACTTATCTGTGAGGGGAAATAATGTTCGTGGAGAAGTGGCTCTAAGAAAGGGAATTCTGGTCGCTGTGGTTATAGAGTTCTGTAGAGACGCGTCCGTTTTGTCGGTTCTCGTCCGATAAGTAAAAGTAGGGGATCCTCTTTTAGAAGCTTCTCGCCTGGGTAACTCTTCTTTTAAATGACGGTGGATGGGGCCCTTCTTAAGTTGACTATCTAGGTCCTCAGCCTTCTGATAAGTATGCAGTCGAAATGACCCTCAGTAGTATGCTATGAGACAGCCTTAGAAAGTATACTGGTTAAAAAACGCCTCCGTCCAGATCGACGACCTACAGACAAATGCCGGGGTTTAATTCTGGTGCCAACATCGTATTGGCGATTCGCCCTCTAGCGACAGGGAAGATAATTCTCTATCAGATTTCCGATATTCCTCGGTGGTCAGGTCATCTAGTTTGCATGAATGATTGCCGAATAAAAAAAATAAAAAAACATTTTAGAGGGAAATCCTAACTGGCATTCGTCGGTAGTACAAACACAAATTGAGATTTAAGGAATGTCTCAAGGACACTGTGAAGGATGCTGCTATCGCTCTGAAGAATTGGGAGAAGCTAGCTTGTAAAATACCTGTCTGGAGAAACACTATGTACCGGTCTTGTGAAGGAATTTAAGTCCAACCAAATCAAACCCCAAAAATAGAATCGGGCTATTAGAAAGGGCTATTTTAGATGGGAAAACCACAAACAGAGATGTTTTTTTATTTAATATGAAATTTAATGAATATCAATCTCAAAAAAAAAAAAAATACATTCATAGAGTTTAGTTTTTAGATTATTTTAAAAATTCATAATTGTATTCTTCTTTTAAAAATCGATGGTAAAGACGTTATCGCTTTTGAAAAAAATTCCGAACATTTGAGACAGCCCCATATATATATATATATATATATATATTATAATGGTACACAGTAATAACCTACTTGAGCTTCACCATAAGGATTTTATATAAATCATATAATATATTATATATATATATAATATATTATATATATATACTAAGCTACTGTTAGTAGGTATATCTGACTCATTAGGTTTAACTTTATTATTATATATATATATATATATATATATATATATATATATATATATATATAGTAGGCAAAACGTGAACCGTTGGGTCATCCATTAAGCTCTTGGTAGATAATTGAGATTAGGGAAAAGTGAGTTTTCAACGCGAATTACATTTTTTTTAATAGATAGATACTACCAAAGAATTTAAAAAAAAAACAGTTAAAATCATTTTCTAAGATTTCTAAGAAAGGGAACGTTTGAACTAATTTAGATTTACATGAACCTGATTCTTTGAATAATTTACAAGCTAGCTGCTTCTGAAACTTAACATCCAAATATATTTCACACGCTCCAAATCACTCTCGTTACATTCATAGAGAAACTAACATATATAACAAGGAGGTAATCAAGATATGTATGGAGAGGGGGGAGTGACAGGCAGAATATAAAGTAAGAGGCGGGTTGGTTTTTGACTGAATTGCTAATTACGACTAATTGTAACCGAGATGGATTTTTTTAAACAGAACTCAAGCCGAGATGTAAGGAATATTTTGATATGAATTTTGTGCCATTAAACTAAATAGGAAAAAGGCCTTTAGCAAACAATCATTGATTCCCTCAGTTTTAGTAAAATAATAGAAATACTTGGCCAGTATTTTCTCTTTTATGCATGTGTAGCGTAATTATTCTATATTTATATTCCACTTTTATCATAAAAAAGAAAGGGAAAAAGAAGGATGGCTACATAGAAAAATATAATAAGAAATAAAGAAAGAGAGTAGGAGAAAGATATAGAGAGGAGTGAACGCGCGGAATCGATAATGCTAATCTGTTTTAATCGAACATAATGAAAAGGTTAAAAGAAGGATAGAAAGAAAAAAGAGTGAGAGAGAGTTAAATCAAGAGTATTACACTTTTTATATATTGAACTATTTAGCAATAGCTCTTAAGTAAACATATCAAACGTTGTAATAATTAAATCATCATACTGTGGTATACCCGCAGGTCCCGCTTGTACAAATAATTTGCTCATATTCATCAAGTATTCCTATCTAATACGATTAATGTTCAAACAGACTTATTAGACCAATAGAAGGGACCCTAACATGTCCTACCACTCCGGGTCAGAGTGGGCCTGGGTGTAATGGCAATGAACGGGTACTCCACACAACCCAATCTCGAAAACTAGGAGCTCGTCATAAGATGCAGTATGGTGTCATACCTAGCACACACCTTTTTTTTTAGATTGGGGATCTCACTCCTCTGCAGGGGATACATCCAGCGTATTCTATGCCTCACTGGCAGAGCGAAAAAGGAAAAGTCATATACTGTGTTTGCAAATATCTACGGTAAGATCCAGTTTTATAGATAGATAAATAGATAGATATGAACAGACTGAAATATATATATATATATATATATATATATATATATATATAGATAGATAGATAGATAGATAGATAGATATGAACAGGCCGAGATAGATAGATAGATAGATAGATAGATAGATAGATAGAAAGACAGATATGAACGGACTGAGATAGATAGATAGATATGAACAGAGTGTGATAGATAGATAGATAGATAGATAGATAGATAGATATGAACAGAGCGAGAAAAATAGATAGATAGATAGATAGATAGATATGAACAGACCGAGATAGATGGATAGATAGATATGAACAGACCGAGATAGATAGATAGATAGATAGATAGATAGATAGATAGATAGATAGAAAGACAGATATGAACGGACTGAGATAGATAGGTAGATATGAACAGAGTGTGATAGATAGATAGATAGATAGATAGATAGATAGATAGATATGAACAGAGCGAGAAAAATAGATAGATAGATAGATAGATAGATAGATATGAACAGACCGAGATAGATAGATAGATAGATATGAACGGACTGAGATAGATTGATAGATAGATAGACAGATATGAACGGACTGAGATAGATAGATAGATAGATAGATAGATAGATAGATATGAACGGGCTGAGATAGATTGATAGATAGATAGACAGATATGAACGGACTGAGATAGATAGATAGATAGATAGATAGATAGATATGAACATTTTATAATATATTGTGATAATTTTTCTATTTAATTTTTTTTTTTAGTTACTTTTGTACCAAAAGCCGCAGATATCAAGTTAGAATATTGAAACATATATCTATCTCCTCTGTCTGTCTCCGCCCTGTCGGCTGGGGCGTTAGAATGCACCGACTGTACCTCTCTTCTTCTTCTTCTTCTTCTTCTTCTTCCATAACCTTCTTCTTCTTCTTCTTCTTCTTCTTCTTCTTCTTCCTCTTCTCTTCTTCTTCTTCTTCTTCTTCTTCTTCTTCTTCTTCTTCCATAACCTTCTTTCTTCTTCTTCTTCTTCTTCTTCTTCTTCTTCTTCTTTCTTCTTCTTCTTCTTTCTTCTTCTTCTCCTTCTTCCATAACCTTCTTCTTCTTCTTCTTCTTCTTCTTCTTCTTCTTCTTCTTCTTCTTCTTCTTCTTCTTCTTCTTCTTCCATAACCTTCTTCTTCTTCTTCTTTATGTAAAAAAAAATGTGTCGATGCAAATAGTTTTCTATTGATTGTATTTCTCTGCACCGACCGTGTCAGCCATATTGTTTGATTCCCGCTTTTTCACACTACACCCCTCACCACCACCGCTAAGTGAATTACATTAAAACTTTTTCCCGCCATTTTATTCCCGCTTTGTTTTTCGCAACTCCAACCCTCTGATTAAGTCTCATATTTACAAAACTCATACCCAATTAACCGACAGACAGTCTCACGACACGCCACGCGCACATGCCCACACGCCCGAGACCGCAGGTCAGCGCAGATATTCGGGCCTAATTATCGGTATTTATCTGGTGTGGAGGTACGGGGTGTAAGGGTTAGGAAATGGACTTGTCGACCAGAGTTCAAATCCTAAACGAGGCTATGTGTGTTTTTACATAGCACTAATAATCTTGGGAAAGGTGTGCATACCACTACTCTCCTTCCAGCTATGGGTAAATTGTAGGGCAGACTGGACTCTTTAACCTTGGTTACGTGACCAGTCTAGGAGAAGGAAAATTTCGCTTAAGAAATTGAACTTGTGTCACATTCTGCTCGTGAGGAGGGGTTGATATATATATATATATATATATATATATATATATATATATATTGGCGGTCTAAAGTCGGTATCAACCAGACAGAGAGGGAGTTTGTCCCATTTTCACTAGCGCTAGACCTAGGACATTGTGTTTTAGCGTCTGAGCCGGAGCGCCACACCTACCATCAGCTCATTATATATAATATATATATATATATATATATATATATATATATATATATATATCTGTGTGGATTGGTTGGTTGGTTGGTTGGTTGGATTTTACAGCATGTCGACCTTTGTTGGGTTATTTTATACTGAAGATATTTTTATTCATTCTTGATGGGTATTAAACATTTTTTCAAAGTTTTTTAACTCATTTTTAAAACACATTTTTTAAAAAATTTAACCCATAGATGGGTCTCTAACAGGTACTACCACTCCGGGTCTGAGTGAAACTGGGAGTAATGCTGATCAAGGGGGTTCTCCACATTCCCCAGAGCTGCAGAACTAGAACCTCACTATCAGATAGAAGTTAACGTCATATCCAGAACACTAAAACCCTCAGCTACAGTCTTCTAGAACATATAGGTGTTTCCTTATTGTATCTAATAACGAGAGCGTACTAGACTGAGGAAATACCGTATAGACTCGTGTAGAGGTCGAATGTTGAAAATGAATTCTTTGTCGAAAAAATAGTTTCAATCAATTCGCTTAGTATCACCTGTGAATAAAGACTATGATAGATAGATAGATATGAACAGATTGAGATAGATAGATAGATAGAAAGAAAGATAGATAGATAGAGTCGTCACCCCTGCTAAATAATGGATCATTCCGTTTTTATTATAAAGAAAGAAAGGGAAGAAGGGACATGCTATAGTGAAAAATATAACAACAAACAAACAAAAAGAGAAGAGGAAAGATAAAGAGAGCGGGTGAGTTTGCTGAAGCGATAACGCTAATCTGTTTCAATCGAAGATAATGAAAAAAAAAAGAATGAGAAAAAGACTTTACACCTAGTTTGAATTCAGAGTTTTCCTTCTCCTAGATTAGTTGGGTAAAGAATCCAATCTGCCCTACTATTTACCCATAGCTGAAGGTAGAACAGGTGGATTCATGTCTTTCCCACTTGTATAATGGGTGAGAGAGAGAGTGTGAAATATTCCATTACAACACTTGGCATAACCCCAGACGGGTTGATATGCCATTAACACCAACCAATCTATTAACCTATTTTTTGGTGGGGAGGCACTTTTTAAAATGCTCGCGATTTGATTCTCTAGTGCAGTGGTTCTCAACCGTGGTCCATGTGGACCCCCGGGAACCATATAAAAACTTTTGGGGACCCAGGCAAGCAGAATCTATTTAACTATAAAATTACAATGGGATTTTTAAACATCAAATAGCTATGGGGGTCCACCAGAGTAAAATAGGGTTAAAAAGGGTCCATGGGTAAAAAAAAAGAAGGTTGGGAACCATTGCTCTAGTGTTACGACCAATAGTCTAGTGATCTACAGTGCTCATTTTTTTTGGGGGGGGTGAGAGAGGGGGTTTAGGGTATTCGATCTTACTGCACCGTCCGAAAGTTCCGGATCAACATTCTGCTTCCAATTCTCTTGGGCAATTTTTGGAACAAAAGAGAATCGTTCACTGGGGGCGTTTGTCGTCTTCAAATGAGACTTCACTGGGGGTCAATAAAAATTACTTATGCTAAAAGAGATTGAAACATTTGATGTTTTCTAACCGATTGGAAGTCAGTCTCAATAAAATGTTGTTATCGATCTTTTGTTGGTTTGTTTGACGGATCA
>CM042171.1:36953537-36998537 GCA_023376005.1 Doryteuthis pealeii
TTGCTGCTTAACGTCAGAGATCTAGCGGAAACGGACACAATCATTATTGTAGGTAATCAGTATTTAAGAAACATAGGATCTGATCATAAAGTGGAGGATCAGTTTTTCATTCTAACAAGTGATAAACTGATCCCCCATTATTCAGCCATTCCCTTTTTTCTAATCGAAGATGAAAGCAAGTGAGAAACATTCTTGTTGGTTGATTGTTTTGTTCTATGGCATATCAACCCTTTTCGGGTCATTTTGATAAACAAGGCCGCAGGTTGCTTACAATACCTGCTGTTGCTTAAGTGGTCACCCATTTAAGTATTGAACAGGCTCATGGTGTTTAACTTCAGTGATCTAGTGGAAACGGGTGCTTTCGGCATGATTTGGTCATAATCATTCTTTGTCATAATCAATACTTGAGAAAAATTAGGATGAGATCATAAAGTGGTGGTTCTATTTTATATTCTATCAAGTTATAAACTGATCCCCATTATTTAGCAATTTTTAAAAGTATTGAACAGGCTCATCACTGCTTAACTTCAGGGATCTAGTGGAAACTGGTGCTTTCAGTTTGACTTGACCCTAACAGGAGAAAAAGAACAGATATACAGGAAACTGGTCCTTACATGAAGAACTCTGTTCCAAATTTGGTAAAATAATTTTTTGTTGTCTGGAATTGTCTATATTTTCAACACAGAATTCTTACAAGTGTAACACAATAGGAAGAGAGAGTGTGGATGGGGGGGGGGGTAGCAATGACGTATAAATTAGCATGGAAAAGTTTTTCGGTGGAATATAAGAATAATGTGTAGATTAGAATGGAAATTTTTTGGACGAGTCAGCACAGCGCCACATGGTGTTTTTTCTATTGGTCGGACGTGTCGTGTGGCAAAGTATGGAAGAAGAGAGGTGAGAGTGTGGAGTGAGTTTGGGACAATGCGTTGACTAAGTGAGACGTGGGCTCTCACTCAGGGCAGTTTTGACTTGGCGTAGAATAATAATCTCATCAGCAAAATAAGTTGCCTTGTGTTATTACTAAAGAACTATAAATGATCCAGCTTCCAGTGTGTGTGTGCGTGTGGGGGATACTAGTGGCCTTGTGCCCAAACTAAGCCGCACTTAAATAACTATTTGAGAAGTTGTGTAATTACTACTAATCTTGATAAGAAACTCCTTTTTTTCAGCGTGAAACTCAGCGTTCTTACGGTAGGGACAACTTTCAACAAGTTCGTCATTGTCGTTACACTAATATCTTCCACGTTTTTACACCCGTTCCCTGGGTTTATACACCCCGTCAACGTGGCCCTCAAAAAATGGGGGCTTTTTTTTTTTCTTTTTTTCTTTTTTTTTTTTTTTTTCAAGAAAAATATTAAAAGAAAATTTTAATTACATGCACTTTTTGTTATCCACCCCCCCTTTTTTGCTCGTCGCCCAACGTATCATCAACCCGAACATCTCGAAGATGAAGAAACTCAACTCAGTTTATCTCGTTGTCAGGACAACATCAACGTGCTATCACAGTGACACCATCAGACGGGGTCTTCGTCATAATTAAAAAAGCATCCAGCAGTTTCGGGAGGACGACATCAATTTTGGGCGGGTTTCAAGAAGGATCGGATGTCGGTTTTGGATTGTCGGGTACGGCGACTGGGGTGCCGGTGGGTTGCGCTATCGGTGACGAACGGCGAGGAGGAGGATTGGGTAAGCAGTTTTGAAGGCGCTAAGAAGAGGCGATGTGTTGTCAGCTCTCCGACTTCTCCGAAAGCAGAGTCCTCACCACCAGACTCTCTGCTGCAGTGTTATCTTCGTTGAAATTTGACAGTAAGCACTGATACTAGGCCAACACATTATGTCACACGCACGCACACACACTCACACACACATACACACACACACACACACACACACACACACATATATATATATATATATATATATATATATATACATATATATATATATATATATCTTTATACATAGACACATGTACGTATGTAAGTATATCATTTGAAATGTGTAACCAGTATTCATGAAATATTCAAAGGTGAATCTTTGCACTTTGAAAGTAACGGGAATTCATATAATTTAGCTAAAGAAAGGGGCCGGTTTAGTTCAGTTGGTAGCGCAGTTGCGTAGGAATCGCAAGGTTCCTGGTTCGATACCGGCCCTCAGCCAACTCAGCGTATGAGTAGCACAGACATCTGTGCGGTAAAGTGAGGAGCTGATGGTTGGTGTGGCGCTCCACCTCAGACGCCAAAACAATCTCCTTGGTCTAGCATTAGTGAAAAGGGGATAGACTCCCTGGCTGTCTGGCTGTCTGGCTGATACCGACTTGAGGCCACCCGACGACTTTACTTATATATATATATATATATATATATATATATATATATTATATATATATATATATATATATATATAAGTTAGGGTAACGCTTAGTTTGAAAATCGCATAGGCGAGAAGCTATCAGTAACCAAGGATCGGTGTCCAAACTCGCCTGATTTATATACAGATGCTATATCCAAGATATTTAGCACTATTTACTTTAGCTCAGTCGGTAGAGCGTTCGGCTAGAAACCACAAGGTTCCTAGTTCGATACCGGTCCTCGCCAACTCACCATATGAGTAGCACAGGGATATGTGCGGTAAAGTAAGGAGCTGATTATATGTGTGGCGCTCCACCTCAGGTGCTAAAAACAATCTCCTTGGTCTAGCGCTATTGAAAAGGAGATAGACTTCCTCGCTGACTGGCTGATACCGACTTTAGGCCGCCCCGTCGACTTTACTTTTTACTTATACATATTGCACACCATATTATATATGTAAATTAGTGCAGCGGCGATATAAAGTCAACGGCACATGGTAACTGTCAGTTTCTCAATCATGCGATTTTCAAACCTAGTTTGGTTCATGCATGACGTGTAAAAAAAATTCCATAAACACGGCATCAACCTAGCCTTCCACAGCATAGGTTCTCCTATGTCGTCGAAAATGACCAAAGATGCTCGAAAGTACCCGTACTCGGACTACACAAACGGAAAATTTGAACAGTAATAAACCTCAGTTTTGACATTTAGTTCATCAAAACAGAATGCTAAATAAAAGAGCACAGTCCATTGTTCGCTACCCGATATTGTTAACCATCTCATTAAAAATACAGTGTAGGTATTTACCAACCCCTCTGCAGGATAATTGTCCCAACCTCATTAGCCTCATTGCAACCCCAGCCCTATTTATCATATATGTGCTAGAAGGCGGTAGCTGAGGGTCGTAGTGTGCTGGGTATGACGTTAAACTCTATCTGATGGTAAAGTTTCAAATCTGGAGCTCTGGGTAATGTGGAGTACCCCTTCATCACCATCGTCCACTCTGACCCAAAATGGTAGTACCGGTTAGAGTTCCATAGGGTTAAATAGAAAGAATGAGTTTTAAAAAATTGAGTTTAGAAAAAATTGAGTACTCATGAAGAATAGATAAAACAAGAACGTCTTCGGCATAAAATAACCCAAATGGATTGACATGCCGTAAAACCCAACCAACAAACCAACTAACCTCCGAGCGATTAGGATGTGATACAAGGTCATTTTTAAGCGGAGTTTAACAGGCTTGAATTTAGTATTCATTCTTCTAGACTGGTTACCTAACCAAGGTTAAAGAGGTCAGTCTGCCCTACTATTTACCCATAGCTAGAGAGAGAATAATGGATTCATACTTTTCCAAAGGTAATAGCGTTATGTGAAATACGATCAGCCTTGTCCAGGATTTGAACTCGCGTCTCCGTGTCCATTTGCTTCAACGATAACCATTAGACAATGGCACTTTCTCACAGTGTTGCTTAGATTTAGCACAAGGTTTGGAATATGTGGCACCTTGGTCAGCGGGACTAGCTTGTTAACTATTACATCACTGGAAATGTGAAGATATAACGACCATACTTGGGTAATTCCAAGTCAAATCATACAGAAAAAAAGTAAAATTGTCACGCACCCACTTCAATTTTTCTAAAATTTTATTATAAGCCAATTTGTAGGAGTAGGGAATCTCTGGAACTCATAGACAAAAATAGATTACAAAAAGTCGCAATTTCTTGTGCACCTTCCAAATTCAGAGAGCTAAAAATCAAAATTAAAAAATTAAAAATTTTAATTTTAATAAAAAAATTTTTTAATTTTAATAAAATTACAAAAAATTTTAATTTTAATAATATTACAAAAAATTTTAATTTTAAATTCAAAAAAAATTTTTAATTAAAAAGATTTTAATTTTTTTAATTTTAATAAAATTACAAAAAATTTTAATTTTAATAATATTACAAAAAATTTTAATTTTAATAAAAAAAATTTAATTTTAATAAAAAAAATTTTTTTTAAATAAAAAAATAAAAAAGCTAAAAATCGACATAACTTGTCCAATTTTGGGGATTGGAAGCTCAAATTTAGGGGATTGTCTAACTTTAACATAGTCCACACCTGTACAAAATTTCAGAAAAAAACGGAGGAGGTAGGTGAGATGGCCTGGATGATTTAACATGGAATTATCCTTTTATTTGGTTCTGATTAGTCGTAATTTGCAATTAAGTCCAAAACTCACCCGTCTCTTACTTCGGATTTTGCTTGTCACTTTCCCTCTCTCTATATATATCTTGATTAACTGCTCTTTATATATATTAGTTTTCTTAGTAGGTGGTGCGATGGTTAAAGTCATGGGAAATGGACTCGTCGCCCCGAGTTCAAATCCTGGATGTGATAATTGCATTTCACTTAGCGCTAATACCCTTGGGAAAGGTATGAATCCTACTCTCCCTCCAGCTTGGGCAGACTGGGCTCTTTAACCTTGGTTAGGCAACCAGTCTAGGAGAAGGAAAACTCTGAATTCAAACCTGTTGAACTCCGCTTAAGAAATTGACCTTGTGCCACATCCTGCTCGTGCGGAGGGGTTGGTAAATATATATATTAGTTTTCTCCGTGAGTGTAAAGATTGGTGAGTGTGAGTAGCAGATGAACTTATTCGTATGTTAGTTTTCATTTACCCACTTGTAAGATTGGCGCAATACAGTGTTCCTTTCTGACGCCATCACCTTGGCCACCGTGTTTAAGATGAGTAAATATTATCGGAATGTAGACCCCCACCCCAGTTTCCTGTGGTTCTTCTTTTTGTCATTCCTATGTTATTTCATCCTCGGTTTTACAGCGTAATCTCGCTCATCAGAAGACAAGGCTCTTAGCACATCTGGTAGACCGAGATCAGGGAGAGGGGGACAGTAAAGAAGAAAAAACATATAAATAACACCCCCAAAAAATAAAGAAATAAAATAAAGGAGGGGAATAAAAAAGCAGAAAATCAAGATAGGGGTGGAAGGAAAAGGGAACATGCTTCTGTTTAAGTGCCTGTTTCCTACACTACCCCACCCCACACAACCCCACCTCACCCACAATCACCGTAGTTGTTATTTCTAAGTCTCTAAGAAATAAAAAAACTCTTCCATTTCAACTCTTTCCCCCGAGAGACGTCACAAAAGATTATACATATTTACCCAACCCCTCCGCACGATCAGGATGTGACACAAAAGCTCAATTTATTAAGCAGAGTTTAACAGGTTTGAATTCAGAATTTTCCTTAATGACCAGTGTAGCTCAGTCGGTAGAGCGTCCACCAAGGAATCACAAAGTTCCAGGTTCGATACCGGTCCTCGCCAACTCAACATGATTAGTACAGGGATCTGTACGGTAAAGTGAGGAGCTGACAGTAGGTGTGACACCCCACCTCACACGCTAAAATCAATATCCTTTGTCTAGCGCTAGTGAAAACAGGATAGACTTCCTCGCTGTCTGGCTGATACTGACATTAAGCAGGCCTACCGACTTTACTTGCTTACTTTTACTAGACTGTTTCCCTAACCAGGGTTAAAGAGCCTAGTCTGTCCTATTATTTACCTACCAAAAGATTATATTTTCTGCATTGTGACCATTTGTTATGTTTTTACATGCAAACAAAATACGGAGCACTGGCTGAAACGAGAAATTGTGAGAAATGACGGGATTTAAGGAATATGCCTCTGACCGATGAGACAGTTGGAATTTCAATGCATTTCTTTCTTTCTTTCTTTCTTTCTTTCTTTATAATTTCATTCCTTTCTTCATTCATTTTTTCTTCATTCATTTTTTCTTCCCTTTCTTCCTTCTTTTCTTCCTTTCTTTCTTCCTTCTTCTTTCATTTTATGTTTTCCTTCTTTTTTTTCATTGTGTTTCTCTCTATCACTCTTTTCATTTCTTTTTTCTTTTCTTATATGTTATTTCATTTCATATTATTGTCTTTTTCCCTCATCTTCTCTCTCTCTCTCTCTCTCTCTCTCTCTCTCTCTCTATCTATCTATCTATCTATCTCGCAAGACCAGGTTATGGGAAATTATTTGATTTTTATTTAACACAGGGTAGAGAAATGCTTATGTCCTTAAATGACTAAAGAGCTCAACCTTTGTACAAACAGCTTACCATGGCGGAAGACCCATTTCCGGACCTAGCTCCCACAATGCAACTGCCGAGTGTGGCATCTGTCCCTTACTGATCAAGGGTGGGTAACTCTAGAATTTCGTTAGGTCTGAAACCAAATACTATGTTCATCCTCATCATAATCTCTCATCCTGCTCTGCATCAGATGGTGAGGCTCTGGCACTGAAGATCTAGCATTTGTGGAGTAACTCTTCATTGCCATTATTCCCAGGTCCACTCTGACCTGAATTGGTAATACCTTGTAGTGGGTGGGTACACCAAAAATGTACATATCAATGTACAATAAACGCGGTTCTCTAACCTCTAGGTATGAAATAACCCGAGGCGTATTGACGTGGCATTAAAATCAGTTCTCGTGGCGGGTGGGTTGAGTAAATATATACACTTATGTTAATGGGCATAAAACGCTGGAAGACCCTAATGTCGCAATTATATCAAGTTAGGCAAAAATTATTTATTTGTTGTTTCCAAATTCGCGTAAATGCGCGCCAAAATCAATTATACATATACATACCTTTTTTTTTTTAAGTCTTTCAGTTTTATTTCAGTCCTTCTTTCTTTCTTTCTTTCTTTTCTTTCTTTCTTTCTTTCTTTCTTTCTATTCCGTCACATATGAACTTTTTTTCTTTCTGTCTCTCCTCTTTCTTTCAATCGTACTCTCTTTCTTTCGTTTTTTTTCTTTCGGTCTTTCTTTCAGTCTTATTTCAGCCTTACTTACTTTCTTTCTTTCCTTCTTTCTTTCTTTCTTTTTTCCTTTCTTTCGTTTTTTTCGTTCTTTCTTTCTTTCTTTCTTTTTTCTTTCTATTCTGTGACATATCAACTGTTTTCTTTTTACAGTCACCTGTGTTCTTTCTTTCTTTCTTTATGTCTCTCTTTCTTTCAATCGTACTCTCTATCTTTCGTTTTTTCCTTCAGTCTTTCTTTCAGTCTTACTTTTAGTCTTACTTACTTACTTTCTTTCTTTCTTTCCTTCTTTCTTTCTATCTTTTTTCCTTTCTTTCTTTCTTTTGTCTTTCTTTCCTTCTTGCTTTCTTTTCTTTTTTCTTTCTATTCTGTCACATATGAACTGTTTTCTTTCTTTCTTTTTACAGTCATCTGTGTTCTTTCTTTGTTTTCTTTCTGTCTCTCTTTCTTCAATCGTACTCTCTGTCTTCCTTTTCTTCAGTCTTATTTCAGTCTTACTTACTTACTTTCTTCTTTCTTCTTTCTTTCTTTCTATTTCGTCATATATGAGCTTTTTTTTCTTTCTTTCTTTTACAGTCACCTGTGTGATTTCTTTCTTTTCTTTTCTTTCTTTCTGTCTTTCTTTCTTCTTTCTTCCATTCTTTCTTTCTTTTCTTTCTTCTCTTTCTTTCTTTTCTTTCCATTCTTTCTTTTTTTCTTTCTTTCTTCTTTCTTTCTTTCTTTCTTTCTTTCTTTCGTTGTACACGTCGTTATTCATTCTTTCATTCATTTTATTCATTCATTCTTTCTTTCTTTCTTTCGTTTTTCTTTCCCATTCTTTCTTCTTCTTTCTTCCATTCTTTCTTTATTTATTTATTTTCTCGTGACTTATGAAGATGCAACTATTTCGGAGAAAAAAAAAAAAGAGAAAAAGAAGGAATTTCAAAACAAGAAAAAAAAAAGCCCGGAATTCCTCCCCTCCCCCTCACTTCCCATGGCCATCTTGCCACTAGCGATGAAGAGTGACAAATAATCCCGAATTTTATCCGATCAAGTAAATGGAGAATTGAGTAACGTCATGTTTATCGTCAATATCTGATATCATCTTGTAGTAAGGAGAGTAAGGATCATTGTCGATACAACTGTGATAGACCAGAAAACACTAAAACCCTTCTTCGTTTTTTTTGTTGGCTTGAGAGGGAGAGGCGTCATGAAATTCCGAACGTTGCCAACCATTCGACATTTGCAACCAACGGTGACGTTGACATCAGATAGGTAGATAGAAACGATAGGAGGTAGGAAGGAAGGGACATTATCAGATAGATAGATAGATACATAGATAAGGAACAGATTGATATATAATATATATAATATATATATATATATATATATATATATATATATGTGTTGAATGATGTAACAGACTGAGATAGATAGATAGATAGATAGATAAAGAGATAGACAGATCTGAAAGACAGGCGTATATAAAATTATATATATATATCGTTTGTCGTTGGGATGACTAATGTCGGTACCAGCCAATCAGTGAGGGAGTCTATCCCCTTTTCACTAGCGCTAGACCAAGGAGATTGTTTTTGCATCTGAGGTGGAGCGCCACCTATCATCAGCTCCTTACTTTACCGCACAGATCCCTGTGCTACTCAATATTTATATATATATATATATAATATATATTAAATATTATATATATAATCTTGTTCTTTGACCTAACAATAAGAGTACATATTGAGCTCTGCAAACTGCGACACTTTTAAAAAGAATTCTATGTCGTAAGAAGATTTCTTCTCAGGATTTTTTAATTACACCCACACACACACACACATATATATATATATAATAAAAAAATATTTTTTTTAAATATATAATATATATATATATATATATATATATATATATATATATATTAAAAAATATATATACATTTTTTATATATATATATTTATATATTCATATTTTTAGATTATATATCTTTTTATTGTATATAACATATACCAATATTGTTTTTCATATATAGATAATGTTGTTATATATGTTTGTCATATATATATATATATATATATATATATATATAATATATATATATAATATATATCATGTTTGAACTCGCATTCTCTATACTTAAAACCTGACATAGCACTATAACAATTAGGCTTCGACAAATAACCAGTAGGCGTTATCATTTAAATGTAGTCATATCGGCACATTCTTTATAATCCATTTTTTGTTCTATACCATATTGTTTGTTTACACCGTGTGTTGTCCGAATGCCATAGATGAAGCATCATCTTTATTGATTTTTTACAAGTTTGTCTTTCTTTCTGTTATATAATAATCCCGCAACATCATCACCCTTGACACCCCGGTATATCTGATATGTTCGGATGTTTGCGTAAGAGTGATTGACATGGACAGGTCAAGGGTTCAATCGCTGCTGAGAAAAGGCGTGGCAGTATTGTGAGAAACAGTTGGAAATCATATATAGACATTCGTTCGTTGGTTTGAAGAGCCGCTGTGAGCGGTTTAAAATTATTGGCATTTCAGTCTTTCCAAGACTGAAATGTGACCCTGAAGTTACAGGGTCTCCAGTGACTCTGAAATCCAATGTTTGTAAAACATTCTCGACCACAGATTTCGCCATTGAAGGCTGTCCCTAAAGATGTTGATGTGCCGGTGTTTTGTTGCAGATGTTTTCTTCTGGATCTCTTAGCTTCATGGTGTTGCGTCAGAGTGACTTCTGACATGAGCATTCCTCTACAGAGAGTCTGTCGCCACAGAGGGCGGTCCTGAGCCAAATTTTCCCAGCTGGAAGGGGCAATATGTGGTAGTACCTGTTAGGGTCACAACTATGGGTTAAATAGAAAAAATCAGTTTAAACATGTTTTTTTTTAAAATTATCTTAAAAATTAAAAGGTTGACATTTTGTAAAAAACAACCAAGGAATATTTGGGTTAAATAGACCTCTACGGAAAGCATGCCGCCAGCGAGGGCGGTCCTGAGCCAAATTTTCCCAGCTGGAAGGGGCAAAGCACCTGAGATCATTCTTGCAGACATCCTTGAAACGCAGCTGGCGGCGACCAATCTGTCTCTTACCAGACGAAAGCTCTACATAGAGGATGTCTTTCTGGATTTGTCCATCCGACGGATATTGACCGAGCCATCGGAGACGACGTTGTCTCAGTAGAGAACACAAGCTGGGGAGTTGAGTTATCTCTAGAACTGCTGTGTTAGTAATCCTGTCTCTCAAGGTAATTCCCAGTATACGTCTAAGGCAGCGAAGGTAGAAGCTATTTAGCCGCTGTTGTTGGTAGGAGTACAAGGTCCATGTTTTGTTTTTTGCTTTGTTTTGTTTTTTTTTTTGTTTTTTTTTTTGTGTGTGTGTTGTTTTTTTTTAAGTAGGCAAAGGGTTAGGTCCATTGTTTGTTTGTTTGCTTGTTTTACGGCATTTCAAACATCGGTGAGTTATTTAATACCGGCAAAGTTTTGACAGATTAGTAGTGTTAGTTTGGAAGAAAATATTTTAAACTCAATTTTTTGTGAACAAATTTTCTTAGATGGCACCCTAACAGTTACTACCACTCCGGGTCAGAGTGGACCTGGGATCAATAGTGGTGAAGGTGTGTGCCACATCCCCAAGACCTGCAGCCTCACCATCAGAGAGAGCTTAACGTTATACCCAGGACACATCCATTGCCTTAGCACATATAGGATAAAAAGGGTAGAGACATGCCGTAAGGGCAATGGGATTGGGACAATCATATAGGTGCTAGGGCTTGACGTGAACAGCTGATTGATTGGAGGGGCCTCTCTGACCGCCCGTCTAACCAAAGTAAGAGCCAAAGTGGGGTGTTGCATGTCATGGACTGCTCATCCACCAGGATTCCTTGATGGGTTAACGATTGGTTAGTGAAAATTCCTGAGTAAGGTTTGACACAAGGTCACAAGTATGGAGCATTCAGCGAGTATAGAGATTGTTTTTTTAAGAAGTAACGGATCTGCAAGACTAGCTTGTTAACCATTTTGACACCATTATTCAATCGTACTCCCTTTCTTTCGTTTTTTCTTTCAGTCTTTCTTTCAGTCTTATTTCAGTCTTACTTACTTTCTTTCCTTCTTTCTTTCTTTCTTGCTTTCTATTCCGTCACATATGAGTCAGTATGACTCTTAAAACAAAGGCCGAACTGTTAGTAGTGCCTAGAATACGCTGACTGATGGAGGCGCGTGGTGTAATGGTTAAAGCCGTAGGAAGTGGACCCATCGATCCGACTTCAAATCCTGGACGAGGCTGTTTCACTAATTTCAGCGCTAATACCATTATGGAAAAATAGCAAAGCAGTCTGGGCTCTTAAACCTTGACTAGGTAACCAATCTAAGAGAAAGAAAACTCTTAAATCAAACTTGTTAAACTCCTCTTAAGAAATTGACCTTGTGTCATATCCTGCCCGTTTGGAAGGGTTGATGAATATGTAAAATACGCCCCCCCCCCACAGAGGTCTAAAACAACCCCGTAAAAAAGAGAGTTGTCCTAGATCTAAAACTAAACTGCGTACGATGGTGACGCTCCAGTTCTGGAGATCTGGGAAGTATAAAAGTAAAAGTAAAGTCGACGGGGCGGCCTAAAGTCGGTATAGCCAGTCAGCGAGGGAGTCTATCCCCTTTTCAATAGCGCTAGACCAAGGATATTGTTTTAGCATCTGAGGTGGAGCGCCACACCTACCATCAGCTCCTTACTTTATCGCACATATCCCTGTGCTACTCATACGCTGAGTTGGCGAGGACCGGTATCGAACTAGGAACCTTGTGGTTTCTAGCCGAACGCTCTACCAAAGTACCCCTTAATTGCCATTACTCCTAGATCCACTTTGTCTCGTAGGGTTAATACCTCTTAGTGTCCCATCTAAAGATTATTTCAGACAGATCTATTTGACCCATAGATGGGACCCTAACAGGTACTACCGTTCCGGGTCAGAGTGAACCTGAAAGTAATGGCAATGAAAGAGTAATTGACACTCCCAGATCTCCAGAACTGGCGACTCACCATACAGTCTCGTTTCATACATGGGTCTTACCCCTCTACAGGGGATACAGTCAGCATATTCTACGCCCCACTGACAGAGCATAGATAAATAGGTAATAATCTATAATACAAAGATAGTAGGAAGCGTGTGGTGTAATGGTTAAAGCCATGGGAAATGGACTCGTCGCCCCGAGTTCAAATCCTGGACTTGGTAATTGCATTTCAATTTGCGCTAATACCCTTGGGAAAGGTATGAATCCTACTCTCCCTCCAACTATGGGTAAATAGTAGGACAGACTGGACTCTTTAACCTTGGTTAGGCAACCAGTCTAGAAGAAGGAAAACTCTGAATTTAAACCTGTTGGACTCCGCCTAAGAAATTGATCTTGTGTCACATCCTGCTCGTGCGGAGGGGTTTGGTAAATATATATAATACAAAGATAGTTTTATACAACGGAATTTAATTCATTGCCAACCAAATTTTCCCTCACGACTGTACCACATTTTCTTGGTATTTTTACCCGTATGAGATATTTACCGTATTTAAGACGCACGGGCATATAAGACGCACAGGCATATAAGACGCACCCCCATTTCAGCAGGTCAGATTCAGGAAAAAGCATTTTTAGTTTATTTGAGCATATATTGTTGAAAACAGTCTAGCTGTGCATGACAAAAGCAGAAACATAGCTGTATAAAAGCAATTTGGCAGTTTAGGGTAGGTAAAAGTACTGAGCGTAAGCTGGGTTAGTGAGCATCATAGAGATAATTAGCCTAGGCCTACGGGAGGACCAAACTTCACATACGATGTATAAGACGCAGGGAAATTTTGTAAGCCAATATTTTGGGAAAAAAGTACGTCTATATACCGTCAAATACGGTACCTCATAACTCATTCTATTTAAATAAAGTCCTATTATTTTTGTAAACTGAGTCCTTCTGCTTAATTATAATGAACCATCAATCTTCACTGGATTACCGCCCACCATTAGCCTTATGCCTGACTAGAGAAAACAAATATACTCATTGGCTCTCCTTCTCTCCTGACCATTTGCCAAAATAAATTAAGCGAAACACATGCCCTCATTTGATATCCGATACTCCGGGCCTTGTGCCAGACTAAGTTAAATAGAGCAAATATGCACATTGGGCGCCCTACACTGCTGACCTTCTGTCAGGATAGGTCGAATATAGCAGACACCTTCAATGGGTTCAAGTTAAGCGAAGCACATGCCCTCACTAGACTCCTGACCTTGTGCCAGACAGAGCTGACCCGAGTGGCTCAGACTAAGAGGACAGACTAAGTTAAGTAAAGCAAATATCCTCATTGCCATACACTCCTGACCCAGTTTAAGGCATCCTCATTGGGCGCCATACACTCCTGACCTTGTGTCAGGCTAAGTTAAGTAAAGCAAATATCCTCATTGGGCGCCATACACTCCTGACCTTGTGCCAGACTAAGTTAAGTAAAGCAAATATCCTCATTGGGCGCCATACACTCCTGACCTTGTGTCAGGCTAAGTTAAATAAAGCAGACACCTTCAATGAGTGCCCTACATTCCTGACCTTGTGCCAAACAAAGTTAAATCGAGCATATGCTCTAAGTGCCCTTTATTCTTGACCTTGTGTCAAACTTAGTTAAATGAAGCAAATATTCTTACTGAATATCCTACACATCTGGTCTTGTGCCAGCAAATACCCTCACTGGGTGCCTTATTATCGTGACCTTTTACCAGACTAAGTTATTTATGCCAACCTTGGCCAGTTGAAAAGGGCTTAAAGTAAGTAAGTCCTGAGGTATGGAATCCTTTGGTAAGCGAATAAGTCCTATCCTGCGTATTGTTAAAGATCCAGTGATTTAATTCTATGTCCGTCGTCCACGAGTGTCAAAGCGGTTATGGTCAGTACTGTTGGGTTTAAGTATTATATCAGCAGTAGATTACTGCCAGTGATTGGCCAAGAGAGATCACATGGTTCTCGCCGAGTCTATAAGTAGGAGTGGACTTTTTGACACACACCTTATATTAGAAATTTATATGGGCACCTCACGTGGTGTAATGGTTAGCGAACTCGCTTCGCAGACCATTGTTAGTGAGTTCAATTCTCATTGGGCACCCCATACTTCTGGTCTTGTGCCACATCTAAGCTAAGCTTAGTAAATAACTATATTAGAAATTTATATGGGCACCTCACGTGGTGTAATGGTTAGCAAGCTCGCTTCGCAAACCATTGTTAGTGAGTTCGATTCTCACTGGGTGCTCCATATTTCTGGCCTTGTGCCATATCTAAGCGAAGCTTGGTAATAAAAGGCACCTCAGGTTGTGTAATGGTTAGCAAGGAAGACTGGCAAACCATGACTAGTGAGTTCGAGTCTCACTGGGTGCCCCTTACATTCGGCCTTGTGCCATATCTAAGCGAAGCTTAGTAAATAACTATATTAGAAATTTATATGGGCACCTCACGTGGTGTAATGGTTAGCGAACTCGCTTCGCAGACCATTGTTAGTGAGTTCAATTCTCATTGGGCACCCCATACTTCTGGCCTTGTGCCACATCTAAGCTAAGCTTAGTAAATAACTATATTAGAAATTTATATGGGCACCTCACGTGGTGTAATGGTTAGCAAGCTCGCTTCGCAAACCATTGTTAGTGAGTTCGATTCTCATTGGAGCCCCATACTTCTGGCCTTGTGCCATATCTAAGCTAAGCTTAGTAAATAACTATATTAGAAATTTCTATGGGCACCTCACGTGGTGTAATGGTTAGCAAGCTAGCTAGCAAACCATTGTTAGTGAGTTCGATTCTCATTGGGAGCCCATACTTCTGGCCTTGTGCTATATCTAAGCTAAGCTTAGTTTTTTTAGGGTACCCCGTGTAGCCTAATGGTTAGCAAGCCAGCTTAGCAGACCTATAGATAGTGAGTTCGATTCTCACTGGGTGCCCCACACTTCTGGCCTTGTGCTATATCTAAGCTAAGCTTAGTAAATAACTATATTAGAAATTTATATGGGCACCTCACGTGGTGTAATGGTTAGCAAGCTAGACTAGCAAACCATTATCAGTGAGTTCGATTCTCACTGGGTGCCCACACTTCTGGTCTTGTGCCACATCTAAGCTTAGTAAATAACTACATTAGAAATTTCTCAACAGTTATGTTTGTTTGCTTTTTGTTTTACGGCATATCAACTCGTGGGTCATTTAATGCCGACAAAGTTTTGAAATGAATTCTTTCTTAATAGATACTCAAACATTTTTCTATTTAACCCATAGATGGAACCCTAACAGGTACTACCCCTCCAGATCAGAGTGGACCAGGAGCAATGCGATGAAGGGGTGCTCCACATTCCCCAAACCTCCAAAACTGGAACCTCCCCATAAGATAGAGTTTAACGTCATTCCCAGGATATGAATACCCTCAGCCACCCTCTAGCACATATATGATAAAAAGGGTTCGGGGTTGTCATAAGGACAATAGGGACTAAATTATGCAAAGCAAATACCCTCATTGTGCGCCGTATATACTTGACCATGTACCAGAAAATTATCCTCACTGGGTGCCCTTCTCTCCTGACCTTGAGCCAGACTAAGTTAAACGAAGCAAATATCTGCACTGGGCACCCTACACTTCTGACATTGTGCCAAACTAAGTTAAATAAAGCAAATACTCCCAACAAATGCCTTATACTCCTGGCCTTGTTCCAGACAAGTTAGGCGAAATAATACCCTCTATGTAGTTGACCTTGTGCCAGACTAAATAAAGCTCTTACTGTATCCTAAACTTTTGACCCTATGCCACACTGAAAACCCTACATGCTGGCCTTGTGTCAGACTAAGAAAAGCAATTAACCACAATGAGTACCCTACTTTCCTGACCTTGTGCCAGACTACGTTAAATAAAGCAAATACCCACACTGAATGCCCAATTTCCTGACCTTGTGTCAGATTACGTTAAATAGAACAAATACCCACATTGAGTGCCTTATTTCCTGACCTTGTGTCAGACTACGTTAAATAAAGCAAATACCCACACTGAGTGCCCTACACCCCTTAACTTCTACCAGAATAAATTAAATGAAGCAAATACCTTTAGTGAGAGCTCTACACTTCTGGCCATGTGCCTGATCAAATTAAACGAAGCACATGCCCTCACTGGGTGCCCAATGTTCCTGACCTTGTGTCTGACTAAGTTAAACGAAGCGGATAACTTCACTGAGTGCTCTACACCCCTGACCATGTGCCAGACTAAGTTAAATGAACCAAATACTCCCACTGTGTACCATGCACTTCTAAGTAAAGCAAATGCATTCATTAGGTGCCACCTTTCCTGACCTTGTGCCAGACAAGGGTGCCCTACACTTACGAGATCATAGGGTACGATTCCGGGCTGAAACAGATGCGAATCTATTACATTTTGTGAAAGGTCTGTGTTCGAGCCCGGGTGGATGTTTAGATTTTTCGATAGTGATTTTTTTTAAGGCAGGTAAATTCTTCTTTATTTGAAGCCTCGACGCAGCACGATCTTCCCATTGCTATCTGTCCTTGTGACACACTTAGTTAAGTCGAATAAATATCAAGTTGACGTGAACGCAGTCGTTTACAGCAAAACATATCTTTCACAGTCGGAGATAAGTTCCTGAAATAAACAAGTCCCGGTAATTCAACTGCGCAGTTCATATATATATACATATATATATATATATATATATATATATATATATATATATATATATTATGTGTGTGCGTGTGTGCGTGTGTGACTAAGAAGAAAGAGCACACAGCTGTGATTAAATAAGAATTATTTTAAAGCCGTTTTTCCCGCCTGTCTGTCTGTTTGTCACTCTCTTTCTAAATAATGAATGTTAGGACGCTCGCCGCACCTCGCAAGTCTGTTAAAAAACGGTTAACAAGGTTTCCAGACCCCCAAAAGATTTAGAAAATAATTATTCATTTACTTGAGTACAGTGTAAGGCCTGTCGATGGGGCTTAGAATATGATGACTGTAACCCCTACAGAGGAGCAAGCCCCCTTCAAAGGGGGCCCTGGGTATGACATTAAACTGCGTCTGATGCTGAAGCTTCAGTTCTAGAGAACAGAGGAAGGCGGAGAAACCTTCACTGACATTACTACCAGGTCCACTCTCTGGTTGGTTGGTTGGTTGGATTTTACGGCATGTCAACCCCTGACGGAATGTTTTATGCCGAAGACGTTTTGTTTTATTCATTTTTGATGAGTATTCAAATATTAAACTTATTTTTTTAATTCCCAACCCTATTGCCCTTATGGCAAGCCCCAACCTTTTTTATCATATGGGTACTAGAAGGCGGTGGCTGCGGGTCTACATGTCCTGGGAATGACGTTAAACTCTATCTGATGGCGAGGTTCCAGTTTTGGGGTTTGGGGAATGTGGAGCACCCTTCATCACCATTGCTCCCTGGTCCACTCTGACCCGGAGTGGTAGTACCTGTTAGGGTCCCATCTATGGGTTAAATAGAAAAATGTATTTATAAAAAATTGTATTATCCATTAAGAATTGATTTATTTCAAAACTTTATCGGCATTAAATGACCTACTGAGGTTGATATGCCGTAAAAAAAAAAAAACCAAATTAATTTTTAAACACACATTTATAAACTCATTTTTTTTCTATTTAACCCATAGATGGTACTACCATTCCGAGTTAGAATGGACCTGGGAGTAATGATGATGAAGGGGTACTCCACACTTCCCAGAGCTCCAAAATTGGAACTTCAGCAGGACCTTTAGATGTGGTTTAATGGACTAAGGCCGATTTAACATTCATACAAAACTCTGATCGATACTATATAGGTTATTCTAACAAGCATCTTTATTACAAGATCTATTAATAATGGAGATTTTGTCTCTATTTGTCTGTAACTAAAACTACGCAACTGCTTACGTCACAATTACTAAAATCGTCAATAAGTAGAATAAGCAAGAATTGATATTACTAAAACTAGCAAATATATGCACCCTCAGGGTGCAAGTATTTAAGTTTGAATGTAATAAGATATTATATGACATTAGAAAGGCTAATGAAACTAAATAAGAATGCAGATCAAAAGATTTGAAACATAGAACAACTGAAACTTACTCTTCCATCACTCTCGTCTTTCATTGCTATTTTTTCTAATGTACGTATTTAGTTAAAATAGGAAGTAAGAATAAACTTACAGTTATTTTTTCTTGTTAATGGATTTCATTTAAGATTCATCGAAGAGATTTTTGCTTATATTCATTAAAATAAAACCAAATAGTTAGAAATCAATAACACTGAGCACATATTTATTAAATTCGATTTTTTTAATATCAATATGCAAATTAGCCTTCCTGTTCACATTGTAAACCGCTATTGTGTTGTATATATAAATATAATTGCATGTTATTCGTATGTAGATATGGTTAACAGTATTAATAATGTAAAACAATTTTATTAATTATTAAAAAGGTTAAAATAAAATCATGGAGAATATGATGTCAATAACTAAGGGAATTGTGACTTGAGTAGTAATATAGTTTCGGTTACAGACAGAAAAACACACACTCTCCATTATAATAAGATATGTAAAAGCCGTTCCTTATAATTCAACGTTTGAATCCTTTACATAATAATAAATAAATTATATATTATTTAAATAAGTAAAATATATAAACTATGAAATTAACTAAAAAATTGTATTACTTTAAATGGAAAAAATTATTTGCAAAATTTGTAATCAATTTTTTAAATTATTTTTACTCTCGGCCTTTTTTTAGTAACAAGAAATTAACTATAAAATTTAATACAAATAAATACCTACAATTTTGTGTAAATTTATATGCATAATATTCAAAATAATTATTCAATTAATACTTAATAGATGCACATAACATTTTATTTGAAGGGGATTGAACTAAGTTTCATTTCAAATTATTATTTTCTTTTATTTATTTTTTTTACACTTTTAATAAATTTGATAATTTTACTTACTTATTACATTGACATTGAATTTTTAAATCCCCACTCAGACAATACCTTTTAAAAATATTTTTTTATTCCGTCATTTTTTTTTTTTTTCCTTCTTTAAACCACTCATAGCTGCTCTTCCACCAATGTGATCCTACCGGAAGCAAACAACAAATAAGTGATGGTTAGTTCATTATAATTGAGCAGATGGACTCAGATATTCAATAATATTCATGGACGACGGACATAGGATTAAACCATTGGACCTTTACCAATACGCAGGGTAAGACTTATACGCTTACCAAAGGATTCCATAACATAGGACTTTCATTTTGTTTATTGTTAGAGAATATTTTTGAGAAACCCTTTTCCTAACGAGAAACATGTTTTGTACGTTAAAATCCTCCCTTTGGACCAATATGTATAACAAATCAGGTTGCTCAAAGCGTTTTATTGTCTATATGTATTTACCCAACCCCTCCGCCACGAACAGGAGGCGACAAAAGGTCAATTTTTAAGTGAAGTTTATTTAACATGTTTGAATTCAGATTTTCTTTCTCCGAGATCTGTTGTCGTACCAAGGTTAAAAAGCTCAGTTTTTCCAACTATTCGCCCATAGCTGGAGAGAAAATAGTTGAATTTTGTCACGTGTATTAGCGCTATGTGAAATTCAAACAGCATCGCCTAGAATTTGAACTCGGGTCACCATGTCCATTTCTCAATATATATGGCAAACAAACTCTTACCATTTATTAACATAGATCGTGTTACGTTTTTACGTACAAGAAATGATAATACTGAATGAAAAAATAAACTTGTATGTTTAACAAGCGATTTTTTGTTTACTGTTGAGAAGAGGTGATTGCTTCTACCAAAACCGACACTTTCAAGTTTTCAAGTTCAAAAGAATGGCACTTAAAAACTTTACAACTTGAAACCATATAACTTTGCACAAGCAAATAATTATTATCAAATATTAATAGTTACTTAAAACCATATAATCTATCTATACACATATAAAGGGCAGTTGTGTGTATATGTATGTCCGGGGGAAACTTCGAAAATAAAACAATTAACGACAAAATAAATATATATACACATAAAATATCACCAGGGCTTGGTTTTTGAGCAAAAATTTATTTGAATAGAATGAGTTATGAGGTGAATAGATAGTGAACTTTGAACTATTCTATTGTACAGGTAAAAAAAATACCAAGAAAATTTGGTAACGCCCTTGGGCAAATTTGGTAGGTAATGAGTTAAAGTCTGTTGTATAAAACTATCTTTGCAGTTATAAATTTTGCCCATTATATCTTTGCTCTGTCTGTGGGGCGTAGAATATGCTGACTGTATCCCCTATAGAAGATTGAGACCCCCCCCCAAAAAAAAATGGGGTATCCATGTATGAAACGAGACTGTGTTTAATGTGAGGCGCCAGTTCTGGGGATCTAGTGATTGTCAAGTACTCCTTGATTGCCATTACTTTCAGGTTCACTCTGACCTGGAGCGGTAGTACCTGTTAGGGTATCATATATAGGTCAAATAGATCCGAAATGTAGTTTACATTCCCTAGTGATTTTTTTTATTTTCTAATCTAATCTCTAAATTTTTATCTGATTTCCTTTTTTGTCACTCCAGCTATGGATAAATAGTAGGGCAAACTGGGCTTTTTTAACCTTGGGCAGCAACCAGTATAGAAGGAAAACTCTGAATACAAATTGACCTTGTGCTGCATCCTACTTGGGTCAGTAAATATGTATACTGCAATTTTTATCACAATTAAACCGGTAGAATTGAGAATTTTAGACTTTTAAACACGTGTATTCTCTAATAATGCATAATATTGTATATTTAACAAAAAAAAGTTGGATAGGAACTCTTCAATAAAAAAAATCAAGTAAAAAATGCTGCCTTGATTTAATTGTTAAATTATCTAAGACAGTGAGCAGCTAAGTAAAACACCAAATGAAAATTTACAATATGTGGAGGAGATAGAGGAGAAGGAAGAGGAAGAGATAAAATTACTTACTTAAGAAACTAGTATCATTTACACTGAGAAGCTGATAGAAAATATGAAAATTTCTTTCTCCCTGATTTTGAGCTGCTACACGAGACAGAAAAAAAGACAAAGCGGAAAAAAGATTGTTAGATTTTTTGAGTCTGGAAAGAAAATGATTTTTAATTTAGAAGATAAAGAAGATGAACATATCAAGATGCACTCAATATATTCCAAATCTAAAATGTCTTTGAACAGATTATATATATATATATATATATATATATATATATATATATGAATAAGATATAATGAAAAAACAAACGATGTTTACAACTGAAATAGGCTCATCAGAAGAGTTGCACACTTTCTCTTCGATGAGCCCTCAGTTGTAAACATCTTTGTTTTTCATTATATCTTATTCATACTGTCGGATTAATTTCCATTTTATTTTCACATATATATATATATATATATATATATATATATATATATATATAAGGGAAACGTTTTTGGTTGTTTTAGAAGCATAAAAGATTAAGATCAGGGTCAACCTGTTAGGGTCCCATCTATTGGTCAAATAGTCTAAATAAAGAGTTAAAAAATATCACCAAAAAATTAGTGTTTTGGGAGTTGGAACAGATTAATGGCATTTCAGTTTATTTCAATGGAGAAAATTGATTTTATATCTAAGGAAATCGGGTTGCAAATGGAATGAATTAAACCCTTAAGTCAAGGTATCACTGTAGTTATTTTCTAATACAAACTAAGTCTGACACAGGGCCAATAAATACGGGGTGTTTCAGAAAAATTGATATAATTTCATGTCCAATTCTCTTTCAAATGATTTCAAATTTTAACAACTCAAAATTCTAACCATCAATTCTTGTACTTTGGTGTGGTATGCGTATAATCGCAGTGGTTGGAGAGCCGCTGTGAGCGGTTTAAAATAAACAAAGAGTTAAAGCAATATTTATTTTATTATCAAAGAATGAATTGTCCGGCTCGAAGCCAATATTAAACCATTTTCTCCCCATGGGAGCGGAGGGGGAGACCTGAGATCGATATATGACCGTCTGCATGTAGTCAGTAGTTTGTTTGTTTGGTTCGTTTTATGGCATATCAACCTCGGTGGGTTATTTAATACCGGCAAAGTTTTGAAAAATTCAAGAGGTAGTTAGGAAGAATTTTTTTAATCTCATTTTTTTGTAAACTAATTTTCTATTTAACCCATAGATGGGACCCTAACAGGTATTACCACTTCGGATCAGAATGAACCTGGGAGCAATAGTGATGAAGGGGTGCTCCCCATTCCCCAGACCTCCATCAGAGTTTAACGTCATACCCAGGACATGAAGACCTTCAGCCACCGCCTTCTAGCACATATATGATAAAAAGGGCTTGGTGTTGCAATTAAGGCAATAGGGTCACGACAATTATATAGGTGCTTGACGTGACCAGCCCATTGATCGGAAGGAGCCTCTCCGAACGCCCGTCTAGGGTCAAAGTGGGGGTTGCATGTCATGGACTGACATCCACCAGGATTCTGTCCTTAAGCATCACGGGTCACCACCCACGGC
This sequence comes from Doryteuthis pealeii, assembly GCA_023376005.1. Taxonomy (NCBI): domain Eukaryota; kingdom Metazoa; phylum Mollusca; class Cephalopoda; order Myopsida; family Loliginidae; genus Doryteuthis; species Doryteuthis pealeii. Next base: position 36,976,272 of record CM042171.1, read on the forward strand.
TAACTGGTGACCCCATTTTCCTTACCCCTCTGCAGAGGTGCAGTCGGTGTATTCTAAAGCCCCAGCCGAAGCTCTGGTAAGTAATTCAGCAAACAATATACGATGTTGAAATTAACTTCGAGTCATGCTGAAAGCACCATTGCCACCCACGTTGGTGGTGACATGTGTGTCCTACAAAATAGAAATAACCAACAGAAAGTGTAGAGGAAATGTGTGGAATTTAAATAACATAACATAAATAACTTAGGGAATTGTGACGTTGGTGTGACATGGTTTCGGTTACAGACAGACAGACCCGCAGTCTTCATTATAATAATTGCTGTAAGATATACTTAAATTGTCCTTAGTAATGGAGGGGGGCATGTGCCTGGTTGTTAATTTGTTGTTTTGTTGTTTTGTTTTACAGCATATCAACCCTTTTTGGGTCAATTTAATGCTGAATCAAGTCATTTTAATAAACGAAGGACTCGGGTTGATTACAATATCTGTCGTTGCTTAAGTGGTCACCCAATTAGGTATTCAACAGGCTCATCGCTGCTGTGATGTATCTGGAACCGGTACTTTTAATGGTGATGACAAGTACTCCATAGTAGTCATAGTGGACCTGGGAGTAATGGCAATGAAGAAGTACTCCACACCTTCCTTATATCTAGAACTGGAGCCTCACCATCAGAGTCAGTTTTGTGTTATACCCAGTACACCCATATTAACCGTTTGTAGGAAGCGCGTGGTGTAATGGTTAAAGTCATGGGAAATGGAGTCGTCGCCCCAAGTTCAAATCCTGGACGTGATAATTGCATTTCAATTAGCGCTAATACTCTTGAGAAAGGTATGAATCCTACTCTCCCTGCAGCTATGGGTAAGTAGCAGGGCAGACTGGGTTCTTTAACCATGGCTAGGTAACCAGTCTAGGAGAAGGAAAACTCTGAATTCAAACCTGTTGAACTCCGCTTAAGAAATTGATCTTGTGTCGTATCCTGCTCGTGCGGAGGGGGTGGTAAATATATATATTAACCGTTGCTATGGAAAGAGTCAGCGTATTCTCCGTTGCTAGGGGAACAGTCAGCGTATTCTCCGTTGCTAGGGAAACAGTCAGCTTATTCTCTTGGTTTATGGGATTAGTTTGCTAACAATTGCTCCAAAGTGACACTTCTATTCTTGTTGATTCAAATGTATCTACTTAAAAAATGGTATGTATGTGTACTTCCGTGTGTGTGGATGTATGTGCATATGTGTGTATGCGTGCGTGCATGTGTGTATATATGTGTGTGTTTTTGTGTATATGTGTGTGCGTGTGTTTGTATGTGTGAGTGAATGTATATGCGTATGTATGTGAGTGTACGCGTGCGTGTGTGAAATTATATCTGCATGAATGTATGCGCGTGTGTATATTGCATGTACAGGGACATGTGCGCCTATGCGTGTGTATATATGCGCGCGTGTGTGTGCGTGTGCATGCGCGTGTATGTGTGTACGTGTATGTATGCATATGTATAACACATCCCTCAATAAGGCCCGGGCCTAACTAATAAAACAACTTTTAGGCAAAATTCGACTTTGTTCCTCAATATGGTCTCATTCTAGGGTGACACACTGATTCCAACGCTTCTCTAACAATTCGATGCCCCTTTTTTTTGTAAGACGATTTATCTTTAGCCTCAAAATATACCTCAATTTCCGATAACTCTTCTTCATTGGAGCCAAATCTCTTTCCCCGGAGCATTCTTTTGAGGTATGCAGACAGCCAGTAGTTGCTGAGGGTCAGATCTGGATAATAGGGTGGATGCAGAAGCAATTCGAAATGCAATTCATGTAGTTTTGCCATCTTTGCGATAGACTTGTGACACGGTGCATTGTCTTCGTGAAAGAGTACTTTTTTCTTCTTCGTTGTGGTCGGTTTTTTTGTTTGTTTTTTTTTTGTCGATTTCTTCCTTCAAACTCACAAATAATGCTATATATGTGGTGGCGATATATTCACCGTACTAAAAAGGCATTCTGCACGTGGCGGTCATCTTGTTGATAAAAATTACAATGCGAGAAATATGCAGTCACAACTGCTAGCCTTTATTATCATGCTCGTCTCGTGGGTTCGTATCAGACAGGGGGAAAGTGCAGAGAGACCGGGAGAGAGAACTCTGTTAAATTACTGTGACCCCATACTAGGCACCAGAGGCCCGTCCGTTCCCCTACGCGTCCGAAAGCAAAAAGAAACCGGTACCTTTCTTCGTTGTTCGACGTCACCACGTGACTTCCGGTTCCGGTCAACACCCGAAACTTCCGGTTGACACTCAATTCTCCATTCGGGGGTCACGCCCCGGTCAAATCATCGTTCATCCTGTTTTGTGTTCATTACTCTTTTTAAAACCTTTACTCTCTCACTTATTTCTTTCTTCCTCCCCCTTCCATTAGTAGTCCTTGCCAAATGCAATCTTGCTACAATCCTTTCTGAAGGTAATTGATGAACAAAATAAGCCTTGCGCATCCCAAAATACGGAGGTCAAAACCTTGCCTGTTGACGTTTACGTCTTTGGTCGCTTTGGAAGGCTTTCCCCTGCTACTGTCCACTCAGCTGATTGTCGATTTGACTCCGGAGTGAAGTGGTGGATCCATGTTTCATCCGTTGTCACATATTTATGCAAAAACTCATTTTTGTTGCGTTGAAACATTTGCAAACAACGCTCTGAATTGTCGACGCGCTGTTGTTTTTGATCGACTGTAAGCAATGGCGGCACTCAGTTTGAACACAACTTTCTCATTGACAAATGTTCATGCAAAATGAAATTTATAAAAATCATATGGATTTTTTTTTATTAGTGTCGCATTCTATATGTCAGGCCCAGGATTTATTGAGTGATAGAATAAAAAATATATAAAGTCCAAAATAAATGCAGCGAACTGGATTAGTGGTAATGATGCTTTGGTTCCGAAACTATGTCTGGATCGAGTTTAATCATCACATTCTCAGTTGTACAGCTGTTGCTGTTCTTATATATATATATATATATATATATATATATATATATATATATATATATGGGAGAATATGTGCTTAATTGAAGTCAAACCTAATTTTTTTGAAAGTTAATTCATTAATGATTAATTAGGTATTGTCGGCTGAAAAAAGCCATATTTGTTTACGATATATATATATATATATATATATATATATATATATATATATACATATATATATTAAATTTGATAGAGGAATTATATATAATTGATAATTGAATCATATTACCACGACCAGACAACTCGGCAAACACCATTTGCGACATCCGGAGCACTGGACAGCTTGCCCTTGCCCTTTGTGATCCTGCGATGGGATACACGGGAATACAGGTTAGGTGGCTGTGCAGTTTGAATTAATGTTACCATTGACTAGATGATTTGGCATTCTCCGTTTGTGGTATGGGCTGGTGGCCCAGTGTGTTGAGTCCCCACTCTTCACGCTGTGGTCCGCTGGTTCAATCTGCTGATGAGACCAAAGGAGGTAGAAACAGCTGTCCAGTGCTCCGGATGTCGCAAATGGTGTTTGCCGAGTTGTCTGGTCGTGGTAATATGATTCAATTATCAATTATATATATATATATATATATATATATATATATATATATATATAATGTATGTGCTTACATTCGTATGTGTGTATGTGTGTGAGTGTGTTTGTGTGTCTGTGTGTTTATGACACTTATAACAAATAAAAGAAACGATCCAAAGTGGAGAGAATAAACGAGAAAATCAAGCAATCTGTGCCTTTGTGAGTGGGTGTCTTTCTGCATGACAACTGCATAGAATGTTTTTGACATGCAGTAAGAGGAGGGAATAATAATAATAATAATAATAATAATAATAATAATAATAATAATAATAATAATAATATGGAAAAGAATAAAAGTGTAAATAAAAAAATAAATAACATGAAAGAAAAATAGAATGTGTGAATGAAAAATAAAGGGATTGAAAGAAAAATAGAATTTGTGAATGAAAAAGGGATTGAAAGAAAAAGAAAATTTGTGAATGAAAAAGGGATTGAAAGAAAAATAGAAAAAAATTTGTGAATGAAAAAGGGATTGAAAGAAAATAGAATGTGTGAATGAATGAAAAAAAATAAAAGGATTGAAAGAAAAATAGAATGTGTCAATGAAAAATAAAAGGATTGAAAGATAAATAGAATGTGTGAATGAAAAATAAAGGGATTGAAAGAAAAATAGAATTTGTGAATGAAAAATAAATGGGTTGAAAGAAAAATAGAATGAATGAATGAAAAATAAATGGGTTGAAAGAAAAGTAGAATGTATGAATGAAAAAGGGATTGAAAGAAAAATAGAATTTGTGAATGAAAAATAAATGGGTTGAAAGAAAAATAGAATGAATGAATGAAAAATAAATGGGTTGAAAGAAAAGTAGAATGTATGAATGAAAAAGGGATTGAAAGAAAAATAGAATTTGTGAATGAAAAAGGGATTGAAAGAAAAATAGAATTTGTGAATGAAAAAGGGATTAAAAGAAAAAGAAAATTTGTGAATGAAAAAGGGATTGAAAGAAAAATAGAATGTGTGAATGAAAAATAAAGGGATTGAAAGAAAAATAGAATGTGTCAATGAAAAATAAAAGGATTGAAAGAAAAATAGAATGTGTCAATGAAAAATAAAAGGATTGAAAGATAAATAGAATGTGTGAATGAAAAATAAATGGGTTGAAAGAAAAATAGAATTTGTGAATGAAAAATAAGGGATTGAAAGAAAATAGAATGTGTCAATGAAAAATAAAGGAATGAAAGAAAAATAGAATGTCTCAATGAAAAAATAAAGGATTGAAAGAAAATAGAATTTGTGAATGAAAATAAAGGGATTGAAAGAAAAATAGAATTTGTGAATGAAAAATAAAGGGATTGAAAGAAAAATAGAATTTGTGAATGAAAAATAAAGGGTGGAAAGAAAAATAGAATTTGTGAATGAAAAAGGGATTGAAAGAAAAATAGAATGAATGAATGAAAACTAAATGGGTTGAAAAAAATAGAATGTATGAATGAAAAGGGATTGAAAGAAAATAGAATTTGTGAATGAAAAAGGGATTGAAAGAAAATAGAATTTGTGAATGAAAAAGGGATTGAAAGAAAATAGAATGTGTGAATGAAAACTAAATGGGTGGAACGGGGTGGAAAGGTAAGTTAAAATTATAATTGGCATGAAGCCTCGAATGGAATTCGAACTCGAATTCCAGATTTCGTTTTCCATCTGCGTTCTGCGTCTTCGCCATCTTGAAAAATTATTTTTCGCTATCTTAATTCGATGATGGACTGAAAGATGCAGGGGTGGTTCGTCACTTGGCAAACCTTAACATCCCCACCCCCAGTCAGTAACTGCAAAAAAAAACAAGAAAAAAAAACATTACTCTTCACAAGCAAATAAATGCACCCCAGGTGCAAGTATCAAAGTTTTAATGTAATAAAATATCATATTAAACAAGAAAGGCTAATGAAACTAAATAAGAAGCTAATAAAAAGATTTGAAACAGAGGTAGGTATAATCGAAAAATAGAACAACTTACTTTTCCACCACCTTCGTCTTTCATAGCTTGATTTTCCTAATTTATCTCCGCCCTGTCGGCTGGGGCGTTAGAATGCACCTACTGCACCTCTGCAGAGGAGTAAGACTCCCCCAATGGGGCCACCTGTTAGCCGTGGGTGGCGACCTGTGATGTTTAAGGATAGAGCCCAGGTGGATGAGCAGTTCATGACATGCAATACTCCACTTTGGCCCTATCTTGGGCTACCCGGGCGGTCGGAGAGGCCCCCTCCGATCAATCGGCTGGTCACGTCAAGCCCTAACACCTATATGATTTTCCCAACCCTATTGCCCTTATGGCAAGCCCCAACCCCTTTTTATCATATGGGTGCTAGAAGGCGGTGGCTGCGGGTCTACATGTCCTGGGAATGACGTTAAACTCTATCTGATGGTGAGGTTCCAGTTTTGGAGGTTTGGGGAATGTGGAGCACCCCTTCATCACCATTGCTCCCTGGTCCACTCTGAAGTGGTAGTACCTGTTAGGGTCCCATCTATGGGTTAAATAGAAACATGTATTTATAACAAAATTGTATTATCCATTAAGAATTGATTTATTTCAAAACTTTATCGGCATTAAATGACCCACTGAGGTTGATATGCCGTAAAACAAAACAAACCAAACCTAAATAGAAACCAAACCTAATTTATCTATTTAGTTAAAATAGGAAGTAAAGACTAAAATTACAGTAAAGAGATTTTTGTTCATATTTATTAAGATAAAATCAAACAATTAGAAGTCAATAATACTAAACACATATTTACTAAAATCCAATTTTTGATTTCAATATGCAAATTAGCCTTTCCCTTCACACTGTAAACCGCTATTTTGTTGTATATATAAATACAGTTGCATGTTATTCGTATTTAGATTTGGTCATCGGTATTAATAATATAAAACTTATTCTATTAATAATTGAGGTTTAAATAAAAAATTAATCATGGAGAATGTGACGTAAATAACTAAGGGAATTATGACTTGGATAGTAATATAGTTTCGGTTACAGACAGATAAACAATGTAAATTATTACTCTTCATAATCAACATGAAAATACAGACAGACAAATTGTACGAGGGGAGGGGGAAACTTAAAAGAAAATGACAGACACCATTGCAACAAAAAACAAAAGTTAAATAAATAACAAACACAACCTAAAATGATAATCTAGTATTTAATATAAGGATCGAACTCGATTTGCTATGGATTGAACTTGGTCACCCTTCCTTCATTTACCTGTTTTAAATGTTTCGAATTTACTTCTTCCTTTTTCAGTTGGTTGGTTGGTTGGTTGGCTGGCTGGTTTTTATGGCATTTCAACCCTTGTTGGGTTATTTTATGACGACGACATTTTGTCTTATTCATTCTTGATGGGTATTCGATGTTTTAAACTGAATTTTCTTAAACACATTTTTAAATTTCATTTTTTATATCTATCTAACCCATATATGGAACCCTAATAGGTCAGAGTGGACCTGGGAGTAATGGCGCTAAAGGGGTAATCTACATTCCCCAGAGCTCCAGAATTAGAACTTCACCATCAGATAGAATTTAACGTCATACCCAGGTGACTAAGACCCTCAGCCACCGCCTTCTATCACATATATGACAGACAAGAAGAGAAAATGACAGTGTAAACGTATAGACTCTGCACAAACAGCCAGAACACAGTAAAGTGTTGGGTATGTAGGGGTTATTTTCGTATTTGCCTGGTGAGTTGTCTGCCCTTTTAATGTCGCTGGTTCCCGCTAGGGGCCTCGTGTATTTAAGCGGCTGTTTTGAATTTCTCTTCCTTTTGCCTGCTGCTCGACCTACGAGACACAATGAGGTAGTCTTATACCTACCCCTTTCTTGGTGGGGCTTTGCCCCCCCCCCTTACATTACTGTAAGTGATTTCCCAGCATTGACTACTTCAGTCTCATGTCTGTTGCTTTTATGTTCATATTACTATTGTATACGTATGTATGTTTCATGTACACTTCTATGTAATTTATGTATCCTTTGTGTATTCGTGTGCTGTACCATATTAAATGTTTTGTCCCTCAACCTTTGTCGGGATTTGTTTGCGTTTCAACGAGTTATGACTTTGTCATAACCTTTGAATCTTACAGGTATATACGGATAAAAGTATCCACACTAAACCCAGCAGCCAATGAGAATCCTAGGAATTGACTTGGCCAAGATACACAATTGGAATAGCCCAACCTGTTATTTAAACCACCTAGATTTGTTTATCTTCTTTGCTGTCTTCTTACGAGCACCACTTGGAGGGTGGGTCGTTTGAAACTGACAGAAAAAGAAGAAATCAGCACCTTGCCTTGCTGGGACACTGCATGTGCCCTAAGAACGTGTCGGTTCGTGTTGATGCGTGGGTGAAACGAACAGCTGGTTCATTGCGCAAGTTTGTTTACGCGTGTGAGTATGAGATTATATCTTTCCTAAGATATATATATATATTTATATATATATATATATATATATATATATATGGTATTTCAAGCAGGATACAATCGACTTTTTGAAAAGTTGTATTTAAACTATTCTAAATACTAGCAAGAACATGCGTAAGTATTTAAGTTTTAATGTAATGAAATATATTTGTTGGCGTTTTGTGTTATAAGGCGTCTGTCAAATGCCCACTTGTACTTATAGACTCGCCGACAACCATGTGACCAACTTCTTGGCCAATCACTGGCAGTACTCTGCTGCTGTTATAATATTTATACAGGCTGTTCGGATCTTAACTACACTCAATTGCCTTCAACCATCGTGGACGACGGAACATAGGATTATATCGCTGGACCTTTGACACTACGTAGGATTCCATAACGCAGGACTTATTCACTTACCAAAGGATTCTATAGCTCAGGACTTACTTACTTTAAGTCCTTTTCAACTGGCCAATGATGGCGGTCAGAAACTTAACAATATTAAATTTGAAAAACTAACGAAATCAAATAAGAACGCATATAGATAGATTACACTTATTTTCATTATACTTTAATTGGGTTATATGTAAAATCCTTCATAAGATTGGTTTTAATACGTAGGAGAATAAAACAATAATATTAGAGATCAATAACACCAAGTAATTATTTATCAAATTTGGTTTTGTTAAAACCAGTATGCAAATCAACCACACCATATATTATGTAAACCTTTATTTCTTAGTGATGTATAAGACACCTTTCAGAATTTTAAACGCATTAATAACATGGGCTGTTTTGAGGCAAATCTAACCCAGATTTTCATAGGGACATCGTTTATAAATAAAAATTGTTCCATGTAACTGGAATCTCACCATCAGATAAATATTAATGTCATTCCCAGGACAAGAAGACCCTCAGCCACCGCCTTCTAGTACCCATATGATAAAAAGGGTTGGGGCTTTCCATAAGGGCAATAGGGTTGGGGCAATCATATATATATTTACCAACTCCTCCGCACGAGCAGGATGTGATACAAAGTCAATTTCTTAAACGGAGTTTAACAGGTTTGAATTCAGAGTTTTCCTTCTCCTAGACCAGTTGCCTAACCAAGGTTAAAGAGCCCGGTCTGCCCTACTATTTATCCATAGAGGATCTGGAGGGAGAGTAGGATTCATACCTTTCCCAAGGATATTAGCGCTAAATGAAATGCAATTACCACATCCAGGATTTGAACTCGGGGCGAGGAGTCCATTTCCCATGACTTTAACCATTACACCACGCACTTCCATTTGGGGCAATCATATAGGTGATAGGGCTTGACGTGACCAGCCGATTGATCGGGGGGTGCTTCTCCGGCCGCCCGTCTAACCTAAGTAAGGGCTTAAATGGAGTGTTGCATGTCATGGACTGCTCAGCCACCTGCGTTCCATCCTTAAGCACCACGGGACGTCACCCACGACGAACAGGTGGCCCCATTGGGGAAGTCTAACCCCTCTGCAGAGGTGCAGTCGTGTATTCTAACACCCCACCGACAGGGTTGACAAATACTTGAGAGAGAGAAGAGAGACTGAAAAAGAATGCTCACATGAAGGTGAAGTGGATATCATTTGAAAGTTGATGCCCTCATAAAGGTTTGGGAAAAAGAGTGAGGAATTGGAAAATGTTGAGGAAGAAATCGAGACCATCCTGACCAACAGCATTTGGTTAAGATCGGCTAGAAATTCTTAGAAAGTCTAGAGACCGGAGGAAAGACTTTGCTCCACCTCAGACTTCAGTGGGTGTCCATCTTGGTGTTAAAAAAACTCGCAGGAGTGAAAATCATCATCATTCCTCATCAATCCTCATCATCATCAATCATCCCCTACTACTACAGATAGTCTCAGCCATTTTCATCTCTGAAAAGAAATCTGGGTGAATTGGAAATCAGAGAAAGAATCCAGAGCAATCCAAACTACACAATGTTGGGACCGGCCCTAGAAATACTCAGAAGAGTCCTGGAGCCTGAGGAAACTTGCTGTCACTCAGACTTCCAGTGAAAAGACCATCAGCTACATGCTGATGGTGAAAACTCAAAAGGAGTGAATAATAACCAATTGTAATTGGGGCCCTGAAACGATCCCCAAAGCTCTGGAAAAAGAATTTGAGTGAATTGAAATTCAGAAAAAGAATTAAGACCATCCAAACTACAAAACACTGGTTGAGATCAAGATAGAATACTCAAAGAAGATTCCCTGGATACTCGAGGAAACCTACTGTCCACTCAGGCCTCGCAGTGAATCAGCCAAGCTACGATAGGTGTGAAAACATAATAATTAATAAATAATAATAATAATATAATAATAATAATAATAAATGGGCAGGACCATCATCATCATCAATCATCCTCCATCATCATCTCCCACTACAGTACATTATTGGCCACTTTCAACTCTTTTAACTCATTAATCTGGATGAAGCTGGAAATGAGTGGAAGAAATCGAGACCATCCAGACTAAACAGCATTGTCAAGATCGTCTGAATAGGAACGCAGAACTGTCCTATAGACCTGGGATTTGCTGCCAATCAGCCTCCAGCGACCACCGGCTAATGACGGGTGTAAGTAAAGTAAAAGTCGTTGGGTTCGGCAATGTCGGTATCAGCCATGCAGCGAAGGGAGTATATCCCCTTTTCACTGGCGCTCTAGAACCAAGGAGATTATTTTAGTGTCTGAGGTGGAGGCACCACACTAACCATCAGCTTCCCTTACTTTACCGCACAGATCCCTTGTGGCTACTCATCGCTGAGTTGGCGATGGCCGTATCGAACTAGACCTTGTGGTTTCTAGCCGAACGTCTTCTACCGACTGAGCTAACCCGGCCCTAATAACTCAACAATATGCTTAGAAATGTACATTTGTATCCACAAATTCCACTAATCTCGCAGTAAAAAAAATTAAACCACCTATGCATATTGATGATAATAAAAAAATTACAAAAAATTAAAAAAGAGCTAGAAACCTGGTAGCAAAACCATATAGAATATACATGCAAGATATTAGGAATGGAATTCCGGAATTGAAAAATGTGCCGAAATAGGGACAAATACGTGGACCTTGCTAGAGAAATTAAAAAGCTGTGGAATATGAAAATGAAAAAGTGATACCAGTTTGTAAGTTGGTGCACTTTGGAACGGTCCGAAAAAAGGAATTGGTAAAGAAGACTTGAGGATCTGTTAAATTGAGACCAATCCAGAAATACTGCATTGCTGCAATTAGCTAAAATACTCAGAAGAGTCCGCAAGACTCCAGTGAATAAAATCAGTTAACGCTGGTGTGAAAACTCAAACGCATAAAGATTCTCTGGGACTTTGAAGATAAAAACGGATCACCTTAATCCCAGCAAGAATGACAGGGCCTAGTGTTGAATAAACAAAAAAGAAAGAACTTGTCAACTGTGGATTTTGCAGTCCAGCAGATCACAGGGTAAGCTAAAGGAAAATGAAAAATGGACAATATCTGTACTTGCCAGAAGAACTGAAAAAGTTATGGAATATGAAAGTGAAGTGATACCAATTGTAGTTGGTGCACTTGGAACGGTCCAACAAAAGGATTGGAAAGTTTGGAAATCAGAGGAAGATATGACCATTCAGAACAACTGCACTGTGCAATCTGCCAGAATACTCAGAAGAGTCCTGGAGACTGAAGGAACTTGCTGTCACCAGACTCCAGTTAAAGACCCATCAGTTAACACTGATTGAAAACTCAAAAGGAGTATAATAATAATAATAATAATAATAATAATAATAATAATAATAATAATAATTAAATACAGACGGATCACCTAATCCCGGCCAAGTAGACCAGACCTAGTTGATTAACAAGAAGAAAGAGAACCTGTTTATGGTGGATTTTGCATCCGGTGACCCCAACCGTGTGAAAGTGAAAGACAGCAAAAAGACAAAATACTTGACCTTACCAAAGAGAACTAAAAAAAAAACTTGTGCCAATTGTAATTGGTGCCCCTTGGAAACGTTCCCCAAAGTCTAGAAAAAGAAATTGGGGTGAATTGGAAATCAGAGGAAGAATCAAAGATCATCCCAAATTAACAGCACTTTTAAAGATCGGGCTATAACTTCAGAAGAGACATGAGGGGGCTTGCTGAACTCAGCTTCCATGAACCACCGGCTACGGCAGGTGTAAAAACCTCATAATAAATTATAAGATTAATACCACCAAACATCATCATCATCATCATCATCATCATCTCTCATTATACTACGACAGTAAAAGCGCTTATCAACAACTGTTAAGAAATAATAATAATAAATAATATAATAATAATAATAATAATAATAATAATAATAATAATGTGACTGTGAACCATGTACTTAAGCGAATGTAGCAACTAAGCACACAAAGAATACAAAACTAGGCATGCTGGTTTGGGAAGGTTGATCTACTGGGAAATTATGCAAAAAATTAGATTTTTGACCATACAACAAAATGGTATTTGCATAAACCAGAATCTGTTCTTGAGAATGAAACGCATAAAATTCTCTGGGGACTTTGAGAATAAAAACGGAACCATCTTATCCCAGCAAGAAGACCAGAACCTAGTATAGATTTAACAAAAAAGAAAGAAACTTGTCAACGGTGGATTTTTACAGTTTCAGCAGATCACAGGGCGAGCTGAAGGAAAACGAAAAGATGGACAAATACTGGGACCTGGCCAGAGAAACTGAAAAAGTTATGGATATGAAAGTCAAAGTTATACCAATTGGGTAGTTGGTGCACTTGGAACGGTCCCAAAAGGATTGGAAAGGGATGGAATCTGGAAATCAGAGTAAGAATTGAGACCATCCAGAATACTGCACTGCTGCAATTTTGCCAGACATACTCATGAAGAGTCCGTGGAGAAACCGAGGAGACTTTGCTTGTCAAAAATCAGACTCCACTGAAACCACGGTTTACGACAGGTTGTAAAAACCTCATAATAAATTTAGCAAGATTAATACCACAACCACACCGACCATCATTCATCATCAACATCATCATAAATTCCATTACTACTACAGAACCAGTAAAGCGCTTTCACTCTTTAAATAATAATCTATTAATAATGGAGATTCGCTTCCGGTTTTTGTCTGTAACAAAAAATTACGTTCACTGCTTACGTCAATTAACCCAACACATAATTATTTAAAGAGTTGAAAGCGCTTTTACTGTTCTGTAGTAGTAATGGAATTTATGATGATGATGATGATGATGATGGTGGTGGTGGTGGTATTAATCTTGTAATTTATTATTGAGGTTTTTACACTGTCGTAACCCGTGGTTCAGTGGAGTCTGATTGACAGCAAGTCTCCTCGGTTCTCCAGGACTCTTCTGAGTATTCTGGCAAATTGCAGCAGTGCAGTATTCTGGATGGTCTCAATTCTTACTCTGATTTCCAGATTTTCCAATCCCTTTCCAATCCTTTTGGGACCGTTCCAAGTGCACCAACTACAATTGGTATAACTTTGACTTTCATATTCCATAACTTTTTCAGTTCTCTGGCAAGGTCCAGGTATTTGTCCACTTTTCGTTTTCCTTCAGCTTCGCCCTGTGATCTGCTGAAACTGTAAAATCCACCAGTTGACAAGTTCTTTCTTTTTTGTTAATCCTATACTAGGTCTGGTCTTCTTGCTGGATAAGATGGTCCGTTTTATCTCAAAGTCCCAGAGAATTTTATGCGTTTCATTCTCAAGAACAGATTCTGGTTTATGCATATACCATTTTGTTGTATGGTCAAAATCTAATTTTTTGCATAATTCCCAGTAGATCACCTTCCCAAACCAGTCATGCCTAGTTTTGTATTCTTGTTTGTGCTAGTTTGCTACATTCGCTTAGTACATGGTTCACAGTCACATTATTATTATTATTATTATTATTATTATTATTATATTATTATTATTATTATTATCTTAACAGTTGAAAGCGCTTTTACTGTTCTGTAGTAGTAATGATGATGATGATGATGATGATGATGATGATGATGTTGGTGGTATTAATCTTATAATTTATTATTGAGGTTTTTACACCTGCCGTAGCCGGTGGTTCAGTGGAAGCTGAGTGACAGCAAGCCCCCTCATGTCTCTTCTGAGTATTTTAGCCGATCTTAAAAGTGCTGTAATTTGGATGATCTTGATTCTTCCTCTGATTTCCCAATTCACCCAATTTCTTTTCTAGACCTTTGGGAACGTTCCAAGGGCACCAATTACAATTGGCACAGTTTTTTTTTTTAGTTCTCTGGTAAGGTCCAAGTATTTGTCTTTTTGCTGTCTTTCACTTTCACACGGTGGTCGACCGGGATGGCAAAATCCACCAGATAACAGGTTCTCTTCTTCTTGTTAATCAATTCTAGGTCTGGTCTACTGGCCGGGATTAGGTGATCCGTCTGTATTAATATTATTATTATTATTATTATTATTATTATTTATTATTATATTATCTCCTTTTGAGTTTTCAACATCATGTTAACTGATGGTCTTTCACTGGAGTCTGGAGTGACAGCAAGTCTCCTCAGATCTCCAGGACTCTTCTGAGTATTCTGGCAGATTGCAGCAGTGCAGTGTTCTGAATGGTTTCAATTCTTCCTCTGATTTCCAAACTTTCCAATCCTTTTGGGACCGTTCCAAGTGCACCAACTACAATTGGTATCACCTTCACTTTCATATTCTATAACTTTTTCAGTTCTCTGGCAAGGTACAGATATTTGTCCATTTGTTCATTTTCCTTTAGCTTCACCCTGTGATCTGCTGGAACTGCAAAATCCATCAGTTGACAAGTTCTTTCTTTTTTGTTTATCAACACTAGGCCTGGTCTTCTTGCTGGGATAAGGTGATCCGTTTTTATCTCAAAGTCCCAGAGAATTTTTTTGCGTTTGAGTTTTCACACCAGCGTTAACTGATTTTATTTCACTGGAGTCTGCAGGACTCTTCTGAGTATTTTAGCTAATTGCAGCAATGCAGTATTCTGGATGGTCTCAATTTACAGATCCTCAAGTCTTCTTTACCAATCTTTTTCGGACCGTTCCAAAGTGCACCAACTACAACTGGTATCACTTTCATTTTCAATTCCACAGCTTTTTAATTCTCTAGCAAGGTCCACGTATTTGTCTATGGCACATTTTTCAATTCCGAATTCCATTCTATATCTTGCCTGTATATTCTAATGGTTTGTACCAGGGTTTCTAGCTCTTTTTTAATTTTTTGTAATTTTTTTTTATATCATCAATATGCATAAGGTGGTTTATTTTTTTTTCTGCGAGTTAGTGAATTTGTGGTTACAAATGTACATTTTCTAAGCATATTGTTGAGATATTAGGGCGGGTTAGCTCAGTCGGTAGAGCGTTCGGCTAGAAACCACAAGGTTCCTAGTTCGATACCGGCCATCGCCAACTCAGCGTATGAGTAGCACAGGGATCTGTGCGGTAAAGTAAGAAGCTGATGGTAGGTGTGGTGCTCCACCTCAGACACTAAAATAATCTCCTTGGTCTAGCGCCAGTGAAAAGGGGATATACTCCCTCGCTGCATGGCTGATACCGACATTAGGCCGACCCAACGACTTTTACTTTACTTACACCCGTCTTAGCCGGTGGTTCGCTGGAGGCTGATTGGCAGCAAGACTCCCCAGGTCTATAGGACAGTTCTGGTTCTATTCTAGACGTCTTGACAATGCTGTAGTCTGGATGGTCTCGATTCTTCCACTCATTTCCAGTTCATCCAGATTAATGAGTAAAGAGTTGAAAGGGCCAATAATGTACTGTAGTAGGGATGATGATGATGAGGATGATGATGATGATGATGGTCCTGCCATTTATTATTATTATTATTATTATTATTATTATTATTATTATTATTTGTTTCACACCTATCGTAGCTGGTGATTCACTGGAGGCTGAGTGACAGTAGGTTTCCTCGAGTATCAGGATCTTCTGAGTATTCTATCTGATCTCAACAGTGTTGTAGTTTGGATGGTCTTAATTCTTCTTCTGATTTTCAATTCACTCAAATTCTTTTCCAGAGCTTTGGGGATCGTTTCAGGGCCCCAATTACAATTGGTTATTATTTACTCCTTTTGAGTTTTCACATCAGCATTAGCTGATGGTCTTTCACTGGAGTCTGAGTGACAGCAAGTCTCCTCAGGTCTCCAGGACTCTTCTGAGTATTCTAGCCGATCCAACAGTGTTGTAGTTTGGATGGTCTCGATTCTTTCTGATTTCCAATTCACCCAGATTCTTTTCCAGAGATGAAATGGCTGAGACTATTCTGTAGTAGTAGGGATGATGATGATGATGAGGATGATGAGATGATGATGAATTTCACTCCTTGCGAGTTTTTTTTAACACCAGATGGACACCCACTGAAGTCTGAGTGGCAGCAAGTCTCCTCCGGTCTCTAGGACTTTTCTAAGAATTCTAGCCGATCTTAACAATGCTGTTGTCAGGATGGTCTCGATTCTTCCTCACATTTCCAATTCCTCCACTCTTTTTCCCAAACCTTTATGAGGGCATCAACTTCAAATGATATCCACTTCACCTTCATGGAGCATTCTTTTCAGTTCTCTCTCTCAAGTATTTGTCAACCCTGTCGGTGGGGGTTAGAATACACGACTGCACCTCTGCAGAGGGGTTAGACTTCCCCAATGGGGCCACCTGTTCGTCGTGGGTGACGTCCCGTGGTGCTTAAGGATGGAACGCAGGTGGCTGAGCAGTCCATGACATGCAACACTCCATTTAAGCCCTTACTTAGGTTAGACGGGCGGCCGGAGAAGCACCCCCGATCAATCGGCTGGTCACGTCAAGCCTATCACCTATATGATTGCCCCAAATGGAAGTGCGTGGTGTAATGGTTAAAGTCATGGGAAATGGACTCCTCGCCCGAGTTCAAATCCTGGATGTGGTAATTGCATTTCATTTAGCGCTAATATCCTTGGGAAAGGTATGAATCCTACTCTCCCTCCAGATCTCTTATGGATAAATAGTAAGGCAGACCGGGCTCTTTAACCTTGGTTAGGCAACTGGTCTAGGAGAAGGAAAACTCTGATTCAAACCTGTTAAACTCCGTTTAAGAAATTGACTTTGTATCACATCCTGCTCGTGCGGAGAGTTGGTAAATATATTATGATTGCCCCACCCTATTGCCCTTATGGAAAGCCCCAACCCTTTTTATCATATGGGTACTAGAAGGCGGTGGCTGAGGGTCTTCTTGTCCTGGGAATGACATTAATATTTATCTGATGGTGAGATTCCAGTTACATGGAACAATTTTTATTTATAAACGATGTCCCTATGAAAATCTGGGTTAGATTTGCCTCAAAACAGCCCATGTTATTAATGCGTTTAAAATTCTGAAAGGTGTCTTATACATCACTAAGAAATAAAGGTTACATAATTTATGGTGTGGTTGAGCATACTTGGTTTTAACAAAACCAAATTGATAAATAATTACTTGGTGTTTGATCTCTAATATTATTGTTTATTTCCTACGTATTAAACCATCTATGAGGATTTTACATATACCAATTAAAGTATAATGAAAATAAGTGTAACTATCTATATGCGTTTCATTTGATTTCGTTAGTTTTTCAAATTTAATATTGTTAAGTTTCTGACCGCCATCATTGGCCAGTTGAAAAGGACTTAAAGTAAGTAAGTCCTGAGCTATAGAATCCTTTGGTAAGTGAATAAGTCCTGCGTTATGGAATCTACGTAGTGTCAAAGGTCAGCGATATAATCTATGTTCCGTCGTCCACGATGGTTGAAGGCAATTGAGTGTAGTTAGAATCCGAACAGCCTGTATAATAATTATAACAGCAGCAGAGTACTGCCAGTGATTGGCCAAGAAGTTGGTCACATGGTTGTCGGCGAGTCTATAAGTACAAGTGGGCATTTGACAGACGCCTTATACACAAAACGCCAACAAATATATTCATTACATTAAAACTTAAATACTTACGCATGTTCTTGCTAGTATTTAGAATAGTTTAAATACAACTTTTCAAAAAGTCGATTGTATCCTGCTTGAAATACCATATATATATATTATATATTATATATATATAATATATATATATATATCTTAGGAAAGATATAATCTCATACTCACACGCGTAAACAACTTGCGCAATGAACCAGCTGTTCGTTTCACCCACGCATCAACACGAACCGACACGTTCTTAGGGCACATGCAGTGTCCCAGCAAGGCAAGGTGCTGATTCTTCTTTTTTTCTGTCAGTTTCAAACGACCCACCCTCCTGGTGCTCGTAAGAAGACAGCAAAGAAGATAAACAAATCTAGGTGGTTTAAATAACAGGTTGGGCTATTCAATTGTGTATCTTGGCCAAGTCAATTCCTAGGATTCTCATTGGCTGCTGGGTTTAGTGTGGATACTTTTATCCGTATATACCTGTAAGATTCAAAGGTTATGACAAAGTCATAACTCGTTGAAACGCAAACAAATCCCGACAAAGGTTGAGGGACAAAACTTTAATATGGTACAGCACACGAAATACACAAGGATACATAAATTACATAGAAGTGTACATGAAACATACATACGTATACAATAGTAATATGAACATAAAAGCAACAGACATGAGACTGAAGTAGTCAATGCTGGAAATCACTTACAGTAATGTAAGGGGGGGGGCAAGCCCCACCAAGAAAGGGGTAGGTTAAGACTACCTCATTGTGTCTCGTAGGTCGAGCAGCAGGCAAAAGGAAGAGAAATTCAAAACAGCCGCTTAAATACACGAGGCCCCTAGCGGGAACCAGCGACATTAAAAGGGCAGACAACTCCACCAGGCAAATACGAAAATAACCCCTACATACCCAACACTTTACTGTGTTCTGGCTGTTTGTGCAGAGTCTATACGTTACACTGTCATTTTCTCTTCTTGTCTGTCATATATGTGATAGAAGGCGGTGGCTGAGGGTCTTAGTCACCTGGGTATGACGTTAAATTCTATCTGATGGTGAAGTTCTAATTCTGGAGCTCTGGGGAATGTAGATTACCCCTTTAGCGCCATTATCCCAGGTCCACTCTGACCTATTAGGGTTCCATATATGGGTTAGATAGATATAAAATGAAATTTAAAAATGTGTTTAAGAAAATTCAGTTTAAACATCGAATACCCATCAAGAATGATAAGACAAAATGTCGTCGTCATAAAATACCCAACAAGGGTTGAAATGCCATAAAAACCAGCCAGCCAACCAACCAACCAACCAACTGAAAAAGGAAGAAGTAAATTCGAAACATTTAAAACAGGTAAATGAAGGAAGGGTGACCAAGTTCAATCCATAGCAAATCGAGTTCGATCCTTATATTAAATACTAGATTATCATTTTAGGTTGTGTTTGTTATTTATTTAACTTTGTTTTTTGTTGCAATGGTGTCTGTCATTTTCTTTTAAGTTTCCCCTCCCCTCGTACAATTTGTCTGTCTGTATTTTCATGTTGATTATGAAGAGTAATAATTTAACATTGTTTATCTGTCTGTAACCGAAACTATATTACTATCCAAGTCATAATCCCTTAGTTATTTACGTCACATTCTCCATGATTAATTTTTTATTTAACCTCAATTATTAATAGAATAAGTTTATATTATTAATACCGATGACCAAATCTAAATACGAATAACATGCAACTGTATTTATATATACAACAAAATAGCGGTTTACAGTGTGAAGGGAAAGGCTAATTTGCATATTGAAATCAAAAATTGGATTTTAGTAAATATGTGTTTAGTATTATTGACTTCTAATTGTTTGATTTTATCTTAATAAATATGACAAAAATCTCTTTACTGTAATTTTAGTCTTTACTTCCTATTTTAACTAAATAGATAAATTAGGTTTGGTTTCTATTAGGTTGGTTTGTTTTGTTTTACGGCATATCAACCTCAGTGGTCATTTAATGCCGATAAGTTTTGAAATAAATCATTCTTAATGGATAATACAATTTTGTATAAATACATGTTCAATTTAACCCATAGATGGGACCCTAACAGGTACTACCACTTCAGAGTGGACCAGGGACCATGGTGATGAAGGGTGCTCCACATTCCCCAAACCTCCAAACTGGAACCTCACCATCAGATAGAGTTAACGTCATTCCCAGGACATGTAGACCGCAGCCACCGCCTTCTAGCACCCATATGATAAAAAGGGGTGGGGCTTGCCATAAGGGCAATAGGGTTGGGAAAATCAATAGGTGTTAGGGCTTGACGTGACCAGCCGATTGATCGGAGGGGGCCTCTCCGACGCCGGTAGCCCAAGATAGGGCAAAGTGGAGTATTGCATGTCATGAACTGCTCATCCACCTGGGCTCTATCCTTAACATCACAGGTCGCCACCCACGGCTACAGGTGGCCCCATTGGGGGAGTCTTACTCCTCTGCAGAGGTGCAGTAGGTGCATTCTAACGCCCCAGCGACAGGGCGAGATAAATTAGGAAAATCAAGCTTGAAAGACGAAGGTGGTGGAAAAGTAAGTTGTTCTATTTTTCGATTATACCTACCTCTGTTTCAAATCTTTTTATTAGCTTCTTATTTAGTTTCATTAGCTTTCTTGTTTAATATGATATTTTATTACATTAAAACTTTGATCTTGCACCTGGGTGCATTTATTGCTTGTGAAGAGTAATGTTTTTTTTCTTGTTTTTTTTGCAGTTACTGACTGGGGGTGGGGATGTTAAGGTTTGCCAAGTGACGAACCACCCCTGCATCTTTCAGTCCATCATCGAATTAAGATACGCGAAAAATATTTTTCAAGATGGCGAAGACGCAGAACGCAGATGGAAAACGAAACTGGAATTCGAGTTCGAATTCCATTCGAGGCTTCATGCCAATTATAATTTTAACTTACCTTTCCACCCGTTCCACCATTATTATTTTCATTCACAATCTATTTTTCTTTCAATTTCCATTCTTTTCATTCCATATTCTATTTTTCATTTCAATCCCTTTTTCATTCACAAATTCTATTTTCTTTCAATCCTTTTTCATTCATTACATTCTATTTTTCTTTCAACCCATTTAGTTTCATTCATTCATTCTATTTTTCTTTCATCCCTTTTTTCATTCCAAAATTCTATTTTTCTTTCACCCCTTATTTTCATTCACAAATTCTATTTTTCTTTCAATCCCTTTATTTTTCATTCACAAATTCACTTTTTTCTCAATCCTTTATTTTTCATTCACAATTTATTTTTCTTTCAATCCTTTATTTTTCATTGAACATTCTATTTTTCTTTCATATCCCTTTATTTTTACATTGAACAATTATTTTCTTTCATATTTTTTCATTCACTTCTTTTTTCTTTACCTTTATTTTTCATTCACATTCTATTTATTTTCTAAACTACTCTTTTATATCATTGACACATTTTATTTTTCTTTCAATCCTTTTATTTTTTCATTGACACATTCTATTTTTCTTTCAATCCCTTTTATTTTCATTCACATTCTATTTTTCTTTCAATCCTTTTTCATTCACAAATTTCTTTTTCTTTTAATCCCTTTTTCATTCACAAATTCTATTTTTCTTTCAATCCCTTTTTCATCACAAATTCTATTTTTCTTTCAATCCCTTTTTCATTCATACATTCTACTTTCTTTCAACTCCATTTATTTTTCATTCATTATTCTATTTTTCTTTCAACCATTTATTTTTCATTCACAAATTCTATTTCTTTCAATCCCTTTTTCATTCATACATTCTACTTTTCTTTCAACCCATTTATTTTTCATTCATTCCATTCTATTTCTTTCAACCCATTTATTTTTCATTCACAATCTATTCTTTCCATATCCTTTATTTTCATTCACACATTTTCTTTCCTATTTTCTTCAACCTTTTTATTTTTCATGACACATTTCTATTTTTCTTTCAATCCTTTTATTTTCATTGACACATTCTATTTTTCTTTATCCTTATTTTTCCATTCCACACATTTATTTTTCTTCAATCCTTTTTTCATTCACAAATTTTCTTTTTCTTTTAATCCCTTTTTCATTCACAAATTTCTAATTTTCTTTCAATCCCTTTCTTCATTCACCAAACTTTTTCCTTTTTCTTTCAATCCCTTTTTCATTCACAATTCTATTTTTCTTTCATCCTTTATTTTTCATTCACACATTCTATTTTTCTTTCATGTTATTTATTTTTTTATTTACAACTTTTATTCTTTCCATATTATTATTATTATTATATTATTATTATTATTATTATATTATTATTATTATTATA
>CM042171.1:37001037-37011037 GCA_023376005.1 Doryteuthis pealeii
ATGACTAATTTAAGTAGTAAACTATACAAGATGCGTAAGATGATAAGGTAGTAAGACATCTGTACGTCATTGGATTAGAGTGATTTTCGTCTGTAAGTCACTTATGCCACTTTTTTTTTATGTTTCTATAGCTACAACAAAGTGACAAGCAAATCAACTGGTGACTATACAAAAAGCAGGTTTTATTTCTTAGACTTTTCCTGTCAAAGGATTCCTACATGTCAGCGGAGGTTTTATGCTGGAGTTTCCTTCTCCACTATTTGATATTAGAATTAATGAAAGAGGGTTTGAGAGCCAAACATTATTCCTGTGACGAGGACTTGAAAGTGATACATTGTTTTTATTTCTAACTCAGACGGTGTGAGAAAAAAAGACAGATAATACAGCTTGTAAATAAAATTTTATAAAACACACACAAGCTGAGATCTACGAATTTTTGAAAAACACCTGTACTGTCTGAAATTAATTAATCGGTATCGTGTTACATATTAATTGGATCCCTATTACATTTTTAAGGTAGCGTAGAAATCATTATGGCAATCAGTATAGCTGATGGCCTTGAGAGTGAGTGACAGCGTTTGACCTCACTCTGACCTTGCGTTCTGGGGATGATCGTGAGAATCGGAAGGCAATAGAAGGCCCTTCCGGTTTAAGGAGTAAGCAACTCAGTTAGAGTTAGGACTTAGAAGCGAAGCTTGCAAGATGTGAGACTCACTGCGTGATTGTCTGGTCTGGGGTTCTACGAATAAAGTAACATCAAAAGTAAATCGAAGTCTTGTTGTTATTACTAAAAGCTATCAATGACACAAGGCTTCTGATAAGGAACGATCCCCAACAGACCAGACCCGGAACCCTCAATAGAAAGACCAGACCATTAGAAGATATACCAGATCCGGCCAGAAGAATAGACAACAAGGATAAGAAGTAAGAGAGTATATAACATATAGATATATAGTGCCGGTAAAGAGGTATGCAACATATACCTATTTGGTACCGTCAAAGAAAAGGCACTACGTAACAATCGTTATGAAATGGCCAAAAGAAGAAAAAAAAACACACCGAAATAGTAGTCTAAGTTATATGTAGAAAGTGCTCAATACATTTAGTAGAGCAAAATTATAAGGACCTGAAGGAGTCAGAAGCTACCTACCATGGTATTACCTAAATGGCTAATTAGGATAATTCCGTTTAGCTGAAACCTAAGTAAGTAGTTTCTGATTACCTTCAGGTCCTTTATATATATATATATATATATATATATATATATATATATATATAATACTAAAGCTGAGTTAATCAACTTTTGCTTCCTAAAGGCCTTTTTACTGTTTAGTTTAATGACATGAAGATAAATTATTCCTTACTTTTAGGATTGAATTATGTTTGAAGAAAAAAAGAGTCGTCTGCGAAATCACAAGGATAGTGTCAAATGCTACTGTTACTCAAGTATGTTTACTATGTAGCATATCCTTTAGGAGTTTCAGTGGACTGAGAAGTCATATTCGTGCTTGCACCCTATCGGGAGTTTGCAAATAATAATAATAATAATAATAATAATAATAATAATAATAATAATAAAGAAGACCAGACCTAGAGTTGATAAACAAAAAAGAAAGAACTTGTCAACTGGTGGATTTTGCAGTGCCAGCAGATCACAGGGTAAAGCTAAAGGAAAATGAAAAAATGGACAAATATCTGGACCTTGCCAGAGAACTGAAAAAGTTATGGAATATGAAAGTGAAAGTGATACCAATTGTAGTTGGTGCACTTGGAACAGTTCCAAAAGGATTAGAAAAGGGTTTGGAAAGTTTGGAAATCAGAGGAAGGATTGATACCATTCAGAACACTGCACTGTTGCAATCTGCCAGAATATTCAGAAGAGTCCTGGAGACCTGAGGAGACTTGCTGTCACCCAGACTCTAGTTAAAGACCATCAGCTAATGCTGATTTGAAAACTCAAAAGGAGTAAATAATATAATAATAATAATAATAATAATAATAATAATAATAATAATAAAAGAACAGGATATGGTATTTGTTGTTACGATGTGGTCACCTATCTGAGTAATGACTAGTATACCTTACATTACTAACGTTACCTGTTGTTACTATGTAGTCACCTAAGTAATGACAGGGCTCATTATTGCTTAACTTTTTATTTACTAAAATACACCTTACATTACTAACGTTACCTGCAGTTACTATGTGGTTACCTATCTAAGTAATGATCAGGATCCTCATTGCTTAACTTATTTACTAAAGTATACCTTACATTACTAACGTTCTCTGCTTTTACTATGTAGTCACCTATCCAAGTCATGACCAGGCTCATCATTGCTTTACTTGTACTTTACTAAAATATACCTTGAGTTATCTGCTGTTACTATGTGGTCACCCATCCAAGTCATCACCAGGATTATCATTGCTTAACTTGTTATTTATTAAAATATATTTTACGTTACCTGCTGTTACTATGTGGTCACCCATCCAAGTAATGATCAGAATCCTCATTGCTTAACTTGTTATTTACTAAAATATACCTTACATTACTAACGTTCTCTGCTGTTTCTATGTAGTCACCTATCCAAGTAATGACCAGGCTCATCATTGCTTAACTTGTTATTTACCAAAATATACTTTACGTTACCTACTGTTACTATGTGGTCACCCATCCAAGGAATGACCAGGATTATCATTGCTTAATTTGTTATTTACCAAAATATACTTTACGTTACCTACTGTTACTATGTAGTCACCCATTTAAGTAATGACCAGGATTATCATTGCTTAACTTGTTATTTACCAAAATATACTTTACGTTACCTACTGTTACTATGTGGTCACCCATACAAGTAATGACCAGGATAATCATTGCTTAACTTGTTATTTACTAAAATATACCTTACGTTAAATGCTGTTATTATGTGGTCACCCATCTAAGTAATCACCAGGATTATCATTGCTTGACTTGTTATATACCAAAATATACCTTACGTTACCTGCTGTTACTATGTAGTCACCCATCCAAGTAATGACCAGAATCCTCATTGCTTAACTTGTTATTTACTAAAGTATACCTTAGGTTACCTGTTGTTACTATGTGGTCACCCATCCAAGTAATGACCTGGCTCATCATTGCTTAACTTGTTATTCGCTAAAATATATCTTACTGTGACACATTATGCCTTAGATTGCTATCTGTACCTGTTGTTACTATGCGGTCACCTATTTAAGTAATGACCTGGCTTATCATTGCTTAACTTGTTATTTACTACGATTTGTTTAGTCTGGCCCATAGGCCGTCGATAGCTTATTTATAGTGGCCGTTCTAAATTAAGTGGTTACCCACCCAAGTACTGAACAGGTTTATCATTGCTTAACTTTCAAAGTTTCTTTTAAAGTAAACTGAAAAAAATGTTATCTGGGAAGTAAGGAGAGATATAAGTCAAATAATTGGGCACCTCATGTGGTGTAATAGTTAACAAGCCAGATTGGCAGTCCATTGTTAGTGAGGTTGATTCTCACTGGGTGCCCCATAATTCTGGCCTTGTGCCACATCGAAGCAAAGCTTAGTAAATAACTATATTCCGTGTCAGGACACCTCACCTGGTATAATGGTTAACAAGCTAGATTGGCAGTCCATTGTTAGTGAGTTTGATTCTCACTGGGTGCCCCATAATTCTGGCCTTATGCCACACTTATGCTAAGCTTCTTAAACCACTCTTACTTATCTGTCATCTACAGGAGCACCTCACGTGGTGAAATGGTTAACAGCTGGGTTAGCATTATTAGTGAATTTGTTTCTCACTGGACACCCTCATAATTCTGGCCTTGTGCCACATCTAAACTAAGTGAATAAATAAAAGAGTTGTTAGGGCGCCTCATGTGGTGCATTGATTAGTTAACTTTATTAGCAGACAATTGTTAACGAGTTTTATTCTCACTAGGTGCTCCATACATCTGGCCTTGTGTCACATCTAAACTGAGTTCAGTTCTCACTAGGTGCTCCATTCATATGGCCTTATGCCACAACTAAGCGACTTAGTAAAATGTCTATGATGTTCCGCTTGGGTACCTCACATGGTGTAATGGTTTGCAAGCAATGTTAGCAGACCATTGTAAAGTGAATTCAAATCTCGCCCCATACTTCTGGCCTTGTACCACATATGCAGTTGGTTTAGTTAATGACTGACTATAAGTAAAATATTTACTTATTTCTGTATATTAATATGCGTGTTCCTTAATCTTCCGTCCGTTGTCATCTTGCAACACGATCTGGTTAAAAATGAGACCGTCCTAATTGTTCAAGATGCAATGCAACAAATGTAAATACTAATTATCTGGTGATGCTTATCCGTCGAATTCTTATTTCTTATGACTGTTGTCACCTCAGCTAAATAATAGACCATTCCGTTTTATTATAAAGAAAGAAAGGGCATTCTACACAGAAAAAAGTGAAAAGAAAGAAAGAAACAGAGAAGAAATGGAAAGAAAGAAAGAAAGAAAGAAAGAAAGAAAGAAAGAAAGAAAGAAAGAAAGAGAGGAGAAAGATAGAGAGAGGGAATGAGAACGCGAAATCAATAATGCTATTCTATTTCAATCGATGATGAAAAGACGGAAAGAAAGAAACAACAGAGAGAGAGGGGGTTAAATCAAGATTATTATACCTTTTACATATTGAACTATTTGACAATGGCTCTTAAGTAAACATATCAAACGTTGTAATAATTAAATTATCATACTGTGATATATCCACAGGTCCTGCCAGTAAGTATAATAACAAACAAAAAATATTGGTTTCTTCTTCAACAATGATGAAAATATGAAAAGAAGGAAAGAAAGAAAATAAGAGAGAGAGAAAAAGTTAAATCAAAATTATAATACTTTTTACATATTGAACTATTTAGCAATAGCTCTTAAGAAAACATATCAAACGTTGTAATAATTAAATTACCATACTGTGATATATCCACAGGCCCTGCTAGCCAAGATTATTATACTTTTTATATATTGAACTATTTAGCAGTAGCTCTTAAGCAAACATATCAAACGTTATAATAATTAAATTTTCATAATGTGGTATATCTACAGGTCCTGTTAGTCAAGATTATTATACTTTTTACATATTGAACTATTTAGCAATAGCTCTTAAGCAAACATATCAAACGTTGTAATAATTAAATTTTCATAATGTGGTATATCTACAGGTCCTGTTAGTCAAGATTATTATACTTTTTACATATTGAACTATTTAGCAATAGCTCTTAAGCAAACATATCAAACGTTGTAATAATTAAATTATCATAATGTGATATATCTACAGGTCCTGCTAGTCAAGATTATTATACTTTTTACATATTGAACTATTTAGTAATAGCTCTTAAGCAAACATATCAAACGTTGTAATAATTAAATTATCATAATGTAGTATATCAACAGGTCCTGCTAATCAAGATAATTATACTTTTTACATATTGAACTATTTGGCAATAGCTCTTAAGTAAACATATCAAACGTTGTAATAATTAAATCATTATAATATAGTATATCCACAGGTCCTGCTAGTCAAGATTATTATACTTTTTACATATTGAACTATTTAGCTCTTAAGAAAACAAATCAAACGTTGTAATAATTGAATTATCATAATGTGGTATATCTACAGGTCCCGCTAGTCAAGATTATTATACTTTTTACATATTGAACTATTTGGCAATAGCTCTTAAGTAAACATATCAAACGTTGTAATAATTAAATTATCCTAATGTAGTATATCCACAGGTCCTGCTAGTCAAGATTATTATACTTTTTACATATTGAACTATTTAGCAATAGCTCTTAAGTAAACATATCAAACGTTGTAATAATTAAATCATCATACTGTGGTATATCCACAGGTCCCGCTAGTCAAGATTATTATACTTTTTACATATTGAACTATTTAGCAATAGCTCTTAAGCAAACATATCAAACGTTGTAATAATTAAATCATCATACTGTGGTATATACACAGGTCCCGCTAGTCAAGATTATTATACTTTTACATATTGAACTATTTGGCAATAGCTCTTAAGAAAACATATCAAACGTTGTAATAATTAAATTATCATAATGTAGTATATCCACAGGTCCTGCTAGCCAAGATTATTATACTTTTTACATATTGAACTATTTAGCAATAGCTCTTAAGCAAACATATCAAACGTTGTAATAATTAAATTATCATAATGTGGTATATCTACAGGTCCTGTTAGTATTTACTTATTTTGCCGGGGAAATGGAATTTGTAAAACCGGTGAGACATTTAGATCTACTACCTCTCTACCCGGCTTCCCGAATCTTCCAGCCGGTCCCACCCCGGCAACCACCCGTGCTTCCTCCCATTTTTTTGTTTTTTGTTTTGTTTTTTTTGTTTTTGTTGTTTTTACTAATGACAACACTGTTTTCTAAATAACAACTGACAGTACAGCAATGACGATTCTTCAGAGTTTGGTGATAGTGATAAGTTGGTCGGTACCAAGTACTGGGAGGAGGCGGATGAGTTCGGGGTGGCAGGTGTGGGTCATAATAAAATGAGAAAAAAAAATGTTTTCACGAAAGATGCGATTCTAGCAGGATCCTGTTCCCACGGCTCAGATATACACCGTCACTCTACCGCCTGGTCTCACCCACCTACCTTAGCGCACCCCCCACCCCCTCACCCTCGGTCGCCTTGCCGTACCCCCCCACCCCTCATCATCCTTAACTAAACCGCAAGCCTGTCACCTTGACTTGTACCTTCCAACGCGCACAAAAATTCTCCATCCTCATCTATATTCCTACACCGACAGTATCACCGCCACCAGCGCCGCCGCCGCCGACACAGACACCGACCGCCTACCACCCTTCCTCTTTAAGCTGCCCCATTCCTACAGAGTCACCCATCCTCCGCCTCTGGTAACACTGCCACACACCCCACCCCACCCACACCACCGATACCCTCTCTGACATCCCAGACGCTGCCATCACCCAAGGTGGAGGAAAGAAGAAGAAGAAGAAGAAGAAGAAGAAGAAGAAGAAGAAGAAGAAGAAGAAGAAGAAGAAAGGGAAGTTGACATAGAGGAGGAGTAAGAGTCTAAAGATGGAGAGTCAAATAGAAGAAGAAGAAGAAGAAGAAGAAGAGAAGAGAAGAAGAAGAAGAAGAAGAAAGAAGAGAGGAAGAGTCGAAAGAGGGAGAGCACATGAAAAGAAGAAGAAGAAGAAGAAGAAGAAGAGAGGGAAGAGTCGAAAGAGGGAGAGACAAATGAAGAAAAAGAAGAAGAAGAAGAAGAAGAAGAAGAAGAAGAAGAAGAAGAAGAAGTTGACGTAAAGAGGGAAGAGTCGAAAGAGAGAGAGTCAAAATGCAAACGAAGAAGAAGAAGAAGAAGAAGAAGAAGAAGAAGAAGAAGAAGAAAACAGAGTTGTTGTCATAAACTTTTTGGTCTCCGTCATCTCTTCCTCTGCCTCCCTCATCTTTCCCCCCATCCCCCCTTTCGTTCTCTCTCTCTCTCTCTCTCTCTCTCTCTCTCTCTCTCTCTCTCTCTCTCTCTCTTCTCCATTTTACCTACCCACTACACTCCATCATTTCGTCGTGCCTCTGTCCTCTTCATCTCTTTGCGTTACACGTTGTCTGGAATAGCAAGGGTAATAGACTGCAATCGTCTCTGTTCACAGAAAAATCGGTAACTTTAAATCCTAACTTTGGCGAGACCCCTACCGTTAGCCTCCCCCTCCCCTCCCCCCACCCCCGGGGCTGTGAAAGTTAGGAAGGTAGGAACTGGCTAGAAACGGTACGTCTCTTACTTACTACTTAGATAGGTAGGTTGGTAGTAGTCATAGTGCTGGTAACAGTGATAATGATAAAAGGATGTTGGTGGTTGTGGGGGGATAATCAGGTCGTTACTAGTTACTTTGACAGATAGGCGTCTTCTATCTTCTGGGAAAAAGAGAGAGGGGGGAGAAGGAGAGAGAGAGAAAGAGAGAGAGGGGGGAGAGAAGGAGAGAGAGAGAGAGAGAAGAGAGAGAGAGAGAGAGAGAGAGAGAGAGAGAAAGAGAGAGACTGTACTAAAAATGAAATTCGCCAACAATTTTTGTCAAGTTCTGCACAATTTTGTGGACTTTATCAT
Source organism: Doryteuthis pealeii (assembly GCA_023376005.1). NCBI lineage: Eukaryota > Metazoa > Mollusca > Cephalopoda > Myopsida > Loliginidae > Doryteuthis > Doryteuthis pealeii. The sequence goes on from CM042171.1 coordinate 37,009,182, forward strand.
TTTTTCTTCTTTTTCGTTCACTTCCTTCCTTTTTTTTATTTATTTATTTATTTTTCACTTTTTTATTACATTTTTTTTTTCATTTTTGCTTTTATTCCTTGTTTTGTTTTTAGGGGGAATTCTTTACCACCTTACGTGGCTCCCGATTTTAGAACTTTCTTTCTTTCTTTCTTTCTTTCTTTCTTTCTTTTTACTTTCCTTCTTTCTTTCTTTCCTCTTTCTGTCTTCCTTTCTTTCTATCCTCCTTTCTTTCTTTCTTTCTTTCCTTTTTTCTTTCTTTCTTTCTTTTCTCCTTTTTTTCTTTCTTTCTTTTTTCTTTCCTCTTTTCTTTCTTTCTTTCTTTTACCACCTTACGTGGCTCCCGATTTTAGAACTTTCTTTCTTCCTTTCTTTCTTCCTTTCTGTCTTTCTTTCTTTCCATCTTTCTTTCTTTCCTCTTTCTTTCTTTCTTCCTTTCTCCTTTCTTTCTTTCTTTCCCCCTTTCTTTCTTTCTTTCTTTCTTTCTTTCTTTCTTCCTTTCTTTCTTCCTTCCTTTTCCATTTCTTCTCCCTTTCTTTCTTTTCTTTTTCTTTCTTTCTTCCATCCTATTTTTTCTTCCTTTCTTTCTTTCTGTTTTCTTTCTTTTTTTTTCTTTCTTTCTTTTTCTTTTCCATTTCTCCGTTTTTTTCTTTCTTTTTTCTTTCATCCTTTCTTTCTTTCTTCCTTTCTTTATTCTTTCTTTCTTTTTTCCTCTTTTTCTTTTTTCTTTCTTTTTTCTTTTCCATTTCTTCTCATTTTCTTTCTTTTCTATCTCTTTTTTCTTTCTTCCTTCCTTTCTTTCTTTAAATACCCTTTTAGGTATCTTGATGATCCACGAAGACTTGTTTTCTTTCAAATACTTCCTTTCCTTCGTATATTATTTCGTATATCATACTTTTCATTCATTCATTCTTTATAATTCATTTTCGTTCTTTATTTCTATATTTCTTTATTCTTTCTTTCTGTTTTCTTCTTCATTTTCTACTCTCTGTCTCTCTCTGTCTTTTACTCTCTCTCTCTCTCTCTCTCTCTCTCTCTCTCTCTCTCTCTCTCTCTCTCTCTCTCTCAATGTGTCTTTCCTCTCTATTTTTCTGTCTTTCTCTTTCTTTCTTTATTTTTCTCTCTCTCGCAGTGTCTTCTTTCTTTCTTTCTTTCTTTCTCTTTTTCTCTAGGTGTCTTTCTCTTTCTTTCTTTCTCTCTCCCTCTCTCTCTTTCTTTTCTTTTTATTTATTTCTTTCTTTCTTTCTTTCTCTCTTTCTCTTTCTCTCTAGATGTCTTTCTCTTTCTTTCTCCCTCCTCTCTCTTTTTCTTTCTTTCTTTCTTTCTTTCTTTCTTTCTTTCTCTCTTTCTCTTTCTCTCTAGGTGTCTTTCTCACTCTTTCTTTCTTTTCTTTTTCTTTCTTTCTCTTCTCAGCATTTTCCTTTTTTTATCTTATTTTCATTACTTCGTTCTCCGGTTTTCTTTCCTTATTTCTTCTTTCTTTCTTTCTTTCTTTCTTTCTTCATGTTCTTTCTTTCTTCCTTCCTTTCCCTTTCTTTACCTTTCTTTCTCTTGGTTCTTTTCAATCTATATAAGGTAATTTTCTTCTTTCATTTTCATTCTACATCTTTTCTTTTTATTTCTTTCACTTCCTCGCTTAACATCTTTCTCTTGTTCTTCCTTCCTTTCTTCCTTTCTTTTTTCTTTCTCTACTTCAGTTCTTTCTTTCTTTCTTTCTTTCTTTTGTTCTTTATTTATCTATTTCTCTACTTCTCTTCTGTTCTTTCTTTCTTCAACTTGATTTTCTTTCTTTTCATTCCATCTTAATTTCCAACCTTTTTCTTTTCGTTCGTTTACCT
>CM042171.1:37016037-37041037 GCA_023376005.1 Doryteuthis pealeii
AACCCTAACCCTAACCCTAACACTAAACCCTAACCATAACCCTAAACCCTAACCCTAACCCTAACCCCGTCTTCTTTTTTCCTAGTAGATCAATAAATAAATAAATAATATATCAATCAAGAGTGGTTCCCCTTTGTTTATGTTATACTTATAGGAAATAACCACTTTTTAACAAGTCAACAAAAAACGGACATTGCTCATCCCGTATATTTCAACAAACTTTATACCGAAGCGCGTATTTTTATTATTATATATTTACTAGTAATTTCAATATTAGACATTTTTTAGTAATTTTAATTAACTATGTTAATATTAGACAAGTAAAAAAAAGTCGCCAGGAAGGCCTAATGTCGGTATCAGCCAGACAACGAGGGAGTCTATCCCCTTTTCACTAGCGCTAGACCAAGGAGATTATTTTAGCATCTGAGGTGGAGTGCCACACCTACCATCAGCTCCTCACTTTACCGCACAGATCCCCGTGCTACTCATACGCTGCGTTGGCGAGGGCCGGTATCGAACCAGGAACCTTGTGATTCCTAGCCGAACGCTCTACCGACTGAGCTAAGTAATCCTTTATTATTTATTCATTTTTATCAAAAATGATCAAAATAAAATTACGATACTCAACATTCCTTCTGGTTTAATTCGATCTGTGGACCATCCGACTCAAAATCACAATTTTACGGGTTGGGTTCGATACCTGTTCTCACCAACCCAGCGCATCAGTAGCACATGATTTGTATGGTAAAATGACCTTCCATCTCAGATGCAAAAAAAAAAACAATCAATGAAAAGAAGGAAAAAAAGAAACAAAGAGAAAGAGAGAGTTAAATTAAGATTATTTTACTTTTTACATATTGAACTATTTGGCAATAGCTCTTATGTAAACATATCAAACGTTGTAATAATTAAATTATCGTACTGATATAGATCCTGCTAGTGTATATTTAAACTGACACAAAACGATACGCAGTCATCTGGTTTGGATTTTGAATTTTTCAATTTATTTTTTAAACAATCTTAATAAAAGACATTTAAGACGACCTAGTAAATTTAATGGAGACAACTGACTGCACCCTACAGATTCGTTACAAGAGAAATAAGTCCGCAGCCATACCACGTCCGTGATGGTGTTGCAGTTAAAGTTGCAGGGAAGTTTATAGATTGGTTGGTTGGTTGGTTGGTTAGTTCGATTTTATGGCATGTCAACACTTGTTGGGTTATTTTATGCCGTACACATTTTGTTTACTTATTCTTGGTGGGTTAAACAATTTAAAAATTAAAAACAAAAGTATTAGTGAAATAGATCACTAATTAGGACTGAGCCTATTCTAGTAGTGACCACCCCCACCCACACACACACACACACACCAAGCATATTTAACAGGTTTGAATTCAGAGTTTTCCTTCTAGTGAACAACCATCATCACCTCAAACAAGATCAATATTCGTCAAAGGACCCTACGACCATCTATACCGACAGTAGGTGGATTGGGGTACTTACTACTCCCATAAATCCACAAATGGGTTAAAAGGGGCTCCTTAGCCTTGGTCGGAAACCTATCTAGGACAAGGAAAAGTCCAATATAAAACCTCCGGTGCCTAGCGGATTTACCTCACCCTAAAGAAAGGCTAGGGAAATAAACTCTGAAATAAAAATCTGGGAAAAAATCCGGAACTGGAATCCCTAAGGTGATATGATGCCGAACTCCAGTGCTACCCAGCAACCCCTACGACACTACCGCTGTCAAACTGCATTGCTTTTACCTTTCTTTTGGATCACAGCGCCAGTGTGTACAAGAGTGATTTATTTCAGAGTTTTCCTTCTAGACTGACTGCCTAACCAAGGTTGAAGAGCCCAGTCTGTCCTACTATTTACCCATAGCTGGAGGGAGAGTAGATTTGAACTCGTGTCAACGAGTCCATTTTCTACGACTATAACCATTGCACCACGCACCTCCAGCATATTGGAGTACTTGATTTTAAAAAAAATCATTTATTTCTATTTAACCTATAGATGGGACCCTAACTCTCCGGTCAGGGTGGACCTGGGAGTAATGGTGATGAAGAAGTAATCCACACTCCCTAGAGCTCCATAAGTGGAACCTCACCATCAGAGTTTAAGATCATACCTAGAACATTAACACCCCCAGCCACCACCTTCTAGCACACATATGATAAAAAGGGTTGGTGTTTGCCATAAAGACAATAGGATTGGGACAATCATATAGACGCTAGTGCTTGACCAGCTGATTGATTGGAATGGCGTCTCCTGCCACCCGTCTAGCCTAATTAAAGGCCAAAGGGGAGTGTTGCATATCATGGACACTACCGCTGTCAAACTGCATTGTTTGTTTGTTTGTTTGTTTGTATTTACCTTTCTTTTGGATCACAGCGCAAGTGTGTACGGGAGTGATTTGTTGCTTTTGTAACAGCTCATCCTCCATATCAAACAACCCAGTACTTCAAACAACAATCGTACTTCGATTAAAAAAGGACACTACTCCATCGTCTCTACGAAAATAGAAAGCAGGACAAAATTATTTAAATACTGGACACTTCCTGCATATACGGGATGCCTGGTAAGCCTAAAAGCAGGCTATATTTAACTGCGTGGTGATATTATACACACACACACACACACACACACACACATATATATATATATATATATATATATATATATATATATGATGTTTTGTTTATATATTTCACAATTTATATGTTTATTATGTCTTTATTGGTTGAATAAATGTTATTTTTATCGGACAAGACTTTTGTTACAATCTATATATTACAGCCTCTTCAAATTATCTATCTATCTATCGATCTATCTATAAAAAAAATACAATGATTAAGGTTCACATTCCAATTCTTAATAGACTACCACGAATCTTTAAAATCTTAGGTATTTACTCGCCACGGGTAGGATATGACACAAGGTCGCAAGTATTGGGGATCTAGTGAAGGTCGAACTCGCTATTCCATAATAACTTTACTCTACGAGATTACCTTGCCTAACAATTTTACCACGATGGGACGCCCTTATTACCCAACACGTTTGCCAGGGATAGGATATGACACACGGTCGCAAGTACGGGGCATCCGGTGAGGATCAAATTCGCTATCCAGCAGCAATGGATCTGCGAGATTAACTTTCTAACCACTACATCACGATGGGACGTTCTTTTTTACCCAACCCGGGTAGGATGTGACACAAGGTAAAAAAATATGGGGTATTCAGTGAGGATCGAACTCGCTATTCAGTAGTAAATGATATACGAGAATAGTTTGCTAATCATTTTACCATTATGGTACGCTCTAATTACCTAAGCTGTCCGCCACGAGTAGGATGTTACACAAGGTCGCAAGAATGAACATTTGCTATTCAGTGTTACATAATTATTATATACCTAATGATTATGGCATAATGTAGAAATCATAATGGCGATTAGTGCAGCTGATGGCCTTGAGAGTGAGTGACAGCGCTTGACCTCACTCTCACCTTGCCTTCCAGGGATAAATCGTGAGAACCGGAAGGCATAGAAGACCCTGTCTTCCGGTTTAGAAGCATAGTAAGTTTAAGCCAGTTAGAAGGTAGCAGCGAGCTCGAAGGGGTAAGTCGTGTTATACACGAGGTCCCTCAACTGCGCAGGTGTCTGGTTTGGGGATTTACAAATAAAGTAACATCAACGTAAATCGAAGTCTTGTGTTTATTACCTAAAAACTAATGACACAGGGCTTCTGATAACGAGAAATCCCAACAGAAACCAGACCCGAAGTCCCCAATAGAAGACCAGACGAGACCTTAGAAGATATACCAAGAAACACCAGACGCTAGACCAGACTAAGATAGATGATAAACGATCAGAATAGCAAAGCCGGCCATAAGAATAGATGACCAAGATATAGAAGAAGTAAAGAAGTAAAGAAAGGTATACAACATTATATGATTTGGTACGGTGAAAACGTCACTACGTAACATTCAGTAGTAATTGATCAGCGAACCTAGATTACTAGATTGCTAACCCTTACTCCACTGTTACGTACTGAGGGTTTTCACCGTACAAAATCTATATAATGTTGTATACCCTTTTCTTACTTCTTACTCTAGCCGTCTTCTCTTCTGGCCGGTTTGGTTCTATCTTCTAACATCTTGGTCTGGTATATCTTCTAAGGTCTGGTCTTCTATTGGGATTCCGGGTCTGGTTTCTGTTAGGGATCACTCCTTATCAGAAGCCCTGTGTCATTGTTAGTTTTTAGGTAATAAACACAAGACTTCGATTTACGTTGATGTTACTTTATTTATAAATCCCCAAACCAGACGTCTGCGCAGATCCTTACATCTTGCTAGCTCAGCTTCTAACTTCTAACTGACTGAGTTACTTAGTATCCTTAAACCGGAACAGGGCCTTCTATGGGGGTTCCGGTTCTCACGATTCATCCCCGCAGGGCAAGGTGAGAGGGAGGTCAAGCGCTGTCACTCACTCTCAAGGCCATCAGCTGCACTAATCGCCATTATGATTTCTACACTATTGCCATAATCATTAGGTATCTAATAATTATGTAACACCCAATTTACCCAACCCGTTCGCTTGTCGTCGTCGCGTATTGGTTAGCGATCTATGCTAGGTAGGATGTGACACAAGTCACCAGAGATCATTAGTAATGGATCTGTGAGACTAGTGTGGGGTTATTTTCGTATTTGCCTGGGGAGTTGTCTGCCCGTATAGTTTCGCTGGTTCCCGCTAGAGGCCTGGTCTATTTAAGCGGCTGATTTGAACGTCTCTCTCTTTGCCTGCCGACCTACGAGACACTATGGGTTAGACTTAGGTCTACCCCCTTCTCGTTGGGGCTTCGGCCCTTAACACTGGCCACTCACTGCTAGTAAGTCTCTTATACGAGATACGACTATCCTTTAGTCATGTATCCGTAACTACGTTTTTATGTACATTTAGGTATCTCTTTGATACCTAAATATCTTGTATTTTACCATTCATGAATGTCATTATCTCTACTCTTGTATATTACTTATGTATGTATGTATTATGTACCCTGTAATTCTTGTGCTGTTATATAAAATGTTTTGTCCTTCAACCTTTGTCGGAGTTTGTTTGCGTTCCAACGAGTTATGACTTTGTCATAACCGTTGAAAATTACACTAGATTGTTAACCATTACACCAGAATGGGGCGAATTTTATTTACCCAATCCGTTTACGTGCCGTGGTGTATTGGTTAGCGATCTAGGATAAAGAACCATTTTTAGTGAGTTCGATTCTCACTTGGTGTCCCATATTTTTGTCATTGTAATAAACTAAGCCTGAGCTTGGTAATAGGGCATCCGGAATGGATCTGTGAGACTAGTTTTCTAACCATTATACCACGATGGGACGCCCTAATCTCCTAAAATTGTATGTGGCTTTTTAAACAATCAAGTGTGAGTAGAAGACTAAATACAAAGGATCACCGGTTTGAAGGACGTCCTTCTCGTCCTATCACCGAAGTTAAGCAACGTAGAGCCTGGTCAGTAGGTGGATGAAGGATTGCCAGTAAGATCATTGGTAATGGATCTGTGAGACTAGATTGGTGACCATTACACCACTACGATTTTGTGGAAAATTGATGTGGAAAATATTCAAAATAATTGTTTGATTATTACATGCACGTAACATTTTATTTGAAAGGGACGGGGTTCAGTTTTCATTTCAAATTGTTTGATTTATTTATTTATTTATCTATTTTACCCTTTTAATAAATATGAGGATCTTACTTACTTACAAACACTCTGACATTGAATTTTTAACTCCCACCCTCCCAGGCAATGTCTTTCAAAAATTAATTTTTACGACGCCCGGAGGGTGTTTTCTGTTGCTAGTATATATAAATCAACATTGCCCTTTATTTTCATGTAGTACTGACATTGACTGTAAATTAAATGCTCATTGATAATCTTCCATAATTCCTCAAATAACTGTGACGTAAGCAGTGACGTAGTTTCGGTTACTGACAAAAAGTCATCGAATCTCGATTGTAGATTTATAAATCCCTTTATAACAGAACAAAAATTGCTGGATCCTGTAGACTAGTTGCCAGATATCCCACACTGAGTAGAATACCTGATTGGGTGTGATGTGTCATTCACATACAACCCATTCAAAACATAGGGGTCAATTAAATGATCTGGACTGGCTGAAAAGACCCGGGTCTTTTCGACCTTGTGAACTACGCATATATATATATATATATATATATATATATATATTTACCAACCCCTCCGCACAAGCAGGATGTGACACAGTTAATTTTATAAGCGGAGTTCAACAGGTTTGAATTCAGAGTTTTCCTTCACCTAGACCGGTTGCCTAACCAAGGTTAAAGAGCCATAGCTGGAGGGAAAGTAGGATTCATACCTTTCCCAAGGGTATTAGCGCTAAATGAAATGCAATTACCACATCCAGGATTTGAACTCGGGGCGACGAATCCATTTCCCATGACTTTAACCATTACATCACGCACTTCCATACTACGCATATAATCATATTTTCATGAAAGAAAACATCTAAAAATAATTATAAATGGTGAGCTTGGTCACTACTTAGATGGGCGACCACTTAGAAATAGCAGGTACTGTAAGCAACCTGAGAATAAGCAAAGTTTAGAAAATAACACGCTAAGCAATGAACAGCTTGGTCACTACTTAGATGGTCGGACCACTTAGAAACAGCAGGTACTGTAAGCAACCTGAGAATAAGCAAAGTTTAGTGATTAACAAGCAAGCAATGAACAGCTTGGCCACTACTTAGATGGGTGACCACTTAGTGACAGCAGGTAATGTAAGCTACCTGAGGCCTGTGTACCAGAATAAACAAAGCTTAGTAAATAACAAGTTAGGCAATAATAGCTTTGGTCACTACTTAGATGGGGCGACCACTTAGTAACAGCAGGTACAGTAATCAATCTGTATGCTTAAGTAAAGCTTAGTAAATAAATAAGTTAAGCAATGATGAGTTTGGTCACAAACCTAGATGGGTGACCACTTAATAACAGCAGGTACTGTAGCATGACTGGTTTAGTTTGGGTTGTTTATTTTACGGCACGTCAACCCTTGTTGGGTTATTTTATGCCGAGGACGTTTTCTTCTATTCATGCTTGATGGTATTCAATTTTTTTAACTCAATTTTTTAACACATTTCTTAAAACTCATTTTTTTCTTATTCAACCCATAGGTACTACGTTCACTTTTTGACTAATACACTAGAGAAATGTATAAAGTCCCTCATCCCCCACCTATGGGTTAAATAGTACCACTACTCTTCTTATACAAAAATTGTTTTGGTATTACATAACTGTTATAGGTGATTACACCCTATAAGACTAATGGAATGCGCCGACGGGTTACTGTAAGTAACAGGGACAATTGTGGCTTGAGAGGAAGCCAATGCGAGTCAGCTCACAATTCTATTTGTCGGACGTAATTCCCACTTCTCTGTATTGTATTTGTCTACTTTTTGTTAATACATTTTCCTACATTTGTTACCCGTTCGTTTTGTTCTTATTTGATCCCTTAAAACCTCACCAGAATAATCCACCAATGTTGTTATGTCATTAAAACAAAGAAATCAAATCAAACCAAAGTAATTTCACTTTGTAGATGGATTTTAATGGACCTTGTTAATGTTGTAACTAGACTATAAGAAGAGAACAAGGAAATAATTATAAGAAACACAACGAGTATTAAAGATAGGGAAAAGGTTAACTGAGCAAAGACACAAGGTGAACAGAATAATTAGCAATTGCTAGGTTGGCCCATGTGATCTTGTTGTTTCTCTCTTCGAAGGTTTCAGACATTATTTATTGGTAAAATAGACGGCTCCATTCTCATTATTTAGGTACTATATGACAGTTAGTTAGGATATGCCGTAAGTCGATAGTTCGTAACCTGGGGACTTGCTTTTGTCTTCATTTAGGTTTCAGAAACCTTTCTTTTTTTTTTTTTTTTTGTTCTTTCACTTTTCAAGTTCTTTTTCATAAATCTCTTTTGTCAAATAAATCTCCCCCATTCCCTCCACTCTACAAACAGGTTGTTTCTTTTTTCTTTCCCCTCCAACCGGTTTGCGTGGGTTTAGAGTTAAGCGCACACGTACACGTCTGGGTGTGTCCCTTCTGTGTCTCTACGTAGATTTCACCGTGTGTCGAAAAACCCGCGGGTGTGTTTATGGGTACGACTTGTAGACTTAATTCATTCCAGAAGAGAACGTGTAACTTGAAACCGTCTGGACGCCATTCACTTGTTTATATATTTATTTTAAGATGTTGTCGGGGTTTATAAAGATGAACACGGCACAAAATCCCCAACAACAACAACAACAACAACAACAACAGGGTGTATATTCTAAGGGATTTCTATTTTGATATCTAATAAGTTACTGGCAGTGCCAAGTCCGAGACAATATCAGATGGAAATATTAGTCTGGGCCAATCTTTAAAATGGGGACAGCCAGTCCTGCCAAGAAAATAATACCTGGGCTCGAAACCTGATCCGCCGGAGGGAAATACGCAACTAATTTAGCCACAAGGCCAAATTATTTATAATTTACTAAACTGAGTCTGGCACACATACCTGCTGTTACTAAGTGGTCACCCATCTAGGTTGGGGCCAAACTCATCATTGCTTAAGTTGTTTATGTACTTAGACATACCAAGTAATTGTGATGAAGGAAGCACCCTACAATACCCAGAGTTCCAAAATTGGAACTTTAACGTCATACTCAGGACACTAAGACCCTCGGCCACCGCCTTCTAGCACATATATGATAAAAAGGGTTGGGGTTTCTATAAGAGCAATATGGTTGGGATAATCATATAGGTGCTAGAGCTTGACCTAACCAGCCTATTGATCGGAGGGGGCCTCTCCGACCGCCCGTCTAGTCTAATTAAGGGCCAAAGTGAAGTGTTGCAAGTCATGAACTGCACATCCACCAAGGTTCCATCCTTAAGCATCATGGATCACCATCTACGGGCAATAAATGGCCCCATTGGGGGGGGGGCTTATCCCTCTGCACAAGCGCAGTCGGTGTTCTTATATCCTAGTCGACAGGGCGGCATGGTTTAGGTATTCACCCACACTTTTATTGGGTGTGACACAAACTCACTATACAGTAGAAATGGGTCTGTGAGACTAGATTGCTAACTGTTACACCTGGATAGCCACTTTATTTACCCAACCCGCTTCGTTTGTGTCGAGGTGTATTGGTTAGCAATCTAGGGCTAGAGAACCATTATAGTGCAGCCATGTCGACTGGAACATTAAAATACACAGACTACACCTCACACACACACACACACACACACACACACACACACACACACACACACACACACATACAGGACTCTTCTGAGTATTATTTTTTTAGTATTATTATTTAATTAATTTTTATTTTCTATTATTTATTATATATTTTTTAATTTTATTATCTTCTATTAATTTATTTTATTATTTATATCTTAACTAGTATTTTCTTTTATACATCATTATACTCTAATGTTTAAATTTAAAATCTTTTTATTTTACGTGTCTATTTATATTAATATACTATTTCTGTTTTTTTCTGTCATGTCACCTTTTTGTCTGTCTGGACACCCTAGAAATCAACTTTGAGATGTATCTCTTTTTTTCATTCACTTCCTGTTTCTATGGTTACACTTCCACACTTGTTAAAAAAATATATATAATTTTTTTAAATTATTTTTTGTTTTTGTTTTTTGAATTTATATATATTCAGCTCTTTGGGGTTTTTTGTGATATGCTTGTTCATTAGTGAATTGAGACCCATCTGATGAGGCGAAAATTTGGGGAGCCGGTTTAAATCAACTTAGATTTATAGGGGCCCCAATTTTTGTCGAAATAAATTTATTATGGGATTACTGTATTGAGTTCTTCCTTTATGATATATATATATATATATATATAATATATATATATATGACTTGTCATATACATGTGAGTGTATATGTATATAGTATATATAATATATATATATAATATATAATATATACATGTGTGTGTGTGTGGGTGGGTGGTATATATATGTGCGTGTGTGTGTGTATATATATATAGTGTGTGTGTGGTGTGTGTGTGTGTGTATATATATACACACACACATATATATATGTTTGTATATATATATGTGATGTGTGTGTGAGTGTATATGTATATATGGTGTGTATATATATATGTGTGTGGTGTTGTGTGTATGTGTGTGTTTTGTTGTGTGTATATATATAATGGTGTGTGTGTATATATATATATATATATATATATATATATATATATGTGGTGTGTGTGTTGTGTGAGTGTGTGTGTGTGTGTGTGTATGTATATATATATATATATATATTATATGAATGTGGAGCACCCCTTTCATCACCATTGCTCCCTGGTCCACTCTGACCGGGAGTGGTAGTACTTTTTAGGTTCCCATCTATGGGTTAGATGGAAAAATGTGTTTATAAAAAAAGTTAAGTATCAATTAAGAATTAATTTATTTCAAAACTTTGTCGGCATTAAATGACGCACTGAAGTTGATATGCCGCAAAATAAAACATTAAAAAACAAACAAACCATTTTAGTGAGTTTGATTCTCGCTGGGTGTCCAATAGGTTCGCCATAGGTAGGATGTGACACAAGATAGCCAGTAAGATCATTAGTAATGGATCTGTGAGACTAGATTGCTGACCATTACACCATGATGGGACACCTTTTATTTACCCAACCCGTTCGCTTGTCGTGGTGTATTGGTTAGTGGTTGGCAGTCTTCCGTCTACGAGAGACGATGGAGTAGTGTCAAAGTTTGTTTTTTTTTGTTTTTTTTTTTTTAAAACTACATAGCCTAGGCGGTTTCATATGGAGGATGAGCTGTTGCCTATGCAGCAAATCCCCCTCTCCACACTGCCGCTGTGATCCAAAGGAAAGGTAAGGTACCAATGCAGTTTGGCAACGGTAGTGTCGCAGGAGTTGATGGATAGCAATGGATTTCAGCATCACTCCACCTTAGAGACTCTGGCTACTGATTTATTTTCGGGGTTTACTCTCTTAGTCTTTCCTTGAAAGGCAGCAGAGGTTTTGTGTCGGACTTCTCTTTTGAGTTGATGGGTTGCCGACCAAGGCTAAGGAACCTCTTCAAACCCATTTGGGGATATAAAAATATAACACTTATTTTAATGTTATTTTAATTGATTTCAATATAAAATTAAATGTAGGATTGCTTCTATTATGTTTGAGAATAAATGATAGTATTAGAAATCAGTAACAGCAAATAATTATTTATTAAACTCAGTTTTGTTAAAAATCATTATGCAAATTATTCCTACTATATACTATGCAAATCTTTATTGGTTAGTGTATTGGTTAGTGGTTTGTATTGGTTAGTGATCTAGGCTATAGAACCATTTTTAGTGAGTTAGATCTTACTGGGTGTCCCATATTTTTATCCTTATAATAAACTAAGCTGAGCTTAGTAATAAGGCATTCGTTCATTTGTAATGGATGTGTGAGACTAGCTTTCTAACTATTACACCACGATGTTTGTTTCTAAACAATCAAGTGTAAATGAAAGGCTCAATACAAAACATCACCGGTTTGAAGGACGTCCTTCTCGTCCGATCAGCGAAGTTAAGCAACGTAGAGCCTGGTCAGTACGTGGATGAAGGATTGCCAGTGAGATCATTAGTAATGGGTCTGTGAGACTAGATTCCTAACCATTACACCAGAATGGGACGACTTTTATTTCCCAATCCGTTTACGTGCCGTGGTGTATTGGTTAGCAATCTAGAATAAAGAACCATTTTTAGTGAGTTCGATTCTCACTGGGTGTCCCATATTTTTGTCCTTATAATAAACTAAGCTCAGCTTGGTAATAGGGCATCCAGAGAGGATCGAACTCGTCATTTATTTGTAATGGATCTGTGAGACTAGCTTTCTAACCATTACACCACGATGGGACACCCTAATCTCCTAAAATTGTATGTGGCTTTTTAAACCATCAAGTGTAACTGAAAGACTAAATACAAAACATCACCAGTTTGAAGGACGTCATTCGAAGTTAAGCAACGTAGAGCCTGGTCAGTGTGCGGATGAAGGACACCCGAAAGATATTTGGTAAAGAGTTTCTCTTCTTTTTTTTTTTTAGCTACGTAAATGACAGCTCTGTTTGTCGTATGAAAGATTTGGTTTACGACAGCACCGAAAACCAAATGTTGCAAAACGTCATTTATTCTTGCGTCTGTAACTCAGTTCCCAAGGAATGTCTAACTCGAGAGATACCTGTTTCTTCTTCTCTTGTTTATGTGACCTTTTCATTTTGTGTCTCTTCAGAACCAAAACCGTTGCTTCAGGAATTTCTTTGTTTGCTCCTTTAGTCAACATCACATCGTCGCCTTCTTCTTTTCTTCTTCTTCTTCTTCTTCTTCTTCTTCTTTCTTCTTCTTCTTCTTCGTTCTTTCTTCTTTTCTTCTTTTTCATTCTTCTTCTTCTTCTTTTCTTCTTTCTTTTCTTCTTTCTTCTTCTTCTTCTTCTTCTTCTTTCTTCCTCTTTCATCCTTCTTCTTCTTCTTTTCTTCTTTTTTCTTCTTCTTCTTCTTCTTCTTCTTCTTCTTCGTTCTTCTTCTTCTTCTTCTTATTCTTCTTCTTCTTTCACCCTTCTTTCATTCTTCTTCTTCTTCTTTCATCCTTCTTCTTCTTCTTCTTCTTCTTTCTTCTTCTTTCGTTCTTCTTCTTCTTCTTCTTCTTCTTCTTCTTCTTCTTCTTCCTTCTTTCATCTTCTTTTTCTTCTGCTTCCTCTTCTTCTTCTTTTCATCCTTCTTCTTCTTCTTCACTCTTCTTCAACTTCTTCTTCTTCTTCTTCTTCTTCTTCTTCTTTCATCCTTCTTCTTCTTCACTCTTCTTCAATTTCTTCTTTCTTTCTTTCTTCTTCTTCTTTTCTTTCTTCTTCTTCTTCTTTTCTTCTTCTTCTTCTTCTTTTTCTTCTTTCATTCTTCTTCTTCATTCTCTTCTTCTTCTTTCTTCTTTTCTTTTCTTCTTCTTCTTCTTTTCTTTTCTTCTTCTTTTCTTCTCCTTCTTCTCTCCTTCCTTCTTCTTCTTCTTCTCTTCTTCTTTCTTCTTTCTTCTTCTTCTCCTTCTTCTTTCTTCTTCTTTTCTTTTTCTTCTTCTTTCATCATTCTTTTCTTTCATTTCTTCTTCTCCTTTCTTCTTTTCTTATTCTTTCTTCTTTCCATCCTTCTTCTTCCTTTCATTCTTCTTTTCTTTTTCTTTTTCTTCTTTTCTTCTTCTTCTTCCTTCTTCTCTCTCTTCTTCTTTCTTCTCCATTCTTTTCCTCCTATTCTTCCCTCCTTTCTCTTTTCTCACTTATTCTTCTCTTCTTTCTTTCATTCTTTTCTTCTTTCTTCTCTTTCCTTCCTTATTCTTTCATTCTATTTCTCCTCCTCCTCTCCTCCTCCTCCTCCTCCTCCTCTCCTCTTCTTTCTCTTTTCTTCTTCTTCTTCTTCTTCTTCTTCTTCTTCTTCACAACTGATGACTTAGTTTTTAAGTATTTACAATTGTGAAATGCTGGCTCGCAAAAGCGAACCAACTGCCTAAAATACCAGTTGAAAGTCTCTTGATTTTCGCTGACATGTTTTTTAAAATCTTATTGTCCCGTAACTTTTTGCAGACCTTCGGGTTGCCTCACATAAGCAATTATCTTTCGATCGTTATCATCTTGAAACACCCACTGGTTAAAAATCAGACCGTCCAGATCGTCCAAGATGAAATGAAAAAATGTAAATCTTGATTATCTGGTATTGCTTATCCACAGAATTCTTATTTCTTATGAGTGTCACTACCTCAGTTAAACAATTGACCATTCCGTTTTTATTATAAAAAAGGAAAAGGAAAAATAGGACATGTTACACAGAAAAATATAATAAGAAATAAAGAAAGAAAAGAAAAAAAGAAAAAAGAGAGAGAGTTGGGTAAAATAGAGAGAGGGGGCAATAAAGCTAATCTTTCAATTGAGCATAATGAAAAGAAGGAAAAAAGAAAAAGAAAAGAGAGAGAGAGAGAGGGGGGAGAGAGAGAGAAAGAGAGAGAGAGAGAGAGAGAGAGAGTTAAATCAAGATTATTATACTTTTTACATATTGAACTATTTAGCACTAGCTTTTAAATAAACATATCAAACGTTGTAATAATTAAATTATCATAACGTGGTATATCCACAGGTCCTGCTAGTAATGATAATCCTTTGTAATTTTTTTTTGTGTTAGTATGGTTTAGTTTAGTTTTAGTCGGTAGAACGTTTTCCAAGGAACAAGATTCCGGGTTCGATATCGGCCTTCGCTAACCAATTATTTTTATCTAATACAAATAATTTGCACACATTTATATGGTTTCAAGTATTCCTATCAAATACCGATAATTTTCAAAGAGAGCCATTTAACTTATAGAAAGACCCCTAACATGTATGACACTATGGATTAGGGTGGACCTGGGAGTAATGGCAACGAAGGTGTAATTCAACGCTTGACAGAACAATCATCATCAGTTCGTGCTGACTCGCCTCGTGTCCCCATCAGTTTTCGCTTCTGGTGAGTCATCCTCACGGTATCCAGTATCCGTGCAGATCTGATCAATGTAGGCTTTTGCTATTCGACCCACTCTATGTGTAAGTCTCCACAGAAGAACGTCACTTCGTATAAAATTATCAGATATATATTTGAACACTTATTATGTACGTAACTTTAACATAGGAAAAATGGCACATCATAGCGAGATCATTATCAGAGCAATACTTTAAAAGATTCTCCCTCCAGCTGTGGGTGAATAGTAGGACAGACTAAGCTCTTTAACCTTTGTTAGGCAACCTGTCTAGGAGAAGGAAAACTGTATTAAAAACCTCTTAAACTCCGCTTCATAAATTGACCTTGTGTCACATCCTGCTCGTGCGGAGAGATGGGTAAATACATTTACTACTAGATGTAGTTTAGTATCATACTTAGGGCTCCCATGCAGGAGATACAGGCAGCGTATTCTAAGCCTCGCCGACAGGGTTGATATAGTCATAGGTCTTGGCATTGTATTTCGGTTGCGGACAACATACTTGTAAAATCTGTAATGCGTATATTTACGTATTTTCTTTTCTGTTTCTTTGTGATGGGTGTTGGGTGTTTGTTCTTGTTTTTTTGGGGGGTGGGGTGAGCTAATGCTGGAGATTGTGTAGGTGTTTCTTAGACCTTGTACGTATGTGTGAATTCGTATAACTTTATCTTCGCGTGAGTGCGTATGTGTGTGTGTGTGTAAGTGTGTGTGTGTGTGTGTGTGTGTATGTCTCTCTCTCTCTCCTCTCTCTCTCTGTCTCTCTGTCTGTCTGTCTGTCTCTCTCTCTGTCTCTGTATGTCTGTCTGTCTCTCTGTATGTGTGTCTCTCTCTCTTTCTCTCTCTCTCTCTCTCTCTGTGTGTGTGTGTGTGTGTGTGTGTGTGTCTGTGTCTCTGTCTGTCTCTGTCTCTCTGTATGTGTGTGTGTGTGTGTCTCTCTCTCTTTCTCTCTCTCTCTCTCTCTCTCACTCTGTGTCTGTCTCTGTCTGTCTCTCTCTCTCTCTGTATGTGTGTGTATGTGTGTGTCTCTCTCTCTCTCTCTCTCTCTCTCTCTCTCTCTCCTCTCTCTCTCTCTCTCTCTCTGTGTTGTGTGTGTGTGAGGGCCAGGACAGCCACCCTGCTTGTAACTCTCGCCCCGGGAAAGCAGACAGAAATTTATGTACAGCATATGACTTCTAATGAAGCGCTCCACAAACAAAGAAGGTCTTTCATGAAAAAGAAATGAAACGAGGGATGTTTGTTGGCGATTAAGTGTCCTTATATACACATATATCAGCAAAACTCCATCGATACTACAAGTACTTGCCACAGGAACTACTCACTACATACTATTATTATTCATCTCCATGGGAGTTTTTCACACCCACTTAAGCTGGTGGTTCACTGGAGGCTGAGTGATAGCAAATCTCTTCAAGTCTTCAGGACACTTCTGAGTATTCTATCTGATCTTAACAATGGTGTTGTCTGGATGGACTCGACTTTTCCTTGGATTTCCAATTCTTCCAGACTCTTTTCCAAACCCTTTGGGACAGTTCCCAGGGCCCCAATTACGATTGGTATGACCTTCACCTTCATATTCCACAGTTTTTTCCAGCTTCCTGGACTGGTCCAAATATTTGTCAATCTTTTCGTTTTCCTTCATCTTAGCTTTGGAACAGTAAAATCCACAAGATGACAAGTTTTCTTCATCTTGTTAATTGTCATTATTATTATTATTATTATTATTATTATTATTTACTCCTTTTGAGATTTCACATCAGCATTAGCTGATGGTCTTTCACTGGAGTCTGAGTGACAGCAAGTCTCCTCAGGTCTCCAGGACTGTTCTGAGTATTCTGGCAGATTGCAGCAGTGCAGTGTTCTGAATGGTTTCAATCCTTCCTCTGATTTCCAGACTTTCCAAGCCCTTTTCTAATCCTTTTGGGACTGTTCCAAGTGCACCAACTACAATTGATATCACTTTCGCTTTCATATTCCATAACTTTTTCAGTTCTCTGGCAAGATCCAGATATTTGTCCATTTTATCATTTTCCTTTAGCTTCACCCTGTGATCTGCTGGCACTGCAAAATCCACCAGTTGACAAGTTCTTTCTTTTTTGTTTATCAACTCTAGGTCTGGTCTTCTTGCTGGGATAAGGTGATCCGTTTTTATTTCAAAGTCCCAGAGAATTTTATGCGTTTCGTTCTCAAGAACAGATTCTGGTTTATGCATATACCATTTTGTTGTATGGTCAAAATTTAATTTTTTGCATAATTCCCAGTGGATCACCTTCCCAAACCAGTCGTGTCTAGTTTTGTATTCTTGTTGTGCTAGTTTGCTACATTCGCAGAGTATATGGTTTACAGTCTCTATTATTATTATTATTATTATTATTATTATTATTATTATTATTATTATTAGTTTTTTCACACCAACGTTAACTGATGGTCTTTCGTTGGACTCTGAGTGACAACAAATCACCTCGGGTCTACAGGAATCTTCTGAGTATTCTAGCTGAATTCAACAATACTGTTGTCTGTGTGGTCTCAATTCTTCCTCTGATTTTCAATTCCTCTAGTCTGTTTTTAAGCTTTTGAGGACCGTTCCAAGTGCACCAACTACAACTGGTATCACTTTCACCCTCATATTCCACAGTTTTTTGGGGGTTTTTTTTTCAATTCTCTAGCAAAGTCCAGGTATTTGTCTATCTTTTGGTTTTCTTTCATCTTCACGCTGTGATCTGCTGGAACTGCATAACCTATCAGTTGACAAGTTCTCTTTTTCTTGCTAATCAATACTACATCAGGTTTTCTGGCTGGGATAAGGCGATCCATCTTAAGTCCCAGAAAATTTTGTACGTTCATTCTCAAGAACAGATTCTGGTTTATGCATCTACCATTTTTTGTATGGTCAAACTTTAGTTTTTTGCATATTACCTAGTGAATCACTTTTCCAACTCAGTCATGCCTAGTTTTGTATTCTCGTTGTGTCTCATTTCTGTCACATCATTATTATTATTATTATTATTATTTTATTATTATTATTATTATTATCACGATGAAGTTGGTTTCTTCGAGGTTTTGGATCCTTTCAAGCGTTCTGATATCAATGGTTGGGTAATCATCTCATACGCCTTACTGTCTTCTAAGCGTCATTATTAAAAAAAAAAAACCTGTTCTCCTTAAGGCCCATAAACTTCGGTGTTGCTGTGTTTGGATTCCATTGGCCCAGAAACTTCTTCCATCGGTGTTACTGTGCTTGGATCCCATTGGTCTACAAACTTATTCCATCAGTGTTGCTGTGCTTGGATTCCATTGGTCAAAAAGTCATCACCAGCAGATATAACTTCATCACATAAACTTTTCAGTGCAACACTTTCGTACAGGAAGAATTAGTAGAGGAGAGTCGCCGTGGATGAGTGGCGAACGTGCTGGACTGCAACATTGTAAGAAGCGAGTTCGAACCCCAGCCGCGCTATTGCGTTTCAGTTTCGGACTAATAGGAAAGGTATAACGTTCCATGATGGGGAAATGGTTCCGAAACTAGTCTCACAGATCCATTTTTCCTTGTGATCTTGTGTCATATCCTTGCTAACTATTAGACGATGATGGGACGCCCGATTTCTCAACCCGCTCGCCATGTGTGGGATGAGACACATAATCGCATTATATGGCATTCAGCGAGGATTGAACTCGCCATTTCAGTAGTAATAGATATGCAGGACTAGCTTGCAAACCATTACATCACGATTGAACGCCCTCTTTTGCCCAACCCATTTACCATGGGTAGGATGTGACACTAAGTCGCAAGTATGGTGCATCCAACGAGGATCGAACTCGCTATTCAGTAGAAAAACATCTGTGAGACTAGATTGCAAACCATTACATCATGATGGGACACCCTACCTAAAGAGTTAGTATATAACACACACACACACACACACACACACATACACAAAGTCCAGTCAGCTGTGGCACCTCTGCAGAGGGGAAAATCACCCAATGGGGTCACCTGTTCACCGCTGGTGGCGACTCGTGATGCTTAAGGATGGAATCCTAGTGACTGAGTAGTCCATGCTATGGTCTATTGGTTAGCGATCTATTCCAGAACCATTTAGTGCGGCCCTGTCGGTTGGGCTTTAGAATACACAGACTGTACCTCTGCAGAAGGGTAAGACCCCCCCCATGGGGCCACCTGTTGGCCGTGGGAGGCGACCGTGAGGCTTAAGGGTGTAATACTTGTCACTGAGTAGTCCATGATATGCGACAATCCACTTTGGCCATTACTTACGCAAGACGGGCGGTTGGATCAATCGGCTGGACATCAAGAGCTAGCACCTATATGATTGTCCCCATCGTTATGACAAACCCCAGCCCTTTTTATCATATATGTGATTGAAGTCGGTGGCTGATGGTCTTAGTGTCCTGGGTATAACGTTAAATTGCATCTAGTGGGGAGGTTCCAATTCTGGAGCTGTTGAGAATTTGGAGTACCCGTTCATCGACATTACTCACAGGTCCACTCTGACCCGGAGTGGTAGTACCTGTTAGTGTCCTATCCATAGATTAAGTAGATTATTAAATGAGTTTTTAAAAAATGTATCTTAAAAAAATTGAGTTTGAAAAAAATTGAATACCAAAAACAAGAACAAAGAATAAAACAAAACGTATACAGCATAAAATGACCCAACGGGGTTGACATGTCGTAAAATCCAACAACCAACCAACCAACCAACCAACAGATAACCCCCACACACAGACACAATGGTGTTTGCATTGGATTGCTTGCATTATCTCGCAAGCCATTTCTCTCGCAAAAGATATAATTATTGACGACATCAACAAAAAACGACACCGAAAGGTCAAATGTCACATCTTGATTAATGATAGCTATTTGCACCGGATGACCCAGAACGTTTTTGGTGAGGGTCCCTCGATCAGCACCACCCCACTCACTGTATTATTATCAACACCGACAGACCGGCATTAACTGCCAAAATTAATTCCAGCAACAAGGTGATGAGAAATAGAAAAGTAAACGTACAGTTATTATTATTATTATTATTATTATTATTATTATTACAGACCAGCAAGGTGACTCAACGATGACTGGTTGAAAAATACACTGACAGGAGGAGAAGAAGGGGGAAAAATGCAACTTCCTGAATCTGTTTCAATTGACTCCAGATGACGTAGTGGTTATCGTCGTAGGAAATGGTAATCGGCGGAATCGAGTTCAATTCCTGAATGATGCCGTTTGCATTTCACTTCCCGTGTTGACATCTTTACATCTGCTAAAGACGACGGCGTAGTGTCCAATTATTTTCTTCCTTTTTTTTTCATTCCTTTTCGTGTCTTATTTCTCTGAATGTTTGAGATGAGGCTTGAAGATTAGTATTATCTGCGTTATTCGGACTATTGTCCCCATATTCATTGTCATTTGTACAACGTTTCGGCCGATATACCCTCCGGCCTTCTTCAGGTATTTCTTGTCGGACTCGGGAACCTTCTCGGACTCGGGAACCTTCTTTTCGAACTCGGGAACTTTCTTGTCGTATTTGGGAGCCATCATGGAACTTTGAACGTAACCCTTTATTTATTCCACGGGGGTATCCTGTTCTCATTCCGCTAACCATAGCTGGGGTAGGAGTTGTACAAATAACAATGAAGATGGGGACAATAGTCCGAATAACGCAGATAATTCTAATGTTCGTGCCTTGTTTGACAAATGGGTAAATATCAGGGCAGATGAGGCTTTTGTGCATTGGTATGACAACCGGTCTAGAAAAAAGAAAGCTTTCAAATCAAACGAGCTGGCTGTGACGATGGGACTTGGTAGATACATACTAATATATATATATATATATATATATATATATATATATATATAAATTAATTAAAGAAATAACAAAAGACTTAGAGATCTTGCATTATAGACTATTTCGGGGAGCTTAGACAAAATGTCTAATTCTCCCGACTCATCAGATGCGAATGATGAAGGTTTTTTTTAAAAACAACTTGTCGCAGTTTGAGAGCTCAATGTGTGCCCTTATTGTTAGAGTCACAGAGCAAATTTATAATTTAAAGAAATAGCAAAAGACTTAGAGATCTTGCATTATAGATTTAAAGATCTTGCATTATAGACTATTTCGGGGAGCTTAGACAAAATGTCTAATTCTCCCGACTCATTCGCATCTGATGAGTCGGGAGAATTAGACATTTTGTCTAAGCTCCCCGAAATAGTCTATAATGCAAGATCTCTAAGTCTTTTGTTATTTCTTTAATTATAAATTTGCTCTGTGACTCTAACAATAAGAGCACACATTGAGCTCTCAAACTGCGACAAGTTGTTTTAAAAAAAAAAGCCCTATGTCGTAAGGAAGATTTCTTCTCTGGACTTTTGGATTATATATATATATATATATATATATATATTATATATATATATATATATATATGAGGAAAAGGGGGTTGGAATGAATCCGACAGAATTAGGTAAAATATAAGGAACGAAAGAATAAAACTCAGACAAAAATGTGTAGTATATTTCGCTGGAGAATGAACTCGGCTTCATCAGCTTTTATTGAATTATTAGGATCATACAAGTGTTTTATATGAGGGGGAAGTAGGTAGGTGGGTCCCTAAACACTTGTATGATCCGAATGATTCAATAAAAGCTGAAGAAGCCGAGTTCAAAACTCCATCGAAATATATTACACATTTTTGTCTGAGTTTTGTTCTTTCATTCCCTATATTTTACCATATATAAATATAAATATAAATATTAAGCACTGTTGTTATCTATCTATCTATCTATCTATCTATTTATATATATATATATATATATATATATATATATATATATATATATATATATATATATATATATAATATTATATTATTATTTTATAATAATACAGATAATAATACAGTTAAAAAAGAAATTATCTAATAAAAAAAGAAATTATATTATAAAATCTATAAATCTATAAATTATATCAGTAATCACTTTTAAAAACTATAAATTATATTATAAAATAAAAGTATATTATAAAATTATATTATAAATATATTATTTAATAATATGTATATATTATAAATACTAGCAAATATATGCACCCTCCGGGTGCAAGTATTTAAGTTTTAATGTAATGAAATATTGTATTAAATTAGAAAGGCTAATGAAACTAAATAAGAATACAGATAAAAAGATTTGAAACAGAGGGAGTATAATAAAAGATTTGAAACAGAGGGAGTATAATAAAAAAAAGAGGAAGTAAAGAATAAAATGACAGTTATTTTATCTTGTTAATGGATTTCATTTAAGATTTATTGAAGAGATTTTTGCTTATATTCATTAAAATAAAACCAAACAGTTAGAAATCAATAATACTAAGCATATATTTATTAAATTCGATTTTTTAATATTAATATGCAAATTAGCCTTCTAGTTCACACTGTAAACCGCTATTTTGTTGTATATATAAATATAATTGCATGTTGTCAGTATGTAGACATAGTTAACAGTATTAATAATGTATGACAATTTTATTAATAATTGAGGTTTAGATAAAAATAAAATCATGGAGAATGTGTTGTCAATAACTAAGAGAATTGTGACTTGAGTAGGAATATAGTTTCGGTTACAGACAGAAAAACACACAATCTCCATTATAATAAGATTATATATTATAATATTATAAAATTATGTTATAAAATCTATAAATTATATTATAAATTATATAATATTATAATATATTATATTATATTATATTATTATATTATATTATATCAATATAATATTATAATATTGTTATAATAATTTTCATGATGGATTACATTATATGGTCAGTTATACTGATTAATGTGTACAGGTTCCAAACGAAGAAGTGTATCAACAATACTCAGACTCTATATCAACGCACTGGATATCTGTCTTGGGCGTCAACACCAGTAACCCGTTCTCTTGCATGCATACTGTTGTGGCCTGGTTATGGGCCCAGAATAAACACACAAAGACAGGAAATGAGTTAAATGAATATATTAACAAAGAACAATAGTACAAACATATACCAATAGTCGGGTTACACGCGATGCTGTCTTATCGGCTGTCTGCTCAAATACTAACTCTTCCTTAAGTGCAGCACCTGCTGCTATTTATATTTAGAAGAGTTCATGCGTGCGTGTAAATTACCATCACACATACGATCATACAGAACGATTATCCCTCTACTAAGATACACTAATCCCCAGTGAAAACTTTGAAGATTTTATCAGATTATCTTCGAAGTGTTATCTGCGTTATTCGGACTATTGTCCCCATCTTCATTGTTATTTGTACAACGTTTCGGCCGATATACCCCCGGCCTTCTTCAGGTATTTCTTGTCGGACTCGGTATATCGGCCTAAACGTTGTACAAATAACAATGAAGATGGGGACAATAGTCCGAATAACGCAGATAATACTAATCTTCAAGCCTCATCTTCGAAGTGTTGCGATTTTATTTTCTGTCATTGGATATTTAGGATTCACATTTCATTTTGTTTATTGGAATTGTTTATGTCGATTCTTTTTCATTGTTGAAACTTATGGCAAAAAGAAGCAAAAAAACACATTGTAGGACGTTGTCGATTTTGGTTACTGACAAAAAGGTATGAACATAAAATTATTTTGGGTATTGTAATGTGTTGTGACCGAATTTATCAAATGCAACATTGAAATTTTGACAAAGGGTTTATACTTTTTGTACAGAAATCTTATTATAATGGACATTGTGTGTTTTTCAGTCTGTAACAGAAACTATATCACAACTGAAGTCACAGTTTCCTTTGTTATTTGCGTAAATTCTCCATGAGTTTATTCTTATTTAAACCTCAATTATTAATAAAACTTCTCTGACTGTTTGAGATGAGGCTTGAAGATTAGTATTATCTGCGTTATTCGGACTATTGTCCTCATCTTTATTGTTATTTGTACAACGTTTCGACCGATATACCCTCCGGCATTCTTCAGGTATTTCTTGTCAGACTCGGGAACCTTCTCGGACTCAGGAACCTTCTTTTCAAACTCGGAACCCGAGTTCAATCCTGAGTGAAAGCAGTTAGAAAATAATTAATCAACACAACTCCTACCCAAGCTATGGTTAGCGGAATGAGAACAGGATACCCCCGTGGAATAAATAAAGGGTTAGGTTCAAAGTTCCGTGATGGCTCCCGAATACGACAAGAAAGTTCCCGAGTTCGAAAAGAAGGTTCCCGAGTCCGAGAAGGTTCCCGAGTCCGAGAAGGTTCCCGAGTCCGACAAGAAATACCTGAAGAAGGCCGGAGGGTATATTGGCTGAAACGTTGTACAAATAACAATGAAGATGGGGACAATAGTTCGAATAATGCAGATAATATTAATAAAATTGTTTTACATTTTTAATATTGTTGACCATATCTACGTACTAATAACATGCAATTGTATTTATAAATACAACAAAATAGCGGTTTACAGAGATGAACTAGGAGGCTAATTTGCATATTGATATTAAACATTTGATTTTGATAAATATGTGTTTAGTATTATTGATTTCTAATTGTTTGGTTTTATCTTAATGGATATGTGCAAAAATCTCAGGAATGACTTAAAAGAAATCCATTAACAAGAAGAAATAACTGTAATCTTATTCTTTACTTCTTATTTTAACTAAATAGTTAAATTAGGAATATTTAGCTATAAAAGACGGGAGTGGTGGAAGAGAAAGTTTCAGTTGTTCGATTTATCATTATACCCTCCTATTTCAAATCGTTTTATCTGCATTCTTATTTAGTTTCATTAGCCTTCCTAATTTAATATAATATTCTATTGTTGGAATATTTTGGTATATAAGGCATGTGATAGATGCCTACTCCTAAATATAGACTCGTTGACTACCACGTGACCTGAGAAAGATTCCCACTGTCCAATCACTGGCAGTGCTGCTGCTGCTGTTGGTGTACATATAGAGGTCTGATTCTAAACCTTGGCTCATTGCTATTTGGATTCTCTTGGACGTCGAACTTACAAAGAATACTATAACACCGGATTCTTATTGGCTTGCTTACTTACTTACTACATCTGGAACTAAGGATGCCGACTAGATACTTAATATCTATTACATTAAAACTTAAATCCTTGCAGTCGGAGGGTGCATATATTTGCTAGTATAAATAATAGAGCTAACGCGCAGTTCTCCAATAGTATGATTAGCTACTTAATTAGTAGTGACTCAACTATGAATAACCTTACGCATTCGTATCTTTATATGTCCCGTTGGACGAGTCCAACTATCTTGTAGGAGAAATATCTTCCCTTACAACGCATAGATAGATTGGTAGGTACCGACAAAGGTATCAACATAAAATTATTTCGGG
>CM042171.1:37048537-37058537 GCA_023376005.1 Doryteuthis pealeii
ACGTATTCACCTTGTGTCACATCCTACTCATGGCGTAGTTGTTAGGTAAATATATACTTTTGTTCGGTGAGTTCAATACTCGCTGAATGCTTCTATGAATTCCTAGAATTTGAAAATTGGCGGGTTGGTGAAGCTTTGAAAAATTTGAATCTGTATTCATTGAATCACGACGCATGGTTTATTGCATCTAATGGTGAGGTTCTATTTCTGGAGCTCTGGGGTGTGTGGAGTGCCTCTTCTTCGCCATTACTACTAGATCCACTCTGACCCGGAGTGGTAGTCCCATCTATGAGTTAAATAGAAAAATAACGAGCAAGTACCAAAATATTGGGAAACTTTTGACCCGCTCTAGTAATTCGCCTAAACACGTCTTTAGTGTTTTTAGCTTTTTTCTAAATACGCAAACTTTTACGATTGTATTGTTGGTAAACTGAAGCCAGTTGGCTGGTTGGTTGGTTGGTTGGTTGGTTGGTTGGTTTGATTTTACGGAATTTCAACCCTTGTTGGGCTATTTTATGCCAAAGATACTTTTTTTTATTCATTCTTGTTAGGTATTTAATTTTTTTTATTTTTAAATTTAAGTTTTTTAAACATTTTTAATACTCATTTTTTATCAATTTAACCCATATATGAGACACTAACAGGTACTACTACTCCGACTCGGGGTGGACCTGGAAGTAATAGCGATAAAGCGGTACTCCACATGCCCCAGAATTCAAAATTGGAACTTCACCACTAGATGCAGTTTAACGTCATACCCAGGATAAAAAGATCCTCGGCCACTGCTTTCAAGCTCATACATGATGAAAAGGTTCGGCGGTTGCCATAAGGACAATAGCGTTGGGAAAATCATATATATATATATATATATATATATATATATATATATATTTACCAACCCCTCCGCACGAGCAGGATGTGACACAAGGTCAATTTCTTAAGCGGAGTTCAACAGGTTTGAATTCAGAGTTTTCCTTCTCCTAGACCGTTTGCCTAACCAAGGTTAAAGAGCCCAGTCTGCCCTACTATTTATCCATAGCTGGAGGGAGAGTAGGATTCCTACCTTTCCCAAGGGTATTAGCGCTAAGTGAAATGCAATTACCACATCCAGGATTTGAACTCGGGGCGACCAGTCCATTTCCCATGACTTTAACCATTACACCACGCGCTGGGAAAATCATATAGGTGCTAGGTCTTGACATGACCAGCCGATTGTTCGGAGAAGGCTTTCCTATCGTCCGTCTAGCCTAAGTAAGGGCCAAGGGTGGAGGGTTACATGTCATGGGTGCTCAGCCGTTTGGAGTTTTTCATCGCTATTACCCCCAGGTTCACCCTGGCCCGGAGTGAAAGTACTTGTTAGGGTCCCATCAATGAGTTACATAGGGAAAAAAGTTTTAAAATGTGTTAAAAATTTATTTTAAAAATATTTTGAATACCCATCAAACATGAATAGAACAAAACTCCTTCGGCATAAAATAACCCACCAAAATTTGACATGCCGTAAAATCCAACACACTAAACCAAACAGCCTACATGTCCCATATGTTTCCAGTTATATAACCCTCTTTAGTTTCACTCAGAACTCTTCAGGTACAGTAACGTCTAAGATGTTACAGGTTTGTCTCTGTTGTATACCCCTTATAAAACATCGGGTATATAAACGGAGAGAGAGAGAGAGAGAGAGAGAGAGAGAGAGGGGGGGGGGTGATGGCTCTTACTTGTTAACCGCTGCTACTGCTTCTAACTTGCCGACCGCCATCTTCTTTTGTTGATATGTTCTTCGGGCTTCTTCTTCTTGGATTGTTTTTCCGTGTTGGGATGATCATTTCTTGTTTGAATTAATCAATTAATTAGTATTATTTGTATTATTCGGACTATTGTCCTCATCTTCGTGGTTATCTGTACAACGTTTCGGCCGATGTGTCCTCCGTCGGACTCGGAAACCATCTCGGGCTCGGGAACATTCTTCCGTGATGGCTCCCGATTACAACAAGAAGGTTACCCGAGTTCGAAAAGAATGTTCCCGAGTCTGAGATGGTTCCCGAGTCCGACGGAGGTGTTACGTTCATATCCGGGACGACCGCCCGTGTTACGTTCGCCAACGCTATACAGCGCTTTTCCATCAGAGGTTACCAAAGAAGAACGAGAGGATACATGTAAGAACTTGGCAATAAATAACAAAACAACATATATATATCTTTTATAACATAACATTTAATTCAAATTTGTAAGCTGGGAGGATCATGATACGGACGCCGACGGGCTAGGATTTATAATGTCATTTGGCGTAACAGAGGGCACATCGACCGAAACGTTGTACATATAACAATGAAGATGAGGACAATAGTCCGAATAATACAAATAATATTAATTAATTGACTCGGGAACCTTCTTTTCGAATTCGGAAACCTTCTTGTTGTAATCGGGGCCATCACGGAAGAATGTTCCGAGTCCCGAGATGGTTTTCCGAGTCCGAGATGGTTTCCGAGTCCGAGATGGTTCCCGAGTCCGAGTCCGAGATGGTTTCCGAGTCCGAGTCCGAGATGGTTCCCGAGTCCGAGATGAGTCCGAGATGGTTCCCGAGTCCGAGATGGTTTCCGAGTCCGAGATGGTTCCGAGTCCGAGATGGTTTCCGAGTCCGAGATGGTTCCGAGTCCGAGATGGTTCCCGAGTCCGAGATGGTTTCCGAGTCCGAGAGAGTCCGAGATGGTTCCGAGTCCGAGATGGTTTCCGAGTCCGAGATGGTTTCCGAGTCCGAGTAAAAGAAAAGAAAACAAATACATGGAAAAATAATTTCTATTAATCTGTATATATATAAAATATTGCCTAGACTTACCCGGGGGTAGGATGTGACACAGGGTCAATTTCTTGGG
Organism: Doryteuthis pealeii; assembly: GCA_023376005.1. NCBI lineage: Eukaryota > Metazoa > Mollusca > Cephalopoda > Myopsida > Loliginidae > Doryteuthis > Doryteuthis pealeii. The sequence continues at coordinate 37,051,411 of CM042171.1, forward strand.
TGAAGTTTAACAGATTTTCTTTCTCTTCGATAGGTTGCATTATCAAAGGTTAAAGAATTGTTGAATACATGGTTTTTTCCCAAGGGAATTGCAAACACTCTTGTCCAGGATTTGAACTCGTGTCAAGGAGTTCACCGTCATACGATGATGACCATTACACTAGGCGCCTCCAACAAATATGTATATAAATGTAGATAAAAGATCTATATTTACATTTTTTAAATTCCGGGCAACGAATTGTAACTTTGTTTGTTGGAAATAAAAATGAACTAGTGCAAGGACTTATATATATATATATATATATATATATATATATATATTTGTGTGTGTGTGTGTGTGTGTGTGTGTGGTGTGTGTGTGTGTGTGTGTGTGTAAATACAATATATATACATATTAAATAGAAAATAATAGAAAATAATAATAGAAAAACATAAAATTTAAGTATACAAAAAAGCGGTCCTGAGAGAGAGAGAGAGAGAGAGAAAGAGAGAGGGAGAGAGAGAGAGAGAGAGAGAGAGTCCATAAAGTCCGCGTGCACTTAAAAAGAAATTTAAATTTTAAACCGTACACAGACTTTGTGAGCACCCTATATATATATATATATATATATATATATATATATATATATATATATATATATATATATATATATACACAAAGACGAAAACCTTCGGCTTTTTGCGTTCCAAACTGAATTAAAAGAATTTAAAATATGGCTTTGATGAAATAAATACCAAAAGAAAAAGCCTTTCGACCCTTAATTGCCCGACACAGGGAACATGGTGGGTCGGGATTTTAAAGTAATTTAGTAAAGTATTTTAAAAAAAGAAGAAAAAAATAGAAAAAGAAAAGAAAGAAAAAAAAGACAAATGAATAAATAAATAAGCCTAAAAAATATCACATTCAATAGAACAAAAAAGGAAAAAAAAATTGGACTGCACCGAAATCTCTCAAGTGTGACTCAAATGTAACATTAAATTTATTTACTACATATCAGGGGAAAAATACCTTCAAGACAAAAACAAAATCCAAATTTTGGTTTCTACTTGATTTAAGAAGTTTACCATTATTGGAATGCCTGGAAGAAATTGGGGACCATATGACCTTTAGGCACCCCTTTTGCGATCTCGATTCATAACGACAGTTTTTTAGTTTACACCGTCAAAATCTGGTTGTTTGTTTGGGGTTAGGGTTAGGGATTAGTTTTATAATTTTAAAAGAACTCTAAAAATCGTCTGTTAACAAAGAACCGGATTTTGACGGTGTAAATGAAAAAATGTCCTTATGGAACGAGAGTGAAAAGGGGTGCCTAAAGGTTATATGGTCCGAAATTGGTTACATTGATAAAGGAATGTTGGTTGGCTGGTTGGTTGGTTGGATTTTACAGTATGTCAACCCATGGGTTATTTTATACCGAAGTACGTTTTTCTTTTATTCGCTCGTGTTGGGTATTTAAATTTCGTTAATCTATTTTTTTTATCTTAAATAGATAATAAAAAAAATAGTTTTAAAAAAATTTAGATACCCAACAAAAAAATTTGGCTCAGGACCGCCCTCTGTGGCAGCAGACTCTCTGTAGAGGAATTTAAATTTTTCAAACTATTTTTTTATCTATTTAACCCAAAGATTCCTTGGTTGGTTTTTACAGAATGTCAACCTTTTAATTTTTAAGATAATTTAAAAAACATGTTTAAACTGACTTTTTCTATTTAACCCATAGTTGTGACCCTAACAGGTACTACCACATATTGCCCCTTCCATCTGGGAAAATTTGGCTCGGGACTGCCCTCGCTGGCGGCAGGCTTTCCGTAGAGGACTGTTCATGTCAGAAGTCACCCTGACGCAACACAATGAAGCTAAGAGGTCCAGAAGAAAGCAGCGGCAACAAAGCACCGGCACATCAACATCTTCAGGGATAGCTTTCAAATGAGACATCTGTGGTCGAGAATGTTTTTCAAACATTGAACTTCATAGTCACAGGAGGCGCTGCAACTTCAGGGGCACAAACACTTTATTATAGTCTTCCGAGACTGAAATGCCAATGAAAGTGACCCTAACAGGTACTACCACTCCGGGTCAGAGTCAGCTCCAGAGTTCACCATCAGAGAGTCTTTCATACCCAAGACACTAAGACCCTCGGCCACCGCTTTCTAGCATATATAAAAAGGGTTTTTGGCAATAGGCTTGAGACAATCATATAGGTGCTAGGGTTAGACGTGACTAGCCGATTGATGATATTGATTGATGATGGAGACCATAAAGGAATGTATAGATTCGACTAAAATATTAACGGTAAGCCGGAGGTAAAGTAGACTAAGGACTGGAGTATTGGACACCTACTGAAAATCAAACTCACTTGTAATTGTTTGCGTGATGCTTAAGGACGGAATCCTGATGTCATGCAACACTCCACTTTGGTCCTTACTTTAAGAAGTTTACCATTATTGAGATACCTGGAAGAAATTGGGGACCATATGACCTTTAGGCACCCCTTTTGCGATCTCGATTCATAACGACAGTTTTTTTCATTTACATCGTCAAAATCTGCTTGTTTGTTAGGGGTTAGGGGTTAGGGGTTAGGGGTTAGTTTTATAATTTAAAAGAAACTCTAAAAATCGTCTGTTAACAAAGAACCGGATTTTGACGATGTAAATGAAAAAATGTCCAAATGAAACGAGGGTGAAAAGGGGTGCCTAAAGGTCATATGGTCCGAAATTGGTTACATTGCTAGACGGGCGCTTGAAGAGGCTGTCCACGTCAAGCCCTTGCACCTATATGATTGTTCCAACCTAATTGACCTCCTTATGGCAACCCCCAATTCTTTTTTTCTCAAATAGGTGCTAGAAGGCGATGTCTGAGGGGTTTAGTGTCCTAAGTGTACCAGTGACGTTAAACTTGCATCTAGTGATGAAGTTCCAGTTCTGGAACTCTGAGGAGTGTGGAGCACAACTTTATAGCCATTACTCCGAGGTCCACTCGGACCCGAAGTGGTAGCCCCTGTTAGGATCCCATCTATGGCTTCAATAGATTTCTATTTTAAATGAGTATTAAAAATGTGTTTGAAAAATTTAGTTTGAAAAAAAAAAATAAAATAAAACAAAATGTCTTCGGCATAAAATAACCCAACAAGGTTGACATGCCGTAAAACTCATCCAATCTTTTTTAAATGTATTAAAAATGTGTTTGAAAAATTTAGTTTGAAAAAAATAAAAATAAAAAATAAAAAAATGTCTTCGGTATAAAATAACCCGACAAGGGTTGACATGCCGTAAAACTCATCCAATCTTTTTAGATGTATTAAAAATGTGTTTCAAAAATTTAGTTTGAAAAAAAAAAAAAATAAAACAAAATGTCTTCGGTATAAAATAACCCAACAAGGGTTGACATGCCGTAAAACTCATCCAATCTTTTTAAATGTATTAAAAATGTGTTTGAAAATTTAGTTTGAAAAAAAAAAGTAAATAAAACAAAATGTCTTCGGCATAAAATAACCCAACAAGGGTTGACATGCCGTAAAACTCAACCAATCTTTTTAAATGTATTAAAAATGTGTTTGAAAAATTTAGTTTGAAAAAAAAAATAAAAAATAAAATAAAACAAAATGTCTTCGGTATAAAATAACCCAACAAGGGTTGACATGCCGTAAAACTCATCCAATCTTTTTTAAATGTATTAAAAATGTGTTTGAAAAATTTAGTTTGAAAAAAATAAAAATAAAAAAATAAAACAAAATGTCTTCGGTATAAAATAACCCAACAAGGGTTGACATGCCGTAAAACTCAACAAATCTTTTTTAGATGTATTAAAAATGTGTTTCAAAAATTTACTTTGAAAAAAAAATTTAAAAAATAAAACAAAATGTCTTCGGCATAAAATAACCCAACAAGAGTTGACATGCCGTAAAACTCATCCAATCTTTTTAAATGTATTAAAAATGTGTTTGAAAAATTTAGTTTGAAAAAAATAAAAATAAAACAAAATTTTTTCGGTATAAAATAATCCAACAAGGGTTGACATGCCGTAAAACTCAACCAATCTTTTTTAGATGTATTAAAAATGTGTTTGAAAAATTTAGTTTGAAAAAAAAAATAAATAAAACAAAATGTCTTCGGCATAAAATAACCCAACAAGAGTTGACATGCCGTAAAACTCAACCAATCTTTTTTAAATGTATTAAAAATGTGTTTCAAAAATTTACTTTGAAAAAAAATAAATAAAAAATAAAACAAAATGTCTTCGGTATAAAATAACCCAACAAGGGTTGACATGCTGTAAAACTCAACCAATCTTTTTTAAATGTATTAAAAATGTGTTTGAAAAATTTAGTTTGAAAAAAATAAATAAATAAATAAAACAAAATGTCTTCGGTATAAAATAACCCAACAAGGGTTGACATGCCGTAAAACTCAACCAATCTTTTTTAAATGTATTAAAAATGTGTTTGAAAAATTTAGTTTGAAAAAAAATAAATAAAAAATAAAACAAAATGTCTTCGGCATAAAATAACCCAACAAGGATTGACATGCCGTAAAACTCAACCAATCTTTTTTAAATGTATTAAAAATGTGTTTGAAAAATTTAGTTTGAAAAAAAAAAAAAAAAAAAAATGTCTTCGGCATAAAATAACCCAACAAAGGTTGACATGCCGTAAAACCCAACCAATCTTTTTTAGATGTATTAAAAATGTGTTTGAAAAATTTAGTTTGAAAAAAATAAAAATAAAAAATAAAACAAAATGTCTTCGGTATAAAATAACCCAACAAGGGTTGACATGCCGTAAAACTCAACCAACCAACCAACCAACCAATCATTTGTGATCTATGCTCTTCATAGGCAACATATTTTAAAGAGATAAAAAAAAGTGAGAGAGATCAAGAGAAAACTGCTTAACTTCGCGTACAAAACAAAACAAAGAATTTAAAAAATAAATAAATACAGATCTACATGCTGAAGGTGCAAAAGACAACATCAAAAATGGTGGTGCTTGAATTTGCAGAAATATCTAAATAGCTGGAATGGCGACTGTTCCTCTCCAAGAATTCCTGGAATCTTCTCAAAACTAATCTCGGCAAATATTTCCCAGATACAAAGATACTTAAGTTATTTGAGGTGATAAACTGTCTTTATTAATTTTTACTAAGTTTTTGTGTGTGTGTTTTTATTTACGTTATCGCTACATTTTACATTGAATACTTTCCAACGATAAAGTTATAATCTTCAATCACTAGCATCATCATTGTATAAAATATTTTAAGTACAGGGTGCGACAGAAATACTTTACACATTTCAGAACTGTCATCTATGAAGTGCAAGGGAACTTGATAATTTTTTAAAAACCCATCTATATATTAATATTCATTAGGGTAGGTCGATTTTTCATTTTTTTTTTTTTAATATCAAATTGTCCATCTATACGAAAGTTGTGTGTTAGTATACTGAATACTGATACCAAACATTAGATCTTTTACTTGTACCATTGTTTGAGGAAATAGCATCAAAGATCGTCTACTAAAATGCACTAAAAATCCTCGTTTTCGCCTAGAAATTGGTTAGAAAATTTACAGTTTTTAATATTTAAATCAGAAATATTATTTTATTTTATTAAAATGAAATGAATTAAATATCATAAATAGAATTCAAATTGAAAATATGCCCCCCATCATCACCGACACCTCTGATATGCTGCTTTTTACCTCATTAATTAACGTAAAGACGATCTTTGATGCTATTTCCTCAAACAATGGTACACGTAAAAGATCTAATTTTTGGTATCTGTATACTAACACACGACTTTCGCATAGATAGACAATTTGATATTTTGAAAAAGTGAAAAATCGACCTACTCTAATATTCATGTTCTTTAACTGTACAACGTTATCATCTTACAATACCCTCTAGTTAAAAATGTTGCATATCACGAACCGCTCAGCCATCAGAATTCCATCCTTAAGCATCACGGGTAGCCACCCACAGCAAACAGAAGGCCTCATTGGGGGGATTTTGGCCCTCTGCATAGGTGCAGTCAGTGTATTTATATTCACAATGTATTAATATGAATTAATAAGAACAATTAATCACCTCAATACACTGACTGCACCTCTGCAGACGGCCAAAATCTCCCCAATGAGCGCTCCTATTTGTTGTTTGTTTGTTTGTTTTGTTTTACGGCATATCAACCTCAGTGGGTCATTTAATGCCGATAAAGTTTTGAAATAAATCAATTCTTAATGGATAATACAATTTTTGTATAAATACATTTTTCTATTTAACCCATAGATCAGACCCTAACAGGTACTACCACTCCGGGTCAGAGTGGACCAGGGAGCAATGGTGATGAAGGGTTGCCCCACATTCCCCAAACCTCCAAAACTGGAACCTCACCATCAGATAGAGTTTAACGTCATTCCCAGGACATGTAGACCGGCAGCCACTGCCTTCTAGCACCCATATGATAAAAAGGGGTTGGGGCTTGCCATAAGGGCAATAGGTTGGGAAAATCATATAGGTGCTAGGGCTTGACGTGACCAGCCGATTGATCGGAGGGGGCCTCTCCGACCGCCCGTCTAGCCCAAGATAGGGAGTGGAGTATTGCACGTCATGAACTGCTTTATATATACGAAAATTGTGTGTTAGTATACTGAATACTGATACCAAAAATTAGATCTTTTACTTGCACCTTGTTGAGGAAAATAGCATCATCTATTAAAATGCACTAAAAATCCTCGTTTTCGCCTAGAAATTGGTTAGAAAATTGACCGTTTTTAATATTTAATCAGAAATCTTATTTTATTTTATTAAAATGAAATGAATTGAATATTATAAATAGAATTCAAATTGAAAATATGCCCCCCACCATCACCGACACCTCTGATATGCTGCTTTTTACCTCATTAATTAAGCTGTAACAGACGATCTTTGATGCTATTTCCTCAAACAATGGTACAGGTAAAAGATCTAATTTTTGGTATCTGTATACTAACACACAACTTGCGCATAGATAGACAATTTGATATTTTGAAAAAGTGAAAAATCGACCTACTCTAATGTTCATGTTCTTTAACTGTACAACGTTATCATCTTGCAACCCTCTAGTTAAAAATGTTGCATATCACGAACCGCTCAGTCAT
>CM042171.1:37063537-37071037 GCA_023376005.1 Doryteuthis pealeii
ATCTAATTAATAGATCGAAACACTGCAGCGTCGGCCAATAAACTCACCACTTAACTCATTTAAACCTGTGTTTTTTCAATCTTTCTTAATATACTACATACCGTCGGATTCACTTCCTTTTCTTCACACACACACACACACACACACACACACACACATATATATATATATATATATATATATATATATATATATATATGTGTGTGTGTGTGTGTGTTTGTGTGTGTGTGTGTGTGTGTGTGTGTGTGTCGGTGTAAATAAATTCATCACTACTAATATGACCGGTATTTGGTGGTTGGGGATCTTGTAAAATCCAACTAAACAACAAAGAAAGAAACCAATTTTTCAATGGCGACTGATGACTGGTTAATACGAATGAATTTCCACATTCGTTCGGATTAATTAAAATGAAAACAAACAAAATAAAAATAAGAAAAGAAACAATAATAATAATAATAATAATAATAATAATAATAATAATAAAGAAAGAAAGAAAGGAAAATATCGTTACTCTTTTAATCCAATGCCGGTTATTTTTGGCGCCAACACGGTCATGTGACCCGTTTTAAGCGCCATGTTTGATCAACACGTCCGGGTTTCGTCCATCATCTCAAACAACAAGAGACGCAATGCCTTCAATGACAGAGCGGCCGACTCCGCCGATCGCCATGAACTGTAAATAGAACCACACACTAAATCCGTTCATTGTGTCTGGATTTGAACAGACATTTTGACATCTACGTTCTCGAAAATCGATGACCGATTACTTTCGCTCCATCATTTGCTTACAAAAGACAGTTTGGCTCGATGGAAATCTTTAGACGCAATAGCAAGAATTATACGTCCACCGTAAAGGGGAGTAAACCCCGCAAACAAATCCGGAGCCGGTGTTGCTAAGATGGCGTAACGCTGAACTTCATCGCTACACAACAACTCCTGCATTGGTATCTTACCTTTCCTTTGGATCACAGCGGCAGTGTGGAGAGGTGTGATTTGCTGCTTGAGCAACAGCATATCCTCCATATCAACCCGCCCAGGCTACGTAGTTCGAGGAAAAAAAGAAAGTTTGGACACTACGCCATCGTCTTTCGCAGACGGAAGGATGCAAACCAACAGCGCCCTCCGTGCGTAAATATAAAAGTTTTAATATAATGAAGTATATTATAGGGCCGGGTTAGCTCAGTCGGTAGAGCGTTCGGCTAGAAACCACAAGGTTCCTAGTTCGATGCCCGTCCTCGCCAACTCAGCATATGAGTAGCACAGGGATCTGTGCGTTAAAGTAAGGAGCTGATGGTAGGTGTGGCGCTCCACCTCAGACGCTAAAAATAATCTCCTTGGTCTAGCGCTAGTGAAACGGGGATAGACTCCCTCGCTACATGGCTGATACCGACGACTTTACTTTTTTTTATAATGAAATATATCAAATTAGAAACGGCTACCCAGCATCGACTGGGTAGATTTTTTTAAAGTTAGTCTTGCAGATCCATTATTACTGAATCGGGAATTGGATTCTCGCAGGATGCCCCATTTAAATCTCTATGTAAAAAAAAAGTACCTTGCGTTGATCCGGTCTAGTGGGGTACCAGAAAAAAAAGTGTACAGACGTTCTGAAAAGAAAAATCAGTGTCTCCTATTTAAAATATTAAATGCAAAAAACTCCATGCTGTTACTATTTGAATTTTATTTTTTAATTATCTTCATGAATATAAATCAAATCTTCATTATTTTTGCTCAAAAAGCAAGATCTGGTGATAGTGAATGTGTATATATATTTACTTTGTCATTAATTGTTTCATTTTCATAGTTTCCTGTGGACATACATACATACACACAACTGCCCTTTATATATGTATAGATTAGAAAGATTAACAAAATTAAATAAGAACGCATATAAAACGATTACACTTATTTTAATCATATTTTAATTGGTTTCTATATAAAAACTTTCATTGGATTGATTTTGATAATTTGGAGAATAAAACAATAATATTAGAGATCAATAACATCAAGTAATTATTTATTAAACCCGGTTTTGTTAAAACCTGTATGCAAATTAACCAAACCATATATTATGTTAACCACACCATATATTATGTTAACCACACCATATATTATGGTAACCTTTATTTCTTAGTGATATATAAGACATATTGAAGTATTTTAAAATTATATATATATATATATATATATATATATATAAAGGTAAGATGGATTGATTTAGGATCCGGCGATATGATGAAGATAGAAGGAAAGTGGGCAAGAAATGAACAACTCAAAACAAGTCAAAGGATGAATTCGGACGAAATATTTCATCCTTTGACTTGTTTTGAGTTGTTCAATTCTTGCCCACTTTCCTTCTATCTTCATCATATATATATATATATATATATATATATATAATGGGTGGGTGAAAAGTTCATAGGCTAACCAAGATAATCTGATAGAATGTGACATAATGAGGTTTATATGAGGGTTGGCTGAAAATTTCATAGGCTGACCAAGATACTCTCATGTGACCAAATGAGGTTTATTTTCCACATAATCCCTATTACGGTCCACATATTTCTTCCATCTGCGTTACAGTGCTTGGATCTCATTGGTCAGAAAAGTCATCAACGGCTGATTTGACGTCATCATATGAACATCCCAGCCTATGAACTTTTCGTCTCACAGTCGTATTACTTTATAGATAGCCTCGGTTGCTATGCTTCAAGTTAAAATAAATTAATTAAATTAAAAAAAAAAGAACCTGACAAGCTACGTTCTTATTTTTCTTTTAAACTTATGTGTTGTCACAAAACTCCTGGCCTAAGTTACCCGGCTGTATGCAAAGGACATGACGTCAACCCACCGGACATGAATTCGCATTTTGCCGACACCTGAAGATTCATCGTCATGGCAACGGTGACGATTTCCTGTCTGTCGCCAGGAGCAATATCCGCCACACTGTTTCATTTTACTTACTTTTTTTTTTTCGAAACTTCTCTTTATTTTAACATGTTTTGTCCATTAAAAAAAAGAAGAAAGTCTCCGAGACTAATTCAAATAATGCTGACATGGTTGGTTTGTCAGATACGTCTAGGCGCAACGGTTATCGTTGTAGGAAATGAACACGGTGTGGCGTTACTTTCGTATTTTGCCTGAGGAGTTGTCTGCCCGTTTGGTTCGCTGGTTCCCGCTAGGAGCCTTTGATTATTTAAGCGGCTGGTTTGAACGTCTCTTCCTCTCTTTTCCGGTTGCTCGACCCACGAGGCACGACTATGGGTTAGACTCTGGTCTACCCGCCTCTTGTTGGGGCTTTTGCCCCCCCCCCTTACATTACTGTAAGTGATTTATACAGCATGGACTATTCTTAGTCTCATGTCTGTACTTTTATATTTTTCCCTTCTACTTTTGTATGTCTGTTTATGTACACCTATACTTTATGTATCTTGTTATATCCATGTGCTGTACCATATTAAATGTTTTGTCTTTTCAACCTTTGTCGGAGTTTGTATCTTCAAGTATATCCCACCTTAAATCTTACAACGGTTAACAAAATTCAAATAATAATAATAATACAAGGCACAGACGGATCACCTAATCCCGGCCAGGAAACCTGACCTAGTATTAATCGACAAGAAGAAGAGAACCTGTCATCTCGTGGATTTTACCGTTCCGGCCGACCAATAAGTGAAAATAAAAGAAAGTGAAAAGATAGACAAATACTTAGACCTTGCCAGAGAACCTATGAAACTGTGGAACATGAAGGTGGTGGTCGTACCAATTGTAATTGATGCCGTAGGAACGGTCCCCAACTCTCTGGAAAAGAATTTGGGTGAATTGAAAATCAGTAGAAGAATCGAGATCATCCTAAATACAGTACTGTTGGGATCGGCTTCAATACTCAAAAGAGTCCTGGAGACCTGATGAGACTTACTGTCACTCAGCCTCCAGTGAACCACCGGTTACGGTAAGTGTGAAAACCTCATAATAATAATAATAATAATAATAATACCACTTGTAGTTGGTGCACTTGGAATGGTCCCAAACATCTTAGAAAAAGACTAGAGGAATTGGAAATCAAAAGAAGAATTGAGACCATCCAGACAATAGTATTTCTAAGATCAACAAGAATACTCAGAAGAGTCCTGGAGACCTGAGGAAAGTTGTTGTCCCTCAACCTCTTATTAACCATCAGCTAAGACGGGCGTGAACAACTTTCTTTGAGTTAAATAATAATAATAATCAATGAGACATCATAAAAAACAGACTAATAAGCAAGATATAATACAGCCCTGTCAACTGAGGGCCCTCTGCAAAGGGTCAGCCCCCCCCACACACACACACACACAACGAGGCCCCCAGTTGGCTGTGTGTAGCGACCCGTGATGCTTAAGGATGGAATCCTGATGGCTGAGCGATTCCACTTTGAGATGCAGCCTTCCACATGAGATGAAACTTTCCACTTTGACTTTTACTTAAACTAGACGGTCGGTCGGAGAGGCCTCCTCCGATCAATCAGATGGTCACGTCAAGCCCTAGCTCCTATATGATTGTCCCAACCCCTATTGCCCTTATAGCCACCCCAACCCTTTTTTATCATACATGGGTTAGAAAGCGGTGACTGGGGGTTTTCGTGTCCTGAGTATGACATTAAACTGCAAACGACTTCTAGACTCTGGGGAATGTGGAGCACCCCTTTGTCTCTATTATTCCCAGGTTCAGCCTGACCCTGAGTGGTAGTACCTGTTAGGGTCCCAGCTATGGGTCAAACAGATAAAATGAAATGGATATTAAAAATGTGTATAAAAAATTGAGTTTGAAAAGAAAATTGAATACCAAACAATAATGAATAAAACAAAATGTCTTCAGCATAAAATAACCCAACAAGGGTTGATATGCCGTAAAAACAACCAACCAACCAACTAACCAGATATAATGATAAAAGAAGAAGAAAAAAGAATACTAAACAAAGGCTTATCTATACATATATAAAGGGTAGTTGTATGTATGTATGTATGTGTGTATGTCCGGCTGGAACTACGAAAATAAAACAATTAATTAAATTTTTTTTAAATAAACAAGTAAATATACAAGGTGTGTCATAAAAGTATCGATAGTGAAGCTGTATTTACCAAGATAGAAATGAACAATGAATGGAACGTTTATTTTATCAGAATACAAGGTGTGTCATAAAATTGCCGAGTTTGAAGCTGTATTTACAAAGATAGAAATGAACAATGAATGGAACTTTTTTTTTTTTCAGAATACAAGGTGTGTCATAAAATTGCCGAGTTTGAAGCTGTATTTACCAAGATAGAAATGAACAATGAATGGAACGTTCATTTTATCAGAATACAAGGTGTGTCATAAAAGTGCCGAGTTTGAAGCTGTATTTACCAAGATAGAAATGAACAATGAATGGAACGTTTATTTTATCAGAATACAAGGTGTGTCATAAAAGTGCCGAGTTTGAAGCTGTATTTACCAAGATAGAAATGAACAATGAATGGAACGTTTATTTTATCAGAATACAAGGTGTGTCATAAAATTGCCGAGTTTGAAGCTGTATTTACCAAGATAGAAATGAACAATGAATGGAACGTTATTTTTTTCAGAATACAAGGTGTGTCATAAAAGTGCGAGTTTGAAGCTGTATTTACCAAGATAGAAATGAACAATGAATGGAACGTTATTTTTTTCAGAATACAAGGTGTGTCATAAAAGTATCGATAGTGAAGCTGTATTTACCAAGATAGAAATGAACAATGAATGGAACTTTTTTTTTTTTTCAGAATACAAGGTGTGTCATAAAATTGCCGAGTTTGAAGCTGTATTTACCAAGATAGAAATGAACAATGAATGGAACGTTTATTTTATCAGAATACAAGGTGTGTCATAAAATTGCCGAGTTTGAAGCTGTATTTACCAAGATAGAAATGAACAATGAATGGAACGTTTATTTCATCAGAATACAAGGTGTGTCATAAAAGTGCCGAGTTTGAAGCTGTATTTACCAAGATAGAAATGAACAATGAATGGAACGTTTTTTTTTCAGAATACAAGGTGTGTCATAAAATTGCCGAGTTTGAAGCTGTATTTACCAAGATAGAAATGAACAATGAATGGAACGTTATTTTATCAGAATACAAGGTGTGTCATAAAATTGCCGAGTTTGAAGCTGTATTTACCAAGATAGAAATGAACAATGAATGGAACGTTTTTTTTTTTTCAGAATACAAGGTGTGTCATAAAAGTGCCGAGTTTGAAGCTGTATTTACCAAGATAGAAATGAACAATGAATGGAACGTCTATTTTATCAGAATACAAGGTGTGTCATAAAATTGCCGAGTTTGAAGATGTATTTACCAAGATAGAAATGAACAATGAATGGAACTTTTTTTTTTCAGAATACAAGGTGTGTCATAAAATTGCCGAGTTTGAAGCTGTATTTACCAAGATAGAAATGAACAATGAATGGAACGTTTATTTTATCAGAATACAAGGTGTGTCATAAAAGTGCCGAGTTTGAAGCTGTATTTACCAAGATAGAAATGAACAATGAATGGAACGTTTATTTTATCAGAATACAAGGTGTGTCATAAAATTGCCGAGTTTGAAGCTGTATTTACAAAGATAGAAATGAACAATGAATGGAACGTTATTTTTTTTTTTCAGAATACAAGGTGTGTTTTAAAAGTGCCGAGCTTGAACCTGTATTTACCGAGATAGAAATGAACAATGAATGGAACGTTCATTTAATCAGAATACAAGGTGTGTCATAAAATTGCTGAGTTTGAAGCTGTATTTACCAAGACAGAAATGAACAATGAATGGAACGTTTTTTTTTTTTCAGAATACAAGGTGTGTTATAAAAGTGCCGAGTTTGAAGTTATATTTACCAAAATATAAATGATCAATGAATGGAACGTTAATTTTTTTTAGAATACAAGATGTGTCAAAAAGTACAAAAAATCTTGATACTTTTCTGACACACTTGTATATACACACTTATTATCACCACATTTCACGTAAATATTATAAAGATTTGATTTATATTCGTGAAGATAATTAAAAAATGAAATTTAGATATTAACAGCATGGAACTTTTTTTTGCATCTAATATATATATATATATATATATATATATATATATATATATATATATATATATATATAAGTAAAGAAATAACAAAAGACTTAGAGATTTAGCTTTATAGTCTATTTCAGGGAGCTTAGACATAATATAGAAATAGACTATAATGCTAAATCTCTAAGTCTTTTGTTATTTCTTTACTTATACTAGCAAATATATGTACCCTCCGGGTGCAAGTATTTAATTTTTAATGTAATGAAATATCGTATTAAATTAGAAAGTCTAATAAGAATGCAGATAAAAAGATTTGAAACAGAGTGGGGTTATAATAGAAAAATAGAAATGAAACTTACTCTTCCATCATTGCCGTCTTTCATTGCTGAATTTTACTTATCTAACTATTTAGTTAAATTAGGAAATAA
>CM042171.1:37076037-37091037 GCA_023376005.1 Doryteuthis pealeii
CACGCATTTGAAGATAATTTTTTTTAAAGTGGACACTACCCCATCGTCTTCAATAGACGGAAGGATACCAACAACACACACACATATATATATATATATACTAGCAAATATATGCACCCTCCGGGTGCAAGTATTTAAGTTTTAATGTAATAAAATATTGTATTAAATTAGAAAGGCTAATGAAACTAAATAAGAATACAGATAAAAAGATTTAAAACAGAGGGAGTATAATAAAAGATTTAAAACAGAGGGAGTATGATAAAAGATTTGAAACAGAGGGAGTATAATAAAAAATGGAACAACTGAAACTTACTCTTCCATCACTCTCGTCTTTCATTGTTATTTTTTCTAATTTAAGTATTTAGTTATAAGAGGAAGTAAAGAATAAAATGACAGTTATTTTATCTTGTTAATGGATTTCATTTAAGATTCATTGAAGAGATTTTTGCTTATATTCATTAAAATAAAACCAAAGAGTTAGAAATCAATGATACTGAGCACATATTTATTAAATTCGATTTTTTAATATTAATATGCAAATTAGCCTTCCCGTTCACATTGTAAAGCGCTATTTTGTTGTATATATAAATATAATTGCATGTTGTCAGTATGTAGATATAGTTAACAGTATTAATAATGTAAGACAATTTTATTAATAATTGAGGTTTAGATAAAAATAAAATCATGGAGAATGTTATGTCAATAACTAAGAGAATTGTGACTTGAGTAGGAATATAGTTTCGGTTACAGACAGAAAAACACACAATCTCCATTATAATAAGATATATATATATATATATATTATATATATATATATATATATATATATATATAGAGAGAGAGAGAGAGAGAGAGAGAGAGAGAGAGATAGGGTGGGGGAGATGAGTGCATTGAATAACCAGGGTTACATGTTCAACCTCTACAATAAAAGCTCTTTTCATTAATGTTTCCGCTTTGACTGGTGGCGTCTTCTGTCTAATTGTAATAAAAAGTGCCTCCATCTTGACACCCACGACCCTCTGACATTGTTGGCTTTCTCTTGCATATGACGAATTTAATATAAGATCATTGTTAAATTCAAATTGTATTTTAATGTATCTTTTAATTTTCACTTAAAAAAAAACCCTGATAGTTCTCAGATTACAATAATAATAAGACTCGTATAGAATGAGTTCTGAGGTGAATAGATAGTGAACTTAAACAGGTTTGAACAGTTTTGTTTTGTTTTTTTATTTAATTTTTAATACCTTCAATTTATTATTTCATTTTTTCATGTTCTACAAAGTATGGGATGAGTTGGTTATTTTTTTTAAATTATATCTATTCATGTATTGATTAAACTTTTTAAAAATGTAGCCATGTGTTCAAAGTCATAACATGGCTAAACTTGCAAATCGGTCGGAAAATTAAAACACATTACAGGGTGACCCAGAAAAAACAGAACCCAAATTATTTATTTATTTTCCCATTAACCCTAAACCCCAACCCTAACCCTAAAACCCTAACCCTAACCCTAAACCCCCCTAGTTAAAATTAACAGTTTTATTACAGAATGTGTGGGTTCTGTTTTTTCTGGGTCACCCTGTATACAGGGTGACCCAGAAAAAACAGAACCCGAATTATTTATTTATTTTCCCATTGAATTAACCCTAAACCCCAACCCTAACCCTAACCCTAAACCCCCTTAATTAAATTTAACAGCTTTATTACAGAATTTGTGGATTCTGTTTTTTCTGGGTCACCCTGTATACAGGGTGATCCAGAAAAATTATTTATTTATTTATTTTCCCATTAAACTAACCCTAAACCACAACCCTAACCCTAAATCCTAACCCTAACCCTAACCCTACCCCCCTAGTTAAAATTAAGTTTTATTACAAAATTTGTGGGTTCTGTTATTTCTGGGTCAGCCTAATTTTCCGACCGATTTGCAAGTTTAGCCCTTTTATTTTGGTTTCACTCATTAAATATAAATAGTTAAGTCTAGTATATTTTGATTTATAGCTCATATAAAAAACGAACCGTGTCAATTTTTTAGGAAACATCCTAAAATATAGACAGAGAGAGATAGACAGACAGACAGACAAAGAGGAGATTGTATATATATTTACCAACCCCTCCACACGAGTAGGGTGTGACACGAGGTCAATTTCTTAAGCGGAGTTTAATAGGTTTAAATTCAGAGTTTTCCTTCTCCTAGGCAGGTTGCATAAACAAGGTTTTATATTTTGGTTTTAGGGAATTTCTTCTTTTTTTTTTTGCTACTCGGTCATTAATATACGACAACGAGAAGCAATACAAATTAAAAACATTAAAGAATAAACATCGAGGAAACCAGGTTTCCTCCGAGCAAAAGGTACGCGAGTTCGAATCTCACCGAGAGATTATCTTTTATCACTGTTTCTTGTCTGAGTTCTTCCTTGCTGTCGTAGATTGACTTTTTTTTAGTTTTTTTTAGTTTTTTTTTAGTTTTTATTTCATTTTAGATGAAGCATTGTATACGATTATCACTGATTTTGACTTGTACAGTGATACATTGACTTACGAGTGCCACAACTTTCTCTGAGTTACAAGCTGTCACACGGTCGATTTTTTGCTTTGAGTTGTGATCTAAAATTGAGGTATGAGCAAGCTTCAGATACGCTTATGTTAATAAACATTTAAGTTTCCAAAATTAAACTCTGATGATGAGGTTCCAGTTCTTGATGTCTGGGGAATGTGGAGCACCCCTTCATCACCATTGCTCCCTGGTCCACTGACCCGGAGTGGTAGTACCTGTTAAGGTCCCATCTATGAGTTAAATAGAAAAACATGAGTTCATTAAAAAAATTGAGTATCCATTAAGAATTAATTCTATTATCAAATTTTGTTGGCATTAAATGACCCAAATTTATTACGCTATAGAAAAATATTTATCATAAAAAAAGAATTAGACTTAAAACATATTACCGCAAATAATTCATTACATTCTATTTATCATATTGTTATACAATACACTGCTATTTTTCTTATTTAAAGAGAAGGCAACATTTATTTCCTTTATTTATTCAAATAAATAATATATATATATATATATATATATATATATATATATATATATATCCACGTATAATAGCCCTGACGATCTTCCGGTGAAACTCGAGTAGGCTTACTTTGACTGTATCGGTTTTCTAAACCAGCTCAACAAATGTATTGAACACTTTTATATTAATTCATAATTACGAATTATTCGGTTAATTATTTTTATCGACAGTCAAAATCGCGACTCTCGATTTTTTGTCTTCTCCGTTAAGTCAGCCTCTTTTCAGATTATATATATATATACATATATATATATATATATATATATATATATGAGGGTAAGTAAACAAACAAATGTGTTTATTTTTTTGTATGGCTTTAAGCCGACAATTTTTGGAGGATATGTGCTTAATTGAAGTCATACCTAATTTTGAAAATTAATTAGTGAATAATTAATGAATTTAGGCGGGCATGTATGTTCAAATGTAAGGCTAAACAGGTTGAGAAAATGTCAATCCCTGAATGTACATTTCGACCTATTAGGTCTCATCAGCAAGGTTATAGACATGGGAGATTGCTCTGTGTGTGACTCGAAACTTCGACTGTCAAGCTGACAGGCGAAGTCTCTAACCGTTACACTAGCTGGCCATCCCGCATTCTTCGAGTCACACACGGAGCAGTCTCCCATGTCTATAACCTTGCTGATGAGACCTAATAGGTCGAAATGTACATTCAGGGATTGACATTTTCTCGACTTGTTTAGCCTTACATTTGAACATATATGCCCGCCTAAATTCATTAATTATTCACTAATTAATTTTCAAAATTAGGTATGACTTCAATTAAGCACATATCCTCCAATATATATATATATATATATATATATATATATATATATGTGTGTGTGTGTGTGTGTGTGTGTGTGTGTGTGTGTGTGTGTATAAAGCTGTACTTTTTACTTATTAGCGATACTTTTTGTATTGAGAATTTTAGTATATTTAACTTTAGCAACACTTACAGTTTTTTTAATTATTTCAGTGGCTGCAAATGATTTGGTCTTTTATTTTTTTATATAATTTTTTTTTCAAGGCAAAAAAAAATGTGTAATTACAGACTATAAAGCCGGGAGTTTTTTTATACTGTCGGGGTTTAGAAATAAAAATAAAAGTAAACACAACACACACACACACACACACACAACACACACACACACTCACACACACCACACACACACACACACACACACACATATATATATATATATATATATATATAATAAGTGCTCATATTTAAACTACAACATAACTTTTTTTTTTTGCAACATCAAGGCGTTCGTTTGGAATTCATATCACAGGACTATAAAATTTTGAAAAATAAAGAAAAATTAAAAATTAAAATCTGTTTTCAAATGCCTTTAAAGTAATAAAGAATTCATCATTCGCATCTGATGAGTCGGGAGAGTTAGACACTTTGTCTAAGCTCCCTGAAATAGACTATAATGCTAAATCTCTAAGTCTTTTGTTATTTCTTTACTTATATATTTGCTCTGTGACTCTAACTTTAAGAGCACACATTGAGCTCTCAAACTGCGACAGGTTTTTCTAAATAAAACTCTTGTGTCGTTAGGAAGATTTCTTCTCTGGACTTTTGGATATATTATATATATATATATATTATATATATATATATATATATATATATAACCTCACCATCAGATAGAGTTTAACGTCATTCCCAGGACATAAAGACCCTCAGCCACAGCCTTCTAGCACCTATATGATAAAAAGGGTTGGGGCATCCCATAAGGATAATAAGGATGGGGCAATCATACAGGTACTAGGGCTTGACGTGATCAGCCGATTGATCGGAGTGGGCCTCTCGGACCGCCCGTCTAGCCCAAGTAAGGACCAAAGTGGAGTATTGCATGTCATGGACTACTCAACCACCTGGGTTCTATCTTTAAGTATCACGGGTCGCCACCCACGGCCAACAGGTGGACCCATTTGGGGGAGTTTTACCCCTCTGCAGAGGTACAGTTGGTGTATTCTAAGCCTCAGTCGACAGGGCGGGGTTAAGAAATATCAAAGATGGATACATATCTTCTTTTGTTTTATCTATTTTATTTTATTTTTTTATTTGTTTTTGTTTTTTATATTTACAATTAAAAAAAGGAAGTTTATATATTCTTAATTCGGTGCATGTGCACTTAAAACTAAGGAACCAAGTTTATTGGATTTTTGATAATACGGTAGGGTACTTACTGGAAAGTGAGAAAGTATTTAACTTGAAAATTATTTATCTTTACCAGCATGCGCGCATGTGCGGGTAATCCTTAACTATTTCCTCGTAAATTCCTACCATAAAATAAACTGAACCCTCATTTTATGTCCGTGTTTTTGCAATAAATGTTTTATTTTTCTTGCACCCGTTATTTTACAATACTGAATATATTTTCTTTATTTATTTTAATATTCATTTCAATGTGTATATTCTAAAAGTTTTCATTTTGTGAGAATGTTTAGTTTTAAAGTGGGGGCTCGTTTTAGAATTTAGGCATAAATTGGATCCTCCTTTTATGACCGTAATTTTGTTTTTTCGTCGACGATGATTAAAATCTGACGTTTTTATTTTAGAGTACCAAAGCCAAAAAAAGAAAAGAAAAGAACAGAACAGAAATACCAACAACAAAAGGAGCCCCCCACTTTAAAACTAACCATTCACACAAAATGAAAACTTTTAGAATATACACATTGAAGTGAATATTAAAATAAATAAATAAAATATATTAGTATTGTAAAATAATGGGTGCAAGAAAAATAAAACATTTATTGCAAAAACACGGACATAAAATGAGGGTTCAGTTTATTTTCATGGTAGGAACTTACGAGGAAACTTAGTAAGGATTAACTCTCTCTCTCTCTCTCTCTCTCTCTTCTGTGTGTGTGTGTGTGTGTGTGTGTGGTGTGTTTGTGTGCTGTGTGTGTGATATTTATATTTCAGCAAGTTTTTTATTGATGAAGGAATCGTTGACAAACTGCTTCACTGGTAAGCTGCCTTTAGAGAAGGGTTTCTCAAGTGGTCAACATAACCCCACCCACCTGAGACCATATACAAAAAACTCAGGGAGTCTGTACAGTATTTGGGGGTCTACCAAGGGGTCTATAGAAACTACTAAGCCTTCTTAGTATTAGAAGAAATTAATTCCACAAGAATACTAGAGAACATACTCATGTTGATATATTTTCAAAAGTTTAAGCCCAATATTCATGAAACTTATCAAAAGTCATCAGTTCACCGATCACGTTAGAAAGTGCGCTTTCCGTGGTAAGTTATTAAGTTAGTATTAAATATTTGCAGCTCTTTTTTTTACATGTTATACTTAATTTACTGTTTATTTTACGGTTATTTTACAATTAAGTTTTACATAAACGTTTGTGCAGAATTAATTAATTACATAATTAGTTGCAACAAACATCTGCAAGGTGGACTGGGGTATATAAGAAGGGAGTAATGGTTAAAGTCATAGGAAATGGACTCGTCGATCCGAGTTTCAAATCCTGGACGTGGTAATTGCATTTCACTTAGCGCTAATACCCTTGGTAAAGGTATGAATTCTACTCTCCCTCCAGCTATGGATAAATAGTAGGGCAGACTGGGCTCTTTAGGTTGGTTATGCAACCGGTCTAGGAGAAGGAAAACTCTAAATTCAAACCTGTTAAACTCCGCTAAAGAAATTGACCTTGTGTCACATCCTGCATGATAGGTCAATCAAATTTTTGTGGGGTCTACGGATTTAAAAGTTTGAGAACCCCTGCTCCAGGGGAAGACTAACCCCTAAACTGCTAGAAAACAAGCCACTATCTCAACGCATGTGCTTGTGTGAGATAGAAGGCAGAGGAGAGAGAGAGGGAGAGAAAAAAGAGTAAGTGGGGGTTGTTTGTGTGCGGGTGAGAGAGTGTGTGTGAGTGAGTGGGGGTGTGAGTGTATGTATGAGGAACAGAGAGAGTGCATGTGGTTGTGCGTGTGAGAGTGTGTGGATGCGTGTGTATAGCACGTGTGCATGTGTGTGTGAATGAGTATGAATGTGTTGATAAGTGGTGTGTATGCGTGTGCGTTTGTGTGTGTGTGTGTGTGTGGTTTCAGAGAGAGAGAGAGAGAGAGAGAGAGGGAGAGAGAGTATGTTATGTATGTGTGTGAGAGAGTGTGTGTGTTGATTCACGCTTAAGTATATAAATGAGTCTCGTATGCATATTTGAATGAATATATATATATATATATATATATATATATATTATATATATACTCATAAATAAAGCATAACACATGTCAAATTAATTCATTTAATCCTTGGTAATTCGTTTCTAAATTAATCCTTACTGAGTGCTCCATATTCCTGTCTTGTGCAACAAGAAATGTAAGCTTAATAAATGACTATACGCCACGCACACAACATCCATCTATAACATATATATAAATGCCAGTTGTGTGTGTTTGATGTATGTCCGTGTGTATGTCCGGTTAAGACTCAAACAATTACTAAAACAGTTAACGCCAAGCTAAATATACACATTCACTATCACCCAGATCTTGCTTTTTGAGCAAATATAATGAAGATTTGATTCATATTCGTGGAAGATCCTTTAAAAATGATTTTTGAATAGTAACAGCATAGATTTTTCTTTCTTTTTTTTTTTTTTTCTTTTTTCTTTTTTTTTTTTTTTTTTGGCATTTAATATTTTGAATAGAGACACTAATTTGCCTTTTTAGAATGTCTATGTACCTTGTTTCTGATGGCCCACAAGGCCGAATCAATGCAAGGTCTTTTTTTTTCATAGAGATTTTAATGGGGTGTCCTGTGAGTATCCAACTCGCGATTCAGTAACGGCATTGAACCCAGGTGATGCTGGATAGCCGCTTCTAGTAAACTTATAAAGAGTGAGGTGAAGAGACTGAAGATGGAGGGGAATACGGAGTGTGCGGAATTGATTTGTATATGCAGGTACATCAATAATAAGTCAGCAGCCAAATGATAAAAAAACATTGATTTTTATCATTTTCAACATAATCTCTCCGTTATCAAAGCATCCAATGCAAGTGATCAAATATTAATCAAATATATCAAACAATTGGATAGGGTGAATTTTAAAATTTAAAAAAACATATGATAAACATATATCAGACTACTAACTTATTCACATACACAACAACACACACACACACACACACACACACACACACACACACCACACACACAAATATATATATATATATTATATATATATATATATATATATATATATATATATATATTTTAAATTTTGTGTATTTGGCAGCAAATTATTCGTAAAGACATGTGTTATTGAATACCATCTCCGACACAAGCTCCATAAAACAACACTTTATTTAAAAACGACCCAGAAAAATCCACTCCCCCGAAATTAGAAAAATCTTAAACGAAAATACTAAATTATCTACAAAATAACAATAAGAAACGCCTACAGATCCTAGAAGCCATATGCATTAAAAATAAAAACCTAACATTAATAAAATAGCCTTTAAAGTCGGAGACAACGTATTAAATATCTTCAATAACTAACACTCACTAACTCCCTCTTAAAAATAATAGACTCCTCTGAATTAGATAAAAGCATAGATAACAGAAACTAAAAAATTAACTAAAAACCAAATTACATAACCCCATGAATACGACTGGAGAAACAGTCGAAGGCGCTCGGAAATTAGTATGAAAAATATGCATGAATCAACTCGATCCAGATTCAAAAAAGGATAGCCAGAAGACTGGAAAAAATATCCATACAAAAATGAAAAAAGAATACTCCGTGGTATTCAATAAACACATGTCTTAGAATATATATATATACAGGTTCCAAAATAGGGGTGTATCAACACTAGTCAGATCCTTGGATAACTGGTATTCCGATTACTGTGTCTTTTCAAAAATGTGGTAACAAAACTCACATACATGTGCAACGCCACACAACCTCCTCTCACATATTTTGCATACGTTCTTTATCTAAAGATAGTTATATCCCCTCTCCCTCTCCCTCTCCTTCTCCCTCTCCTCTCTCCCTCTCTCTTTCTCTCTCTCTCCCCTCTCTCTCTCTCTCTCTCTCTCTCTCTCTCTCTCTTTATTTATCTCTTTACACACACACACAGATACACAGACACACAGACACACACACACACACACACAGATACACAGACAACACACACACACACACACACACACACACATATATATATAGTGTGTGTGTGTGTGAACAAAAAGTATTAAGACAAGCAGGAATATTTCTTGTATGTTGTTTATTCTCAACTAGTTTCGACCTTAGGTCATCTTCAGGAGAAAATTTCTTATTTGAAGAAATTGTTGATAGATTATTAGAAAGGGGCATTAAAGAAGAACTATAAAAGTTGAAGTATTTGTGGTTTGACATGCTATTAAATCCGGGTAGACAGTGTGTTAGTAGTAGCATGTCCATTTGTTCCGTGAAGAACCTCTATGAGGTGGGTTATTTTTTTGATCGCTCTATATATGTGAGGGGTGGTTCATGGGAGTTGTGTTTATGATATATGTGTATACATATAAATGTATGTGTGCGTGACTTTATATTATATATATTATATATATATTATATATATATATATATGAGAAGTAAACAAACAATGTGTTTTTATATGGCTTTTTTTAGCCGACAATTTTTGGGAGAAATATGTGCTTAATTGAAGTCGTTACCTAATTTTTGAAAATTAATCAATAATATAATTAATGAATTAGGCGGGCAATACTATCAAATGTAAGACTAAACAAATCGAGAAAAATCAATCTCTGTATGTACATTTCGGCCTATTAGGCTCATCAAGCAGAGCTATAGACAGGAAGACCGCTTTGTGTGTGATTCGAACCCTGACTGTCAAGCTGACCATTACACCAGCTGGCCCTTCCAGATTTTTTTCGTTTGTTGTTTAGAAGTAGGTTATATTCCACTTATAGTGACTTTACTTACTAATATATATATATATATATATATAATATATATATATATATTATATATATATATATATATATATATATATATCNAAGGAGAATAGAAGAAAAAAAATATTAGAAGAAAACCAGAATGAAAGAAGAAAAACAAACTCCGCGCAGTTTCGCTATTTCATTAAACTAGCCCTCCTCCCGTCAATTTCTCGGCATGCCAACACAAGGTACACAGTGTCTACGGCTGTTATACGAGGCAAGACTAAGTCAATCATTCGCAGCTGATCTATAAACTAGCGTCCACTTAATTCCTAAGAGAAAATGATGGGAGTGGATGAACAGACTTGAGATTGATAGAATAAAGATATTAATTATGATATATCGAGAGAGGGAGAGAGAGAGGGAAGAAGAGAGAGAGAGAGAAGAGAGAGAGAGAGGCGAGAGAAGATGAAATTGATTGAGATAGATAGATATTGAACAGGCAGAATTAGATAGAAGACCGGGTCGGAGACTGAGATACATAGATAATAGCCATAATCTATTAATAATGGAGATTCGCTTCCGGTTTTGTCTAGTAACAAAAATTATTTCACTGCTTAGCGTCACATTACACCAAAATTCGTCATAATAGAATAAATACACTCAAAATTTGAACATGCAGCATTAAGACAGTCTCATTGTTTTAAAACAAGTTTTAATAAATACATGACTGGTATATATACTATATTATAGTTTGTTTATTTTAATACATATTTTCAAGTTTACATTTGAAATTGTTTTATTTAAAAATTCTTAATGAAGTGATGATTTTACTTAACTTAGGGTACAACTCGCTGTCTATTACTTTTTACTCCCACCCCTCAGGCAATATGTTTCAAAAATTCCAATTTTACATCGCCCGGGGGGCGTTTTTTATTTGACTAGTATAAATATGAACAGACTTGAGATTATAATATATAGATGGATAGATAGAACATGGGTGGGAAGCATTTGTGTATGTAATGTATGTATGGTATGTATGTTGTGTGTGGTGTGTGTGTGTGTGGTGTGGGTGTTTGTGTAAGATAGAAATAGATAGACATAGATAGATCAGAAAGAGAGAGAGAGAGGTAGAGAGAGAGAGTGTGTGTGTGTGTGTGTGTTGTTGGTGTGATGAGTGTGTGTATGTTTTGTGTGTGTGTTGTTTGTGTAAGATAATAGATAGATAGATATAGATAGATAGATAGGATAGATTAGAGAGAGAGAGAGAATGAGAGAAAGAAGAGAGAGGGGTAGAGAGAGAGTGTCTGTGTGTGTAGTGGTGTGTGTGTGTGTGTGTGGAGGAGAGAGATGGAAGAGAGAAGAAGAAAAAAGCTGTATACTACTATTATATATTATATATATATATATATTATAATAATAAATTATATATTACTGAGAAAGAGAGGGGAGAAAGAAAATAATGTGTGTCTCAAGATATACTATAAATATAATATATAATAAAATATATATATATATATACTGAGAAAAGAGATATGATGAGCGAGGAGAGAGAGAGAGAGGGAAGAGAGAGAAGAGAGAGAGATGTGTAGTAGTGAGAGAAATAGAACGATGAGAGAGAGAGAGAGAGAAGAGAGAGAGATAGACACAGTTGCTAAAGAGGCCATGTTTGTAAGAAGGGTGATAGTAATCATGATAGAGCAGTCTAACTTGTTAATTCATGGGAGGGCCGGGGGGGCAACAATTCCTTCAATCTTCATACCTGATGGTATTGGATCTCAAATACGTTGCCACCCGTAAACAAGGCATCATCTTTTTTTTTTTTTTGTTTAATTGTTGTTTTTGTTTCTTAAAAAAACAAAACAAATTAAAAAAACCACACTACAACAAAAAAAATAAAAAAAAAAAAGATAATTTGGATTGACATCTTCGTATAGGTGAATTCACACTCGCACATTGACTCGCTTATAGCCACTCACGATCTACCACTATGAACGCACGATTTAGTTCTATCTCCAATAGAATTTATAACATCATCATGTCATCAATAATAACATACATCTCATGTTGAATATTTTAGATGAGGCTGATAAATGGAATTAGTGTGGAGATATAATCAGAAAGCGCCGTGATTTGCTACCGTGCGATCTTATAATACTGGGGAGTGAGTGGAGTGAACAATGTTTTGGCCGGATGTGTTTCTCAAGGTCTATTCGTCTTCTTTTATCCCTCGAAGAAGTGCAAGCCCATTTCTTCATCATACGTTATTCGATACTGACTGATCCTTTTTCTGTTATAGAATAAGTATCGTATTAATATAATCACTTATTGAATTTGGTGGCGAATTAACAATACATTTGGCTCCCGACCTTCTCGACCAGAGCGATGGGACTGCGTGTGGGGGGGGGGGGGTCGCAGAAGATTCCAGAGTTCAAATAAAAGGTTCCCGAGTTCGAAGAAGAAGGTTTCCCGAGTTGAGAAGGTCCAGAGTTTGTCAAGAAACACCCCGAAGGAAGCCGGAGGGCACATTCGAGCGAAAAGGTTGTGTATTTACAATAAAGATGAAGACAATAGTCTGAATAATCCAAATAATCCAAATAATTCAAATCATCATCATCATCATTCATCATCATCATCAAATCTGCTGACAGCACGGATCCATTGACTCACTCCCTCACCATCCCTATCAGCCATCGCTCCTAGAGTCTTAAGTGACGATTAACCATAGGGAGCACTCCCTTGACTTCGAGGCTTCTTCAGACCCTTGTCATCTTCCTTCCCTGTTCACGATCTCCTTTTCACAATTTGGGTGGAATCCCTGCTCTCACTTTACCTGTGCCTCTCATACGTGAGTCGCGCGAAGGCCGATATTTCGAACCCTGAAACCTTGTGGTCCTTTAATCTGACGCTCTACTCTCCTTAACATAGCATTCCAGTGTCCATAACAGAGCTGATAAATATAAGTTTTTGCCAGTCTGCCAACACTGGTGGATCCATGTGTAGGAGTCTATTTATCTATTATTAGTAATATCCACGTTACCTTTCGTCGTTAACTGAACTCGTATCAGCTCTCACTTGGATTTTTTTGTACCGACCTAGTGAGAAATAAGATTTGATATTTGTGAGCTGTTGTGTGTGTGATGGCCCTTTCGACACCATATATATGCATTCTTTTGACAATAACTCTTTCGTGTGCGCGTACGAAACTATACCTCTCGCCCTCTCATATAAACGAATAAGTAGAGATATGTAGAAGCCTTTAACCTTCTTTCTGCGTGAGAGATTCTGAGGCAGTTATAGAAGAGGTAACGTCAATACGTCTCGAATTCTCCCTTCCTTTTACTAGACAGTCCCTTTATTGTCTCGGAAATAATTTCACCGGGCACTACTTTTTCACTTCAACTCTCTCACTCCGATAAGCAATTTGTGCTTTTATCAATTCATTCCCTCCGGATTAGTACCTCATATTTTTTTCAAACTAAAAAACTGATCTGAGATTACTGTATATCGCTTGGTGTACCTCGCGATGATCCAATTGATAAACTAGTATCCTTATCTACGCGAGTGTAGCGCGAGTCCAAATCTTGGAGCGCGTGATGCGGTATGAGTACTAATATTACGGAGCTCGCATATATTAATATCAGACGACACACTATGCGTCTCGCTATAAACATCTGTTTAATCTAAAAATACCAATCTCCGTAGATACGTCGAAGAGAAATTAATTATGAATCCATAGAGAGAGATATCAGAGAGCGACAATGCTCTCTACGGAAATTAATCATACCTATGGTTGACAACACAAGCGTATAATATAGACCATCCCCTCAACCATTTCAATTGCACCAGACGCAGCCTCAAGTGTACGCCATAGACCTAAGTCCGAAAGGGATGATCTGCTGCGTTTATTCTTCTTCGATCTGAAATTCTATTATGAGACACCTATTGTCTAATGTGTATATCATATACTTAGGTCATATAGCGAGAGACGCTATCGTGAATTCCATGTGGGAGTCGTATCTGGGCAAGCAAGGGCCTCACAAAAACAGTATACGGCCACATACCTCCTATCACAAAAAAACATCCAAGTGAGACTAACAAGATACGCTGGGCACTACTGGAGAAGCAAGAACGAACTTATAAGCGACGTTCTCTTATAGACTCCTACACATGGACTCACCAGTGTTGGCAGACTGGCAAAAACTTATATTTATCAGCTCTGTATGGACACTGGATGCCTATGTTTAAGGGAGAGTAGAGCGTCAGATTAGGAACCACAAGGTTCGGGTTCGATATCGGCCTTCGCCGACTCAACGTATGAGTAGCACAGGTAGTGAGAGCAGGGGATCCCACCAAAATTGTAGAAAAGGAGATCGTGAAAGGGGAAGGAAGATGACAAAGGGTCTGAAGAAGCTCGAAGTCAAGGGAGTGCTGCCTATGGATTAATCCGTCACTTAAGACCTGCTAGGAGCGATGGCTGATAGGGATGGTGAGGGAGTGAGTCAATGGATCCGTGCTGTCAGCACGAATTTGATGATGATGATGATTGATGATGATTGATGATTTGAATTATTTGGATTATTTGGATTATTCAGACTATTGTCTTCATCTTTATTGTAAAATACACAACCTTTCGCTCGATGTGCCCTCCGGCTTCCTTCGGGTGTTTCTTGACAAACTCTGGGACCTTCTCAAACTCGGGAACCTTCTCTTCGAACTCGGGAACCTTTTATTTGAACTCTGGAATCTTCTCGTCGAAATCGGGAGCCAATAGACCGAAAAATTCAAATAATATAAATTATCAAGCCTCATCTAAAAAAAAAAAAATCAGTCAAATAGAGATGTGTTGCATCCGTTCAACAAGAAACACCTGAAGAAGGTCTGAGAACACATCGGCCAAAACATTGTATAAGAATAAATAAATAAAAATGAGGACAACTGTCCGAAAATTCCAAATAATACAAATTATCAAGCCTCATCTAAAATATTCAAACATGATG